>JAFBMS010000094.1:87500-222500 GCA_019788955.1 Albula glossodonta
CTCACACTCGCGGAGCCCAGTCACAGACGGGGCCACAGAGCGCCTCAGAAGCCGGCGGAGTGTGTCTCCATCTGCAGCTGCGGCCCCGCAGTGAGGGGGGGGGAGCGTGGGGGGGCTGGAGGAATCACTCCTGCCACCGCTTCATCCATATTTACCGCCGTCCTGCGCGCCGAGGCCTTCCTGTGAGGGACAGCCTCAGAACCCAGCATGGGGTCACAGGGACACAAACCGCCACTGAAACTCTCACGGGGACCGGGAACCAATGCGTATTTCAGTTACTTACACACATATAAACTTTTTTTTTGGAAATGTAATAATAACTTTCAGAGCGTTTTCTTTTTGTAATTATGCCTATATAATCTGAAATCTGAAGTTTTGTATGTCAATATATTCTTAATGCACCGTTGGACAAAATTTACGGTAAAAATTGGTTTAAAAAAAGCATGTATTTTTTTTGCCAGTTTCCCTGGGGTCTCTTGTGCATTATCAGTCGCTGGGAACATCAGAGGAACAGACGCGGAAAAAAAATTCTATTTTTTTAACAATCTATTTTGGTGTTCCAGTTAAAACAGAGTTCTGATTGCAGATGGTCTTGATTTCATCATGATTTCTGAATGCTGATGATTTCATCATTAGCGCTGGCTTTGAGAAACATGTCAGCGCTGCGTTCAGATCATTATGAAAACGTCTTTGACACTAATCTCCCTGATGCTTGTTCAGGAGCGAATGGGAGACATTGGGGGACGTTGCCAGTAAGTCACCACGCTTTTTTTCTGACCGACTGAATCTGTTTAGAGTGATGAACTAAGGCCGGTGTACTAGGACCATCTGGGGAACGTTCTCATCATGGGCGTCAGTTTGTTTTGAAAAGTGCTGGGGACAACGACGGGATCAACCAACGAAAGGCTCTCAAAGAGTGGTGGGGAACAAATGGGCCACGACAAAAAGTGGTGGGGACATGTCTCCAGCGTCCCCAGCTTAAATGACGTCTACGGTTCTCATCACCACACTATCTATGGATTCATTTCATTTCAGTTTGGGAACCGTTTTTCAGCAGGAGCTCTCCACAACAGTTTTGTGCAATATTGCACATTCATATTGCAGAGAATAAGCTGCTTTAAATAACTTAAAAACGTAATAATAATGATGAATAACCAAATAATTGTATGAGACACAACTACAGTATACTGTTCAAGAGTTAAAACAGCTCTGATAGACTTTTTGTGATCCCTATTGGATCTGTATAAACTCTGCCTGCGTTAAATTAACACTATACCTTTTACTGTGTTTCAGTAAGTGGTAAGGTTAAAAATACATCCAATTAACGAACGTTTTATTTAAACATGTGGGTGTGCGCGCTCGTGTTCTCCTGCGAGTCTTTGGATAAGCGAGTCTGATAAATACATTTAAATAGAATGACATGTAATGCAAATGCAAAAAGGAGAAGAAACAATGAAGAACAAAAAGTGAGTACCCATCTCTGCCAATGGCAGCTTTCTTAGAGGGTTAACCATGAAACCGACGGCTAAAGCACTGCCCCTCTCAGCATGGTACAGCCTGAGCACAACTCATGGAATTTAATTTGAGAGCATTTATTGAATGTAGACAAAAAAAAACAAACATCTTCATTAATGCTCAAAAATAACACACAGAGATGGGTTCACTCCCTAAAAGTAGTCTCCTTTAGCATTAATTACTGCTGAATAAACTCTTCCAGTACATCTAATCATTTTGTAAGTGGTAAGTAATAAGCCTGTTGTGTAAGTAAAATATCCACTAAAGCAGTAAGAGTTATGGGGCTTATGAATGTGACAAATAAGGATAAAAATTTGTTTAAATCAACATAATTTTTCTCTGTCAAAAGATTTTTTTTAAATCACAGGTGGTGTAGAATGTATTCTGTACTGCCATGTACAGAAGTATGGAGAGAGGAACATAAAGCCAAAGTGAGAATTTCTGTTGAACCACTAATGCTCCCCTCTGGAGCAGTGTAGCATTTACGCAGCTACGTACTTACAGGAAACAATAGTACGGTCAACTGCAGTGCCCTATATGGGAATCAAACCTGCCGCCTCTGAGTTACAAAGCCCAGCTCTGTAAATGTTACTTCGAACTGCCACCCACAGAAACGATTTGTGTGATGTGACATTGTTGGTGACGTTTCTTGACAAGCGTTCTCAATGAGCTGATGGGAATGGCAGCCGAGGGAAGCTCCTGTGCCTGTGAGATACACAGAACTCGCTGTGGTGTGACTGCGGCGGGCGGGTATCAGTGTATACAGATCATTTGCTAATTGAGGTGAAGTAATTGGTGGAAACTGAAACCTGATTACGCGCTGGCCCTGAAGGAACGGAATTCCCGCCCTGCTCCGCTGTGGAGTCAGCACTGTTCTATGCACTATGCGGGGTTGGCTGAGAATTCTTCTCCCGATTCTCTGCTTTAACAAACTTCCACACAGGTGGTTCACGCACAGAGCAGGTGTGAGCTCTGTGACTGAGGGTCTGAGTCCCAGCTGTACGATTACTGGCTAGTCCTGGAGGTCGGTCAGCCACAGCAAGGAAACAACAGGCTTGGCCTCGCTGTGGAGAGATAGGGGTTGAGACTGCTGCGGTCAGTGAGCAAACCTACATTGAGCAAAATATGGCGAGCTTGTCAACAAGGGAATCGGAGGAAGTCATGTGATCAGCTGAGAGAGGTTAAAAAAGTGTTAAGCAAGACCTGAAGCAGCCATACCACAAGGAACCCTGACGGAACCCAAACGTCCCATGTTTATGACATCACAATCACCCCAGAATTATCGCTTTGTTCTCTCCTCTGACTGCACTCCTTCAATAAATCGGCCTCCACTGTTTACAGTTGTTTCACGCAGTATTTGTGTCTATTGAAGCTCCCTTCATTTCACATGTACATTCACACCTATACACACACACTCACACTCACACACACATGCAGACAGTTTATACACTGTTCAAAGAGTTTCTGAGCAATGCAGGCCCTTAGCCATTCCAGTGTTGTCACTCTCTGGTGGACATGGTTAATTCTAAGGGCCTGTCAAGACACACAAAAAAACTGTTCTTTATATTTTTTTCCTCATTTTTCAGACATAATACTTCAGCCTAAAAAGTTGGTGTAAAGTTCTTTGTTGTTTATTTATGTGTAAATAAAGTTGCTTAACTGGATCGCGCTGGTGTTAATTGTCCTGTCATACGGTTTCTCGTTGTGTTCCCACAATCTTTTCTAAAAAAAGGCAGGTTTCCGTGGGGACCAGCCGCCACGTGGAAGAGACTGCCTTCACCAGGCCTCCGCACTGACACAGCGCGCAATCTTTTTTTCTGTCTTTTTTTTGTTTTTAGCTCGTAATTTTTAGCTTTTGAGTTGCTGTGCGTCGCCTCCTCGCATTTTTAAGCGGGCGTACGGATGTGAGAGTAAATTAAATTACATCCTGCTGACAGGTATATATAATCACACGACGAATGTCGCCTTACTGCAGCTGCCGCACGACTGTGGTGTGAATCACACAATGCCCCTCCCTCTGGGTTCAGCTGCAGAATAAAAGCAGCCCCACCCCTCCAACCCCCACCCTGTCCCCCCACCCCACCCAAAAATAAATAAATAAAAGAAACAGCATGCACTTGTTTTCGTTTTAGGGCACCAAGTGCTAGGACAAGTGCTCCACCGTGAACATGCGGAGTAAAATGCTCAGTGTCAAATTAGCTCGGAACAGAGTTATTTGATGCAACAAGGATTGCATGCAATCTGTGTGATGAATTCTATAATTTTGTTCTGAATTTTTTTTTTTTTTTTCTGAGTGGGAACCAAACAAGCTTGGGAAGTGCAGTAATGTTTATGGATCCTGTTCCACTTCGCCACCTCCGCACCCCCCCCCCCCCTAAAAAAATAGCATAAAATGCAGGAATATTTGAAACAACTACAAATATACATATATGTATTTTAGAAAATATTTAAACTAAGCACAATTATCTGCTGACGGGATAAGACAAAATGTACTTAATAAGGTGAATTAAAACCTGGAATATACTATTAAATTTGGGTGAGGAAATTAATCTTACACACCAGCAAAAGCAAGATTTATTATTTTATTTTAAGTATATGATACCACTTTTAGATTTAATCTTTACAAAGTGTGTATGTCTCTCAGACAAAATACTCTGTTATTTTGGAAAATGAGACAGGTGAACCAGTGTGTACATGTTAACCATCATGGACTGACAATGAAAAAAAACACACAAACAAAATGGGGGCTGATGTCATTTCTGCACCCCTTCCCTGCCCTCCAGGTTAAAGCGCCTGCACCCCCCCCCCCCCCCCAAGTTTCATACTGATAGGGACTTCCTCCCCACGTTTGTAGAATGGGGGGGGGTGTAGGGCGTGGGGCATGGAGGTTTCTCGATTTACCATGACATATGGCTAACACACGCGTCGCAGGCGCTACCCTGTCTGCAGCGGTACAGCTCTGAGTTACTGTTACCTCTCAGTGCCTCCGGCTCCCACGGACCACTGAGGGAGGGGGGGATGGGGAATGGGGGGTGGGGGGGGGGCACGTGCAGGGAGAGGTGAGAATGAGGGAGGTAGAGGGAAAGGGAAGGGGGGGGGTGAGGAATTCACACCGGAGTTTTCGCCTGGAGACACACTGGCAGCCCTGAGATTACAGGTAATCAATCTCACCTCCGCAGAGCAGAGCTGCCGAATCCAGCCCCCGTAGCCTCGGCGACGACAGTCCCAGGAACCCTGGCCTCCATGGGGGGGGAGGGTGGAAGGTGGCAAAGCATATTGCGGGGTGGGCAGCAGGGGGTGGGGGAGGGGGGCAGAAAAATATTTACCCAAACATAATCTCCTCCCCATTTAGGAGAAGCCCTCTCAGTGAGGAACAGGTGAGGAACCCAGAGGCCGACCTCCATTACATTCACATCCAGCCCGGTTTAGCCAAAATTTGCCAATCCATGTCCCCCCCCCACCTGTCCCAGCCACACAATGCCAGGCTACATGGACCCAGCCTTGCCCCGCACCCATCAGAAGATCGAGAGGCCCTGGTCCACCCTACCCCCCCCCCCCACCCCTCGGCTGGGGGGGGCATGCGCGGCTATTTGCACGAGCGCCATGACAAACGAGCTCCAGGGACACCCAGCAGACTCTGCCATGAATTACTTACCGCGGCCGCTGTTAATTGTTGTCTGCACGCTGTCGCGTGTCCGGGAGGAAGAGGAGGAGGAGGAGGAGAGATCATAGGATCCCCGTAACATTACCGAAATCTGTGCTATGAATAACACAGCACCCATTCCAATGAACTTACCTACTATGAACAAAAAAAGACTTGATTTTTATTTATAAGTCAGACAGGAGTGGTAGAGAGGGATAAAATCTAATAAAGGAGAGAGAGAGGAAAGGGAAATGAAAGAAAAGGGAGAAAACAATCCCCACGGCCCACTTTTTTTTAACAGATAAATGAAATAATTAGTAATTTTTCCCCAGTGGCTTTTTCTTTTATTTTATTTTTTTCTTTTTTATTTCCAGGGAAATAATTAGGTTTTGTTACAGAGCTTATGTGTGTATGTTTTTTTTTCTTTCCTTTTTTTTCCAGACAGCTTTAATCTTTAATCAGTGTTGGTTTGCGCCCCGTTATTTCTGCTGTAGGTGCGAAAGGAACTGCTTAAGCTTCAGGCGGGGTGTGGCGGGAGGAGCTGCAGTACCCCCATTCGGCCACACGGGCGAACATGCGCGCGTGGAGAGCCATACATATTTATACGGGAGACGATGAAGCCGCAAGTGGCGGGAGAGTAGAAAACCTTGGCTTAATTGGAGCGCGAGGTCCTGCTGGAGTCCTATCTGCGGCACCACCGAGTCTTAATTATAAACAAACCTTTCCCGCTATTGACACATCTCCAAACCTCGGTGGGGAGAAGTAAGGGGGGAAAAATCTAGTGCACCTCCGGTTCATTACGTACTTCAGACATTTCAGATTGAACCAAAACAAGAGAGCTGATGGAGCGGGGAGCCAACAAATCAATATTGACAGAAAAAAAAAATTTAATTATAAAAAAAAAATTTGTAAATATAATTTTAAAAAAAAAGAAACGAAAGAAAGAAAACATGCTGTGTTTTCAGGTGTGTCAATGCAGCATGGGAGTTTTCTGCAGACAGGTATGAGCAACACCGGAGAGAACTGGGACATTAATCGGAGGGGCATGGTGTCGAGCCGTTTTTGTGGCTTGCTTTCATCAGCAGCTAAATGTAGCCTTGGAAACAAGATGTGAGACCTGATTGGGCGATTGGCTGCTTAAATCAACAATTCGAGTTCTGGAACACACCAAAATATTGTAGGCACTGTGGCTATCCAGGACTGGAGCCTGAGGCCTGCAAAGGCATGGCAGTGCTTAAGAACCTCCTTTAAAAGCCCACTCCATCTTATCTTACCTGCTGAGTTCACCTGAGGAAACACTCACAGAATGGAAGCAAAGAGCAGCGGAGCAAGACTTCGCTTAGCTAGTCGGAAAAATATCGCCCTCTAATTTGCTCAGAAACTTAACAAACAGGACAGCTACTAAACATCAGGTGTGGACCATGTACAAGAACAAACATCAAGACACATAGAAAATCATTTTAGGCAGAGGTGATATTCACCTGACGTGTCAACTTTTGGGCCTGTATCATTGTGGATTACCAAGGAAACCACATTTATGTTAGGAGTGTGTGTGTGTTTGTGTGTATGTTTGTGTGTATGTGTATGTGTGTGTGTGTGTGTGTGTGTGTGTGTGTGTATGTGTGTGAGTGAAAATGAACTGGTCACCGTGGTAGCAGTGTCCATGGCCACCACTGGAGTCCTTTGGCCGAGACGCTACACCTCTGTTCTGTCCATAGGGTTGGGTTTCTGGGTTTGTGATTGGGTGGAATAAATAACGCACCCCGTTAGCATCCAGCGCTAGCCAGCTCCACGACGCTGCGCTCTCACATAAGGGCTCCTGGGCAGGCCAGTTAATTGAGCTGGTAATTGAGCAGTTGTCTTAATTAGTTCCAGTTCTCTGCTCTCAAGTCCTCGCTTTCTGGTTACTGGCAAAATGTGTGTTTTTCTTGTGTGGGTGGGTGTGTGTGTGTGTGTGTGTGTATGTAGCCTTATGCATCTGAGTATATGTGTGTGAGTATGTGCATATATGCCAAAATGAAGGCCTTCTCCATAGTTGCCAGTGGTACACAGCCTTGTATCTGTCAGAGTTTAGCAGGAGGACACTGCTGCCAGACAAGCCCCCAGGATCCCTCTGCTTCCAGCTGCCTGAAAATAATGCAGACAGAGTATCATAGGTGTGCAACACCAAAAATACAACTTTACAGGTAATGAGAAAAAAAATGTGATATTAGTATATATTACATTGCATTAGAACAATGGTATACGGTAAAAATGCAACCTGAAAAATAAAACAAATGTAAATGATTTGAGAATTTATTTGATGGCTTAAGGTATTATTAAGTTGATATAATGCCTTAAAAAAAGAAATATAATATTTAATAATAAAAAAATCCTGGACTCATATACCCATTAAGACTCTTTTTGATAGCGTAGTAGAATATGTGTTTTGAATAAGCTTTATTAATCACGAAGCCATGAAACACTGACAGTTCTCTACTGATGGTACAAGCTCCCTATCAGTGTGTCACACTCAAAAATAACACCATGCAGATGACTGGTGTCATAAGGGCAGCTGCCGGTACGAATAGAAGAAATAAGAAACAGAACCAAAACCAGAACCAGAAACAAAACCAGAACGAGAACAAACAGTCACCTGCCACACTGATACACCCTTAAATTACCCTGCTACCCCTGTGAGACTCAGTGTGACCTGCACCCACATTTCACCATCGGCCACACACACACACACACATACACAGACAGACAGACAGACAGAGAGAAGGAGAAAAGAAGAAAGAGAGAGAGAGAGAAAAAAGATTTCCATGAGTTCAGAAGTTTACAGCAGAGATCTCTGGGAAGAGAAACACGAAGCACAGCCTCATCTGTCAGAAGAAAAGAAAAGAAAAGAAAAGGGGGGGAGAAAACAAACGAGGGAGTGGGTGAGCGAAGTCAGGCGTTGGCACGGCGATGGACTGTTGCTGTGTGTTGGTTGGTGCTGGTGGTAGTGGTGGGGGGAGGGGGGTCACGCATAAATCGAAATGAACAAAAAGAGGTTCCCGACCCTTGCGATGATGGTACTAAAGTGGCTGGTAATTTAGGAGCGGCGCACAAACCCACTCTGGGAACAGGCTGCCACTGACCCCAGCACAGTCAGTGATGAAGTTTAAGTGAGCCTGACAAGGAAAATAAATAAATATATATTTTTTAAAAAAATTAAAAAAAAAACATGCAGAAAGGAAAAAATGGTAATTTGACTTCTAAACAGACATGTACCCCCCCAACCCCCCCTCCCCCCCCCACGTCCTGCCACCCCTTTAAGATGAATTTTAATAAATCCTCAGCAATTTGCATCCTTCAGTTGCAACCAATTACTGGCCTTCCGAAAGGAGTAACACGGTTTTTGGGAAAAACTCAAATTGTCAAAAAAAAACAAAGCCAGCAGCGCCCACCCCCCCATCCCCCCCCCCCCTTCCCAACCCCCCTCCCCTCCTCCCTACCCAAAACACCCATCTCCCCTTCCCAAAAAAAAAACACACCATTTTACAGTGCAGGGCAAGCATACAGTTGATTACCCAATGAAATGTGATTTTTGTTTTAATTCACTTACAAATTCACTTCAGAATAGTTATTTAAAAGTGCATTTTGTACTTTTTTTTTGGGTGATGAGTGAGGAAAGAAAAGTAATTTGAATAATGACGGCAGCTGAAGACATATAGGACATCGATGGGGACAGTGCTGGCGAAAGCGTGCTGTTATATTTTTATATTTTTCAGTGAGTCTCAATTCCAGGCAGAGCAAGTCTGATCTGAAATTCATAAATTAGACAGAGGAGGCCTGTGTGTGTGTGTGTGTGTGTGTGTGTGTGTGTGTGTGTGTGTGTGTGTGTGTGTGTGTGTGTGTGTGTGTGTGTGTGTGTGTGTGTGTGTGTTTGTGTGTGTGTGTTTGTGTGTATGGCGGAAGTTGTGCGGGGAGGGGAGGGGGTGAAATCAAACCGCATTTTAAATATTGCACACGGGGGCATAGCAGACACCTTACACCTGTTTTCCAGGGAACAGAGACACCTCCCGCCTCCGATGCGGATCCACCGATTTCCTGCCAGCTAACAGCTTTCCGAATAGGAAGCGACTGCACAAAAACTGCAACAAACAACCCCCCGAAACCATGAGAAAAATGGATCTTTTTATGAATATTCAACAAGAAAAAAACCTGAATTCCTCATTTTCACCTTTCCTTGGTCACAGCTTTTCCTCTGTTGCATAATTAATGAGCGAATGCCAGGAGTGTGAACGTGTTTATGTGGCTAAATAAAAAAAAACCGTGGCAAAACAGAAGAGAGGGGAAAAACTGAAAAGAATACTTTTTTTCTACTTTTACGAGAAAAAAAGAAACAGAAGAGGAAACACTAGAAAGTAACAGAGATACACAAGTTTTCCGATGTCTCCACGGAAACCGCTGCATTCAAGCCGGCGCATTCCGAGGGGGATCTGCTCAGAATTCCGTCGCCGCATTGTCGAGAGGCCCACTAAGCAGAACCTAGGAGATGGTGAAAATGATCGCCGCCCTGCTGGAGAAAAGGAGGAGCGTGGTCCACAGGCCGAAAATCAGCTAATGTAGAACCCGACATCCGTGTGCATCCCAGCTGATTGAGACCAGCCCTCTCGTACATAGGCTGCCTTCTTAAGACATTATGATGGTTCAGAATCAAAACCCGTATACCAATTGGGTTCCCCACATCAATTGAAAGCAGATCCTGTAATTTTTTTCACTTTCCATTTCTGTTTCTCTCTCTCTCTCTCTCTCTCTCTCACCCTTTTCTGCCCCTTTCCTTTCCGTGTGATGCGCTTTTAAAATACAAGTGTGCCATTTGCCTGAGAGTAGACAATCGGGAGAGCGGCAGACAGAGGGAGGAAGACGGGGAGCTACGTGTTTGTGCACTAAACGGATATGTTTTTTTTTTTCCTCCAAAGGTACACAGATACCCCGAGGAGTAGATTTGCTGGCCTAGAATCAGTTGTCAGAATTTGATATATTCAGAAGTTATGCAGAGAACAGTCTAGACAAATTCATGCTTTTATGATCTGTTCTCTCACAAGCAGAAAAAAAAAAATATATATATATATATATATATATATATATAATAAATGTGAAGGGGGATGTGGGAGAGCATTAGTGAGCTGGGTTGCTGGGGGGGCTGAGTTGGGTATGTAGGAGACAGAGCTACATAATGAAGTGACCATTGGCTCATAGGTGTGCCGTTCTGCTCACTGCGCTCCACAGAGCGCTCTCTTTTTATTCCCCCCCACCCCCCGCCCAACCCAGTCCACATCTTCCAGGCCATGGCCCCAATAGTTTCAGCCACATTACTAACCCCCCCATATAAGGTGATGATGCATCAGTCTGTATACTTATGGGAGGGGGTGACATCCGGAGTGTGCACCCCACAAAAACGTCTGTCATTAAATTCATACGCAGAGCCGGTCTTACGTCTGCTTCCCTTGCGCCTGCGTGGGACTCGACTCCTAAAGACCGTGCTTTGGAGAGCAAACAGGACAAAGGAGATGACTGAGTTTTATTATCCAGAAAAAGTAAAGAGTAGCATAATTTCATCAAACGTGTCGATGTCATGATTGTTTTTTTTTTTGTATAAATACACATGCTGCAGTGCGCACCAGCCTGTTTGAGCTTTAACTCATATACAGAGCTGGCTTCTCCTCACGTAAACAACATGCACCACCTCTGAAAATAATGTACCTATAATGAAAATAATAACATCCGGACATTGGAAAGGATTGTGTGTGTGATATCCGCTGGTGTTTGAGGATGGTACAGGTCTGAAAGTTAATTCTGGATTTCATATTATTTTCGGATTATGGTATGTGTTGACAAAACTGCAAACGCTCCTCAGAAATGGTCCGTAGTTTTTTTTAGCATTTCAAAAACATGTAAAGTGAAGACACCCCAGGATGCTGACCGTTTCAACCCACAGTTGATTTAAATCCCCCCCCCCCCATTTTTTTGTAAATTTGCGGAGCAGACAGGTTTCACACCAGTGCTGCGGATAACGTGCAGTCTGCCTTCACTGGAGCTTTGAACGTGTGAACGTGAATAAAAAAAGGGGCGACGCGCATCACTTTTATCTAAAGAGGGATTTTTTTAAAAAAAATTAGGTTTCCCTCGGAAAGCATACATTAAATAAGGTTTTCTAAAGATAGACTAAACAATAAACTACAGGTTTATAGACCAACATCAAAAAGAAACCCCTCAAATGTTTAATCTGTTTATACACATTGCTTCATAGATGAGAAAACAGAAAAAGCGACAGTCAGGGGAGATGTGTTTCTGGGGTAAGCCAATGACTCACTGGCAAATTTCAAGCAGTTTTTCTGTGATGTTCACCATTAAACTGCAAAACCGAAGGGCCAGGGAAGGCCAGCGTAAGGTCATCACAGGGGGCAGAAAACCTTCTCCTATGGAGCTACAGGAGTGTACAGTGGGGCGGCCTATGGCCTAGTGGTTGGCGGTTCAAGCCCCAGTCCAGCCACAGCAAGAACGCCATTGCTGTTGGGCCCTTGAGTAAGGCCCTTAACCCCACATTGCTCCCCACAAGGCCCAGATTGGCCCTTGGTTAGCCTAATCAACTGTAAGTCGCTTTGGAGAAAAGCGTCAGCTAAAATGACTGTGATGTACAGCTTTTTGTTCTCACCCATCAGTAAAAAAAAGAAAAGATTCAAATAATGATTCATGACTCAAACTGATGAGCGTTAATTGATGATTCATTCATTCATTGAATCAGTTGCTGGGTTGGAACACTCTGTGGTTCTATGGGAACAGGGTTCTTTTCCGCCATGTTCTCCACAAACACAGGAGCGGCCTACTGACTCCCTCACCCTCCCCCCCCCCCCACCCCCCCTCCCCCCTTGTCCCCCCTCCCCCCCCCCCTTTTCATTCCTTCCCTCTTTTTTCATTTTTTTTTTTTTGCTGACCGTGGTTTGTCTGTAAATATTCCTGATCAAAATTTCGCTGGTGTATTTAGGCAAATATCAGCGGAGCGGCCGGGGTGTCGGCGGGTGACCATTAGGATGCAGGCGACAGCGTTCCTCCCAAACCCCATCTCCGCAGGAAAAGGTCAGACCCGCCCCTCTGATAAACACTCAGAGACGCACCGAGCGTGGCCAAGAGGGAAATGGCACACCTAACGCTGGCATTAGCCTCCCAATGCACTGAACTTTCTATCCATCTTTTCCCTCTTTTTTTAAAACTTTTTTTTTTTTAGCTTTGCATTTTACCGTGCTGCTAAGCCCTAATGGATGAATGTCACTCCATTACGGCCCCTTTCCCTCTTTCTCCATCTCTCTGTCCCTCTAATCGCCCTTGATCCCTCTCTTTCCTACCATCCCTCCTCCCTCTCTCTCTCCCTCCGTTTTTGTCTCTCACTCTTTCTCTGCTTCTGTTTCTTTCTCTCTCCACCCATTTCTCTCTCTCTTCCCCCCCCCTCCTCTCTCACACTTTACCTCCATCTCTCTTTTTTATCTCTCTCCTTTCCCTCTCTTCTAAAGTTAGGCAACGCTAACAAAGTGGACCGCTGGCCTTCCTAAGCGAGCTCGAGCAGGCCTCGCACAGCTTTGGCTGTAGCTGTGATTCACTCAGACTCGACCCCCCCTAGACCCCCCCCCCCCACCCACAGGGCCTGGCAGGTACTCCTGTCATCGTGTTCTATCACAGCCCAGAGACCTAACCTGCACCGACACATGGTTGCACCCCCACCCCACCACCACAACGGTGCACCTCAGCTGGGGCACGCCTGCTACTCTGGCCCCAGGCTTTGGCCTCGGCCTAGCAAACAATGCTGAGAGTTCCATGGAGCTCCAGGGCTGCTGGCTCATTCTCGATGGGCCTCAGTTGGAGGCATGGGGGATGTTTTCTTTTTTTTTTTGTTATTTTAAATAGCCGAATGAATTAATCATATTCGCTCTCTAGCATCCCTGCTCTCTCGTTCTCCTTCTTCCCACTGCTTTTCCCCGTCCGCCTCTCCCTGGTTGGCTTACCGACTCACCCATATTTCAGTTTCTGTCATTCAGGCCTATTCAGCCATTTTCAAAACAGCGTCTTTCCCCAACCTCTTTCCCCATCTCTCTCTCTCTCTCTCTTTCTTGCTCTCTTGCTTGTTTCTCACTCTGTTCCTCCCTCTCTCTGCTGTTCCCAGTCTTTCCATTCCTGTATTTTGAAAACCTGCTCTTGTTCAGCCTCTCCTCAGTCCTTCATACTCTCCCTCACTCTATCACTCCTGCTCTCACTGCCTCCTTTCGAGTCTCTCCATCCCTACATTTTCCAAAAAATCCTTTTTCCAGGCCGGAACTCTTCTCTTCAAACCATCTACTCTCTCGCTCTCTCTTTCTCTCTCTCTCCTTCTTTCATGCCCCGTTCCCTCCCACGGGAATGTTGACGCGCGCTGTGCTACCCCCCCCCACCCCCCCCCCAGTGCCCGTTCCCACCGGACGGCGGTGAACTCTTCCGAGGCTACCATGGCGACGGCGTCTGCCTCTCCCCCTAACAGGAAGGCAGAGCTCCCTGAGGGAACCCCCCAAAACCAAGGATCGAGAGAAGAACCAACTTTACTACGGTAAACAAGGGACCCCCTTTTTACCCCCTCAACAGAAACAGAGCAAGGTTGTGGGGGGGGGGCGGGGCGGGGGTGCCGGAGACACGAAGACAAAGAAATGGTAATATCAGCCTAGCGTCAACGCTCAGGAGACGCGTTTCCTTCCCAGGCACGCGCCAGTTCGCGCAAACTGGCAGGATCTCCAAAATCCGTGACAGCACTAAACACCCAACCCCCACCCCCCCCCCCCCCCACCTAACCCCCCCACCCCACAACCCCCCACAGCCTCATTACGATCCTCAAGTTTGATTAATTTCTCTAATTATTGATTAATTTCACCCAATGTATCAATGTCATTCTTCTTTTTTTGGGAGGGGGAATGGTAGATGAATGTATTTCTGTTTAGCGTGTCGCACATCTGCCAGTCTGTCATTAATTTCATATGCAGTGCTTGTCTTAAGTCCTAAACGGAAACCACTTCCTGTACATCAAATCTGACCTTCCAACATCATAGCGCCAACCTTCTGTTTAACTGCGATCGTCATCTATTCTGCCTCACCATATCCTCAAACTCACATGGCATCTTTCGAAAAGCAGTTAAGGGTATCACTCAGGTGAGGCAGTAATGTATAACGGCTAAGATTACTTGTTTGTT
The DNA here is from genome assembly GCA_019788955.1 of Albula glossodonta. Taxonomy (NCBI): domain Eukaryota; kingdom Metazoa; phylum Chordata; class Actinopteri; order Albuliformes; family Albulidae; genus Albula; species Albula glossodonta. The sequence goes on from JAFBMS010000094.1 coordinate 101,895, forward strand.
TCCTTGGCTGTTCTACCTCATCGTATGCACTTCTGGGAGTCACTCTGGGTAGGAGGGTCTGTGAAATGCCAAATGTAAATGTAAACGTTATGTGTTAGAAACATCGGCCATACAGTACATAAGGAAATGACTATGTATGATACCCACCCAAATTTTAGGACTGTTCTTTTTTTAAGACTGTTAAATTTTAAGGCATATCTGGACTTAATATTTGAAAGGTTATGATGTATCTTGTCCACAGAAAAAAAATGGTTAAAAGGTCCATATTTTTGCGGCATATTAAAAATATGTCAAGTCCAGATACTCCTGGATGTTCACCAATTTCATCCTCTCACAGAGTCCCCTCTAACAATGTGATGCTTAGAATCAAGGCCGATGGTCCCTACAATAACAAAAAGCAGCATCTGTGTTCTTGGAGGTTTGGTGAATCAGGCTTTGTGTCTGTGGATCTGTGTTACAGGAAGTGACACGTGTAGAGAGGTAGCCTCGGTGTTACGGGTAAACCTCGGCTTTGACAGTTCACTTCCCCCTAAAGCATTTCACCGCTGTGCAAAAAAAAAAAAAAATCAAAACCAGCAGTGTGTTTGAACAATAAATGTTTACAGGTGAAAGGTGTGGGGGAGGGGGATTTAAAAAAAAAAAACTGACACCTCTTTTTCAATTTTGGAATCAGCTTTTTTTGTGTATGTGTTTGGGAAGGCAGAAAAAAAGAACAGCGTCTTTCAAAGCGTACCGTTTTCCCTTGTCAAGATAACCTTGCCTACCCGAGTTATTAATGGCAGTTCTGTAACCTGTCATTTTTCCTTCTGCCCCCCTCTCCAAACCACCGCCCCCCAACCCACATAAAAGGTTATGTCTCCCCCCTTTGGTGGAGCAAGCGTGCAATAATAAAATGCTATTGTACATGGCAAAACAGCTCTAAGGATCCCGATACCAAAAAAAAAACACACAAACCACAAAGTGTAGAAACAAAGACAAAAAAATAAAAAAGGAAGGAGCCCGCACAGAAGCGGAGGAGTTGGCCGAGGGTTAATTTTGTTCTTGGCTCTCCCGGAGAGCGGTGCAGCCTTCTTGGAAGGGAGGAAAAATGAGGGATGGCTGAAACAAATCGCTGCGTCGGGAGCGACGTGTGGCCTTCGCTTAAACAGAGCTATAAATCACAGCTGACACCCAGCCAGGCTGGAGCTGGAGCTGGAGCTGGGGATTGAGGTGGAGGTGGGGATGGAGCTGGGGATGGAGCTGGAGGTGGAGCTGGAGGTGGAGCTGGGGATGGAGCTGGAGCTGGGGATGAAGCTGGAGGTGGAGCTGGTGGTGGAGGTGGAGCTGGGGATGGAGCTGGGGATGGAGCTGGGGATGGAGCGGGAGGTGGAGCTGGAAGTGGAGCTGGAGGTGGAGGTGGAGCTGGGGATGGAGCTGGTGATGGAGCTGGGGTTGGAGGTGGAGGTGGAGGTGAAGCTGGGAATGGAGATGGAGCTGGGGATGGAGGTGGAGCTGGGGATGGAGCAGGAGGTGGAGCTGGGGATGGAGCAGGAGGTGGAGCTGAGGATGGAGCAGGAGGTGGAGCTGAGGATGGGGATGGAGGTGGGGATAGAGGTGAAGGTGGAGCTGCACTTTCTGCTTATAATTCTCCAACCCTGCCTGTACCTCCCTCTCCATACCTCCACCGGTCTAAATGTCCCTCAACCTCTCTCTCTCTTCACCTTCCCCCTCTAAATCTCACTCTTCTTCTATTTCTTTATCTCTACCAGTCTGCTCTCCCTCTTTATATCCTCCACTCTTAACTTCTCTCTGCCTCATCCTCCTCTCTCACTCTGCTTATAGTTCTCTAAACCTCCCTCCATCTCTCCACCTCTCTTTCTCGTCTCCTTCTATCTGCTCTGCACTTGTCACTCCACCTCTTTTTCTCTACACCTTCATCTTCCCAAACCTTCCTTCCATTTATCTCTCGCTACCTGTCCCTATCTCTCCCTCTCTCTCTGATTGTATACGCCTCTAACTCTCCAAACCTTCCTGCCTCTCCCTCTTTCTAGATCTGTCCCTCTTTATCTTTTTCATCCCTCCGACCCCTTTCTATACCTAGACCTCCTTCTCTTTCTATATCACTCTGTCTATCCCCACGTCTTTCTCCCTCTCCCTTCTTTCTATCATTCTTTCTCCCATATTCTCACATTCTGTCTCCTACACACTCTCGCTCTCTCATTCTGCATTTATTGCTTTTCGCTTCCTTTTCTTTCCCCTCTTCCTTGAATTCCCTTTAATCTGCCCTCTTCTCTTGCGATAGCTCGCCGTCGCTCTCTAAGTTAACCAGTTCTTTAAAATTAAATGCAAAACTTCTCACATTCTATCAATTCATGAAAGTTGAAATCAATATATCTCTCTCTCCTCTCTCTCTCTCTCTCTCTCTCTCTCTCTACATATTAATTTCTGCTATTCCTTCTTCCTTCCTCACCTCACTCCATCTTTCCCGCTCCTTTCTGCAGCCTCGCCCTCGTCTCTCTCTCTCTGTCCCCCTCCAGCAATCTCTACAAACACTCCCATGGGCACTTGAGAAACAGTGGTGGCCATTTTGCCTCCATCTGAATTCGCAAAACGCCTCTTGTCATTTATTCAGCTATTTTTAGACCTTCCAGCTTCCTGCTTCGATGCCGAGCACGGATCCTCCGTCGGACCCTCAGTCCCAACACAGTCCCACCGTTTGGCGCGGGGCCGTCTACATAGGGCAGGGGTCCCCAAATAATTTGACCCATCAGCTGCTTAATGAGCAAATACATACACATGACCCCCAAAAAAATCAAGAATCAAAACCCGAGATAGAACCAAACACCTTCAGGAGTTCTTTGCTTGCAATTTTAGTTAGTATATAGAACCTATCAGGAGCTATATAACAGTTCTATACTGCCAAATGATTTTTAATGGTTCTATTTAGAACCAAAAAAGAACTTTTTACTGCTATTTAGACCCTTTTTGAGAGTGCTCATCTATCATGTTTTCAGATACAGATTTTTTTTACATTATTTCAAAACAAATTCAGGTGTACTGTGATATTACACTATTGTGATATTACTGGTGTATCAGGTGTACTGTGATATTTTACAATAATACATGTTGCGATATTTAGTTCGACCATTGTTGATGTTACCATTATGAAATACAGTCAATGATTTTGAATCATTCAATTAATTCATGAATTTTTTTTGAAATTTGTTGAAAGAACATTGAATACAGAGTGAGAAACAAAAGACACTGAATATTGTTCAACATTTTATTGTTAGATGTACTTTTTGGGTCAGTGGTGATGAATTTGGGTCCATAGTAAGGAGGCCGGGCGAATGGGGTTGAAGTATGACTTTCTGTTTGATCATGTGATGGAAAAGTGGACTCATTTTTGGTATCACATTGAAGCGGATCTTTATCTGCATTCGCAAAGGTGATTAAAATCTGTCGATTAAAATGGCCCAAGTAAAACGATGGGATTGACTGGCTGGTATAAATCCAGGAGATGCCAGGCATTATGGAAACGCGTCTCTCTGTGGAAGAGACTCGGTTCAATCCCGAATGTCGTATCTTTACACGAGCCTCTCTGATACACCGTGAGCGCTTGCTTTTGTATCTGATTTCTACACATTTTTGTTCTGAGATATATTGCGCCTGTATTACGAGTACGTCTTCATTTGGGATTTTGTGTGGCTATAACGGTCACAAGCCCAAATTCACAGTGGGTGTCTATCTGTCTTTGTGTAATGGTTTTGATACATTATACTCATTTAGCAGACAGTCTTATCCAGAGCTACTTATGAAATGAAGTGATACGATGGAATAAAAAGATACGAAACGAATGATGCAGGATTAACCGTTAATTCGCAAAAGGATTTCTTTAAAGAAAAAAAAGGTATTTAAAAACAGATAAATCTTCACAAACCTCCCCTGCAATTACAGAACAATAAACAGAAATCATAAAGAGGGCATACGGTTTTCCTATCAATAATGCAAACAAAAACGAAATCTTAATATTGTAGACTCAAAGAGGCTGACGCTCCAAAGAGAGAGAGGAGAGAGAGAGAGAGAAAGAATAAAGTTCCACGAGAGCTGCTTTCGAGTGATTGATATTCTGGGGCCGTGTTGTCCCTCACCCTGCCTCCCCATGCCCCACCTCTCCTCCCCAAGCAAACAGTCCCCAAACCCATCCTAAACCCCCACCCCACCCCTAACCATCCACCCCCCCCCCCCCACCCCCACCCGGACACTCTCCATTCACACCCCAGCACCCACCTGAATGATTATGGCTGTTGCGGCCGACACGGCGATGTAGATGATGATGATGATGATGATGTTGATGATGATGATGGTGGAGCAAGTGGGAGAGGCGTGCTTACCATTCAGAGATGCTAGACAGGAGTGAAAGGCCCAGGGGTCTGGGGGGTGGTGGGATGGGGGGGGGGGGGTGGAGGATGTATTGTCGGCAAAAATGCGCCAGAAATACCGGCGGGCGCCACGGCGAACTGAGCCGACGCTATTGTGCCATGATTATGTAGGATAAGCACGGAGTGAGCGAGAGGGAGAGAGAGAGAGAGGGAGAGTGAGAAAGAGAGAAAGGGGGGATAATCTCACTGTGGGAGGAGGAGTGTGGAGCCCCTGAATGATGGGGGGGAAATGGGAGATGAAGAAGGGAAGGGAGGAGAGGAGAGAGGTGGAGGAGGCCTGGCGACGGTGGTGCTGGTGCTGGTGGAGGCAGAGAGGGCCCCGGGGCGGCGCTTATGAAATGGCCTGTCACAGATTAAGGCTGTGGGAAAGCACGCGGGCGGGAGGAAGCGTGCAGAGCGGAGCGGAGCGGAGCGGAGCCTCCTACAGACACCGGGGCTGGAGCAGCGCGCTTCGCCCAGATTACCTGGGGTTATGGACACCCCGCCAGAACCGCCCATCGCACAGATATATGTACACATGCGCACGAGGGGGGCCTCCATGCGGCCTTGTGTCTGTAAGAGCTGGGGTCCAAGGAAGACAAAAGAGGCTAGAGACACAAGCGTGCTCTCACACAGAAACATGCGCACACATGAGCACACAAATGCATGCGTGCACACACTGGAGTGGACTCTCACACAAGCCCACACACACACACACACTCTCCTGCAATCACACATTGACACACAAACGTATACACACTCTCATCCACAAACACGTGAATATATACACATGTATAAACACACAATCACACATACACACACTATCACACAAGTCTGTACGCACCATGATACACATCCAAATACATACATACACACTCTCACACAAGCACATACATAAACACACACATGCACACCCTCTATCTCACAGGAAATCACACATACTCACACTTGCACACACTCACACACAAACAAAAAACTCACAGTCGGTATCCAGGATTTTCTTTTTATTTAGTAGAGCTTTAAAAAATGAACCTTGATTATCTGCTTATTTCTTCCATCTTATCCTTGAGAGTTTGAGGCTTTGTGGGCCCATGCCGTGGGGGGGGGGGGGGGGGGGGGGATAAGCGTTGAGGCAGAAGCGAGAGTAATTACACCATCCCTCTCTCCTTGTTGCGGCGTTTCTGATATTTTTTTTCACGCTCCGCGACTCCCAAGGTGGGCACCGTTTTTTTTTTTTTTTTTTTTTTTGCGAGGGAAATATTTCTGGATTCTTCCACTGACGATTTGATTGACGCACGCAGACAGCGAAGTTCTCCCTATCACACAGACTCCTGTCAGACTGACTCCAGCTCGCAGCCTCAAGTTCAGGAGGGGGGAGGCGAGGGGGGGGGGGGGGAGTGGTGGGGTATGTGTGTGTGTCGGGGGTGGGGGTGGGGGGGGGTGGGCGGTGGGGTGCAGGGCACTGACAGAGTTTGTAACAGAAGAAACCTTCCCCTTTGATTGACAGGTGAAGGTAAGGCAGAATATAGGGAAAGACCAAAGCGGTGAGCTCAACTTAACAAGTAGCAGATTCCTGTCGATGGTTGGCGTAGTCTCTCGCAACAGGATAAGAGTCCTGATCCTCACCACTGCCAAGGTCCGGTACTGTGTGACTTTTGACATGTACCCAAGAACAGGGCACAGGACACAGGCCGCTAGTTTGAGAAAGGCTCACCAAAGCCCTGTTTAGAGACACAGCCAGGCCTCTGAGTGTGGAAACTTTGCTGCTGGGGCCACTAAGGACAGAATTCAATCTATCTGCCAATAGTGGTTCCCCCCTTTATCTCCACTATTCAATCAGTTCAATGGACTCTATTCAATTCAATCATCTTCTTTCCTTTTTTTTTTTTTAGAAAAAATGTAGGGAAGGTGAATTAACCAATTACAGCTGGTTCTGTGAGGCAATATCAAGCTGTGTAATTTTGAATTGCTTTAGTTTCTATATAAAGTTACTATCATTATGTATTCTAAAGTATTTATATGCACTTTTTAATATATTGCATGTGTTTTCCACTATTGCAAAGTGATTGTTTGCTTAAGCATCTATGGCTAAACTGCTTGAAAGGTGGTATATAAGAATAATAATTATATGTCATAACTGATATATCTCAGAGTGTTTGGCGTGGCAGGTGAGATGGGGATGCGAGTATGCACAGACAGGAAGTGGCGGGGTGACAGAGCGGATCTCCGCCGGTGCAGTGGCGCCGGCTGCTCTCCCGCAGATTACAGCGTTCGAGGTCGTGAATTATTACAGCATCGCACTCGACATGTCTGCGACAGCGCGCACGCAGGGCGGAGGTAATTGCCCCCGCTCTGCCGCTGCTAAATGAACGCAATTACGCCTTATTTCACGTTTCCCGTGATTAATTATTATATCATAGCTTTGTTGGTTGCCACAGAGTCGGTTGCCAATAGCGACCCCATCGCCTTTAACTACAAGCAATACAAAAGGAGGTACCAAGCAGGTATCTGATAAATGTTACAATGGGTAAAAAAAAAAAATAAAAGATAATAAAAAAAACAGCAGGAGGCAGATTCAAGATGTTTTGCTCTGAGTCAGGATTAACTGCAGAAAGTCAAAAATAAATGTAAAAAATGGCCCACCTGGAGGGTTGGAAGGCTTGGATCTGTATCGATTTGATCAGAGTTAGTTTAGACGGGAGTTGGGAGGAGGGTCGGGACCAACCGTGGGAATCTTTTTAGGGGCAAACTTTTAAGAAATAAAATGAAACCCATCCACAGGCGTGGATGACCTTGGACAGCACAGGGCCGATCTCCCTTACCAGGGGGATACTTCAATCAGCATCAGCCCAGCGGGGTCAGGATTCTCTCTGATCCCTCTCCAACACACACCGATGAGGGCCTGCAGTGAGGATGAGCTGGCTATTCACAAGCAAAACTCTACTTTGTTCTGGTGAGACAATGGGAACGCACAGATATTTACGTTTATCGAAGCAATTCAGCAGACGCCCTCGTCCGGAGAACCGAAAATGGGACAGAATGCTAGCGCATGCTCAAGAGCGTGAGACCCGTCTCCGTGCCTAGAGTTAATTTGGCACAACACAGATGTGTACAACAGTATCAACAGCAGCTATGAAGGATAATGGTTAGGGAGCTGGGCTTGTAGCTCAGAGGTTACAGTGTAGTGTAATGGTTAGGGAGCTGGGCTTGTAGCTCAGAGGTTACAGTGTAGTGTAATGGTTAGGGAGCTGGGCTTGTAGCTCAGAGGTTACAGTGTAGTGTAATGGTTAGGGAGCTGGGCTTGTAGCTCAGAGGTTACAGTGTAGTATAATGGTTAGAGAGCTGGGCTTGTAGCTCAGAGGTTACAGTGTAGTGTAATGGTTAGGGAGCTGGGCTTGTAGCTCAGAGGTTACAGTGTAGTATAATGGTTAGGGAGCTGGGCTTGTACCTCAGAGGTTACAGTGTAGTATAATGGTTAGGGAGCAGTGTCTGTACCTCAGAGGTTACAGTGTAGTGTAATGGTTAAGGAGCTGGACCTACAGCTCAGAGGTTACAGTGTAGTATAATGGTTAGGGAGCTGGGCTTGTAGCTCAGAGGTTACAGTGTAGTATAATGGTTAGGGAGCTGGGCTTGTAGCTCAGAGGTTACAGTGTAGTGCAATCGTTAGGGAGCTGGGCTTGTAGCTCAGAGGTTACAGTGTAGTATAATGGTTAGGGAGCTGGGCTTGTAGCTCAGGGGTTAAATTGTAGTATAATGGTTAGGGAGCTGGGCTTGTAGCTCAGAGGTTACAGTGTAGTATAATGGTTGGGGAGCTGGGCTTGTAGCTCAGAGGTTATAGTGTAATGTAATGGTTAGGGAGCTGGGCTTTTAGCTCAGAGGTTACAGTGTAGTATAATGGTTAGGGAGCTGGGCTTGTAGCTCAGAGGTTACAGTGTAGTATAATGGTTAGGGAGCTGGGCTTGTAGCTCAGAGGTTACAGTGTGGTGTAATGGTTAGGGAGCTGGGCTTGTAGCTCAGAGGTTACAGTGTAGTATAATGGTTAGGGAGCTGTGCCTGTACCTCAGAGGTTACAGGGTAGTATAATGGTTAGGGAGCTGGGCTTGTAGCTCAGAGGTTACAGTGTAGTGTAATGGTTAGGAAGCTGGGCTTGCAGCTCAGAGGTTACAGTGTAGTGTAATGGTTAGGAAGCTGGGCTTGTAGCTCAGAGGTTACAGTGTAGTATAATGGTTAGGGAGCTGGGCTTGTAGCTCAGAGGCTAAAGTGTTGTGTAATGGTTCGGGAGCTGGGCTTGTAGCTCAGAGGTTACAGTGTAGTGTAATGGTTAGGGAGCTGGGACTGAGGCTCAGAGTTTACAGTGTAGTATAATGGTTAGGGAGCTGGGCTTCTAGCTCAGAGGTTAAATTGTAGTATAATGGTTAGGGAGCTGGGCTTGTAGCTCAGAGGTTACAGTGTAGTGTAATGGTTAGGGAGCTGGGCTTGTAGCTCAGAGGTTACAGTGTAGTATAATGGTGAGGGAGCTGGGCTTGTAGCTCAGAGGTTACAGTGTAGTGTAATGGTTAGGGAGCTGGGCTTGTAGCTCAGAGGTTACAGTGTAGTATAATGGTTAGGGAGCTGGGCTTGTAGCTCAGAGGTTACAGTGTAGTATAATGGTTTGGGAGCTGGGCTTGTAGCTCAGAGGTTACAGTGTAGTGTAATGGTTAGGGAGCTGGGCTTGTAGCTCAGAGGTTACAGTGTAATGTCATGGTTAGGGAGCTGGGCTTGTACCTCAGAGGTTACAGTGTAGTGTAATGGTTAGGGAGCTGGGCTTGTAGCTCAGAGGTTACAGTGTAGTGTAATGGTTAGGGAGCTGAGCCTGAAGCTCAGAGTTTACAGTGTAGTATAATGTTTAGGGAGCTGGGCCTACAGCTCATGGGTTACAGTGTAGTATAATGGTTAGGGAGCTGGGCTTGTAGCTCAGAGGTTACAGTGTAGTATAATGGTTTGGGAGCTGGGCTTGTAGCTCAGAGGTTACAGTGTAGTGTAATGGTTAGGGAGCTTGGCTTGTAGCTCAGAGGTTACAGTGTAGTATAGTAGTTAGGGAGCTGGGCTTGTACCTCAGAGGTTACAGTGTAGTATATTGGTTAGGGAGCTGGGCTTGTAGCTCAGAGGTTACAGTGTATTGTAATGGTTAGGGAGCTGGGCTTGTAGCACAGAGGTTACAGTGTAGTGTTATGGTTCGGGAGCTGGGCTTGTAGCTCAGAGGTTACAGGCTTGATTCCCAAGGTGAGGCACTGCCATTGTAGCTTTTGTTGCTTATCATGAATGTCCTTGTAAAGTATCTCACTGGAAAAAGGTGTAATGCATAACAAATATGTAAGCTATGCAAGTCACTCTGAGCAAGAGTGTCCACAAAGTGGCTGAACTGTAAACCGCAACAGTGAACAAGTCCATCCAGATCAAAGCACACACTGTGCACTCTTTTGCCGCAGGTCCCTGGTGACTCCAGAGGGGGGCGCTGGCGAGAGGGTTAAACGCAGTGCGTTCCTAATCCAATTCTCTGGGTTGCGGTTTGGGGCAATTAGTCTGGGACGAGGCTGAGCCACACTAATGGGGGCCGCTGTCACCCGGTTAAGCATGGAGAGGCATTTGCTCAATAAGCCGTGGCCTAATGCAATAAGGTGCCTATTTTCGATCAGCCATAACAAAGTCTAATTTATGCCGTGTGGGAGTTAGGCGGGGGCAGGGAAAGGAGAAAACAGTAACAAGTGACTATGAAGAGTGAAAAAAGCTCCGGACCGTTCAAAGGGAGCGGGCGGGAGCCAATCAGGTCTGGGTAACTGGCATTGTTCATGTGCCAACTCCGGCCTCTGGCCTTATACAGATTACAACTATGACATCATAACCATGAGTCTAACAAGCTTCCATCTCTATTATGACATAACAAAGTAAAACTTTCAGGGTACCCTTTGCTGAATAAACGAATGGTCAGTAAACATTTCTGATTAACTGCAAGACTGTCACAGCCAATCAAATCCACCGTCCTAAATCTGAGGACCAATCATACAGCCTCTGCTAAAAAAACACAACTCACCAGACACAAGTTCTTGGGAGGCAGGAATATGTAACAGCTTTAGTGAGGGAAGAAGAATTCTCCGGGAGTCTTGTATGTGGTTTGCTGGCTCCAGCACAGTCTGCCTGTCTGTCTGCGGAAATGTTTTAGTGACTTTGTCCTGTTTATCAGAATATAATTTTTACTATAATTTTTACCGTTCTACTATTTCTGATTACTTGTTTATGACAACCTATGAAGTATCACACTTCTGGAGTGCCAAAATTAAATTCTTTTCCTCTCAACTGGGACAGATGAAGATTAGAGAGATCAAACAATGGTAGTGTACTCTTTAATTAATTAACCTATGTATTTAATCAATGAAATAATCTCAGAGTAACTGAGAACGCATTTCTCTTTTGCAGTGACGATTTAGGAAATCACAGTGGGAGAAGGTATGGATTAGCAATGGGTTTGTGTAACTAAATCAATGTAGGGGATGGGTAAGTGACCAGGTGTAGAGACACAGTTTTTGGGGAATTTTGAGGGCATTGGGAATGACACCCATTCCCCTTAAAGAGGGTCTTTAATGACCACGGATGGTCAGTCAGGACTTTGGGGTTTCATGTCTCATCTGAGGGTTGTGCAAGATGTTCTTCCATGATTTGGCAAAAAAAAGTGTTCTGCAGTGAATGATTGATAGAGAGGATAGAGTGTGAAGAGAGAGAAAGAGTGAGAGAAAGAGTGAGACAGATAGTGAGAGAGGACAGGCAGTCTGAGAGAGAGAGAAGACAGGGAGGACAGAGGCGCATACAAAAGAGTGTTGGTCTTTTGTTTTGTTGATCACTGATGTAACCCATCGCCCTTAGCAATGGACGGGGTAAGTGAGTGTGTGTGTTTGTGTGTGTGGGCTCTCAGATACAGCATCAGTCACTTACAGTCATACCACCCTGACTGGCACACATCCACACACATGCGTACACACACACATACACGCACACACATGCATACACACACACATCTGAGCCCAGAGGATGATTTGAGTTAACCCTTGCATGTCCAGGATTGGCAGCTGCTCTCAGCTTTTTCCAGAAGGAAGTGTTTGTGTGTGTGTATGTGAGTGTGTGTGTGCACGTGTGTGTGTGTGTGTGTGTATATGTGTGTGTGTGTGTGTGTGTGTGTGAGTGTGTGTGTGTGCGTGTGTGTGTGTGACTGTCTGTGTGTGTGTGTGTGCATACACACTCTCTCTCTCTCTCTTTCCCTCTCTCTCTCTCTCTCTCTCTCTCACTCTCTCTCTCTCTCTGTCTCTCTCTCTCTCTCTCTCTCCCTCTCTCCCTCTCTGTCTCTCTCTCTCTCTCACTTCTCTTTTTTTTCTCTGTCTCTCTCTCTCTCTCTCTCTCTCTCTGTCTCTCTCTCTCTCTCTCTCTGTCTCTCTCTCTGTCTCTCTCTCTCTCTCTCTCTCTCTCCCTCCCTCCCTCCGCTGATTGCGCTCTGTTGTTGAACATGGCCGTGCATGTGTCTGCAGTGTTTTGTACACTTTTCCCCATCTCAGGCACTAATGGATGGAGCTCCAGCTTTTGAATGAAATGAAAAAGCCTTCTTTCAGCCCTGAGAAGAGCTGGGGAAGGGAACTGTAATCGGCATCATTACTCAAACACACACACAAACTATCACACATTCCTGTGCGCAAACACACGCATACTCACACGCATATTACACACACACACACACACACACACAAATACACTGTAGATCACACACACACACACACACACACACATTCTGTCTCACAAAAATACACACACACTGTAGATCACACACACACACACACACACACACTCTCTCACAAAAACACACACACACAGTAGATCACACACACACACACACATTCTGTCTCACAAAAATACACACACACAGTAGATCACACACACACACTCTCACAAAAATACACACACACACTGTAGATCACACACACACATTCTGTCTCACAAAAATACACACACACACTGTAGATCACACACACACATTCTCTCTCACTAAAATACACACACACTGTAGATCACACACACACACACACTGTCTCACAAAAATACACACACACTGTAGATCACACACACACACACACACAATCTGTCTCACAAAAATACACACACACACTGTAGATCACACACACACACTCTCTCTCACAAAAATACACACACACACTGTCAAGATTACAAACATGCAATCACGTGCATAAACACACAAACATGCAAACGAACTGTCTCTCACACAAACACACACACACTGTAGATCACACACACACACACATTCTGTCTCACAAAAATACACACACACTGTAGATCACACACACACACACACACACTCTCACAAAAATACACACACACACACTGACTAGATTAAAAACATGCAATCACTTGCATAAACACACAAACATGCAAACGAACTGTCTCTCACACAAACACACACGCACACACACACACACACACACACACACATTTCATGTTTATATGCACTCTAAAATTCTAATTAATACTGATACAAACACACAGATATACTCTTTCACACACATACATGCATAAGCACATATGCACACACACACACACACGCACACACACACACCATGCAAATGCATGCTCTCCATCATCTCACTATCTCTCTTGCTCTCTGTCACACACACAGACACTCACACACACACACACACGCACACAGACACTCACACACACACACACGCACACACACGCACACACGCTCACACACACACACACACATAACACAAACATAAATACCTGCAAACACCAATAGCTACCAACATGCACTCTCTCTCTCTCTCTCTCTCTCGCTCTCTCTCACACACACACACACACTCACACAAACGAATGCACACGCACACTCAAACACCCTTACACACTCATCAAGTTGGCACCCCCGTTCCCCGTCAGAGCAGAATAGTGGCAGCCGATCAAATTAGGCCTGATCAGGGCACGCCATTCCGCCGTGCCTCGCACACGAGCAAGGGAGCGAGAGAGGGAGAGGGAGAGAGAGAGAGGCTGCCGCTCCGGGGAGCTAAGCGCCGCCTGACCTTGGGAGCAATTATCATGACCAGGGAGCCCTGAGCAGAATAAAAAAGCACAGAAACAGCCAATCTGCATAGCCTGCCGCCTGCCGCCCGCCACACGGCCCGCTACCCCGAAGCGCGGAGTGGGGAGAGAGGGCCGCGGAGAGTGGGGAACACGAAGCCCTAATCAGCATTCAGCAAAAGAGGAAACTTAGCCTACACTGCAGGTGCTACAACACACAGTAGGGCAATACAGAAGAAGCATAGCATTTCAGATCCGTTGATGTAATGACCCAACTCAAAATAATCAGTTGCCCACCTTTAAACTGGTATTTGTGTATTTTTCTTGAGTGCACAGATAGTTCTGTCAGTCTGTTTTCAAGAACTAACTTGTATGCATTACAATAAAAAAAAAAAACACAACCATTGTGTAGATACAGTCATGTTAGAAACATTCACAATTTCAGGGTTAAACTATACTATTGATGGAGAAAATCAAATTATAGGAAGTGGTTTATGTTCATATTCTCAGTTCATATTCTATTTCCTGTGTACATTTGTTTGCACGTTTTAAGGGGGAAAACTGAACCTGCAGTTATCTTAACTTGAGCGCGAGGGTGTTCATGAAGTTGGCAGCCGCCATTGTCAGCCTCGCACAGGGCAAACGGATCCAGATTTTCTGTAATTTTCATGTTTTCTATAAGTCACCTCTGCGGGGATTGTGCTCATCCCGCTGATTGATTTGTTACGTGGGTATTAAGTGGAGCTGAAACCAGAGATCAAGCCGGGAGGCGGCCTACGCCCTGCCTGGCTCACGAGACTTCTCCCGGGAGGAGTGGAGACGCCTCGGTGAGTTGAAGATCAACAGCCAACCTCTGTGAACCGCGTTTCTCCGCCAGATCATAAAGAAGGAATTACTATCTATCATTTTGCTCTCTCTTTATTTTCCACCCCTTCCCTCCCGCTACCAACTTCCCCACCGGCAGTAAACCTGTCTGAAGCTTACACGTTTAATAATGATCAAATATGTTTACACGCGCTAACAAATCTCTACATAATACCCTTCTCTGGTTTCGCGAGAGCGCCTCGGTATTATGCTAAATACTCCGGCAGTATCTGCAGTAACAGAGCGTGTTTTTGTGCGCCTGTACAATGTGAGAATCCTTACGGGGGAGTTGAGTTTCTTTCTTTCTTTTATTTTTTCATTTCCTGAAATAAAAAAGAAAGAAATAAAACGACGACGCGAATCGCCCCATGACTTGTCTATTTCATTCTCACTCTAGGGCTTAATTACAAAAAGCATTTCAATTCAAGGCGGCGAAGAAATGGAACAAATTAAAAACAAATACAATCGAGCGTTAGTTTTTTGTTTTTTTTTCTTATAAGAGGGCTGTTTTTCTCATACTATACAAAGTGTGGCATGAGTGCCTGTCTGTGCTTTTGTGTGTCTGTGTATGTACAAGCAGATTGTCTGTGCGTGAGAGTGTGTGTTCTTCTCTGAGAGCATGGGCGTGTGTGTGCGCGCTGGCAGTGCCCGTGTGTGTCCTTATCTGTACGTGCATGCGCGTGTGTTCCGTGGGAGTATACTGGAATTCTAAACTGAAGCGTAAAGCCGGCGCTATATAGAGCAGAGGAGGAGGAAATTCTATTCAATTGCATTGTTTCGTTCAGGTCTCCCACATAAATAGCCTCTGGGACGCGCGCGTTGCTGATGTCATCAGTCGCTCGGCGCAGGCTCCCAGTCGCCCCTCGTGCTGCATTCGCTCTTCCCGCTTCGCACGTGTGTGTGCATGTCTCTCATGAGCCCCACTCTCACCCCACCAGCACACAGGTGTTCACACTCACTCTCCCCTGCTACTATTACTGCTACTCACCCTTTGGTCAAAAACACTGACCTGTATTTGGGTTGTAATGTCGTTTTTAAGAACAGAACAATATAAGAGTATCCTACAACAGGCCAGAAGAACAAGCTGTTCAGCCCTTCCAGTGGTCCCCATTGATGTACAATCCAGAGAGTATGAAAATGTTCCTTCCAAACACCCTAGGTTTAGGGGAATTTATCCTGATCTGGCCACCCTGACTCAAGGTCCCTGTCTCATGACCTGGCAACCTGTTTCTCACATTGACCTGTGAAAAAAATACTTCCTTTTCTTATTGTGGCAATGTTTTTTTTTTTTTTTTTTTTTTTTTTTACTGTTTAAGGTCTGTAACTCTGGTTTTCAGGGGAAAGGGCTTCACCTCCCCTTTTAATCATTGACATGTCTTCTGTGGGGATGTGTTTGGAACGTCCCTTCTCTACCCATTACCCCTCGCTTGTGTATTCGGGAGGGACTGGGCTCCTAAGGTCTGGGGAGCGGGGGGGTTGACAATCGTGCCGACCGCACCATCTCAACCCAACACCCAAAGCCAAATACACAGAGTCTGCTAAACAGCCTCTCCATCTTCCTAAAAACCCCAAAATTCACCCAGCTCTGCCGTTCACCAGCTGCCATGGCTGTATTTCATTACAGTAATGTTACTTCGGTGCTCTCGCACACAAACATTTAACTCCTCTGAAGCTTCGCAAACATCTCCGTCAATTCCAGCACACAAACCCATCCTTATGTTTTTCAGCTACATAATGTCACATCCTGCAGATAAAAAAAAATAAAATTATAAAAAATCGTTACACAAAGTCAAAACTGTACTGGAATGTCAATGAAAGGATGAGTATTTTTGGCTGGCAAATTCTATTTGCTCATTTTGTTCTATAGCGATTTTCCATGTGCCATAATGTATGTTCATAAATAGTTTACAGATATGAGGTTGCTGTCATATTCATAAGGAAACTGAATGAATGTGTGCTCAGTGAATCTCTATGTCCCTGGCCTCAGGTTTTTTTTATTATTATTAAGAAAACCAGTAAGTAAAATTGGCTGGAGGAGACTTAAATTTACACTCTCAAAAGTATTACAAATGCACAGCAGCTGTACAAAAATGTTTTCCACAATGACAGAACAGAAATGAACTCACATTCAAAGTGTTTTATTAACTCCATAAGAGTTCCCTTTTTCTCTGTTATTAGGGGAAAGAAAATAACATTTTTAACACATACTGTAAAATTTGGCCCTCACAGAAAACGTGACTAAAATTACACCGAAGGCAGGATTTTTACATTTGAACAATAATATGTATTTAAAAAAATGTTAATTCTCCTCATAGGTTGGTGAGCAGTATCCATGTAGTCTTTCAGGTTGTGCAAACAGGAAACCACATGAGGAAAATGATAAAGGGCTAATGCTGACAATGTATTATAAATCTCTCGCGGACTATGCATGGGCATAGTTATATGTATTTATCTTCATGGTTTTTTATTATTATTTTATGGTTTCATTGTTGGGGACATTTCCACCGAACAGATATATCTGTAAGAGGACATTATCATGGGAAACATGATTAAATCAATGTTCTAATATATGTGCCAGGTCATACTTAACACGTTGATTATAGAACTGAAATTATGTAGCCTACAGAAACATCTGGAAATGCCTCAAGAAGAAATCATTTTCCATGTAGTGGTACTGGACAACATTTGTGCAATGGATCTGACTTTGGGAAAATAAAAATAAAAAAATTCTGAAACGAAAAAAAGAAAAAAATAAGTGACACAGGAATGATGTCATGAACTTTTGTGAGTGCCCAAGCAGAGGACTCGGCCTCTGTCTACATACTGTAACCGTCACGGCCGAAAAATATTCACAACATGTCAGAATGCCTTAGTCAAGCTAAGAGTCAGGATGTCATCAGGACTGAATTCATTCCTCCAGCTGCAAAATTCTGCAAAAAAAAAATGAAACTCTTCTCAGCCTCTCACCATCTGTAACACTGGGTCCGCAAAACCAGAGCAGCAAAGTGTAAAATAATTAAGCTACAGCTCATGCCAGAGTGGCATGGTGTAAAATAATTAAGCACCAGTACAACGCAAACTTTGTTCACACTTTAAACATTTGTGAGTACTTGATTCTGGCAGAGGAGAGCAAGAACAGGCTGATTGTTCTATATGTTTGTGTGTGTGTAAGTGTGTGTGCGTGTGCGTGTGTGTGTGTTTGTGTGTAATTTTATGCATGTGCATGTCAATGTGTGTATATACTCTCATATTTGTTAGGATATGTGTGTGTGTATGAGTGCATCTGTATGAATGTATATATGTATATGTGTGCATCTGTGCATGAGTATTTGTATGCTTGTGTGTGTATATGTATGTGTACGTGTGCATCTCTGTGTGTCTGTGTGTATACATATACATATGTGTATGTGTGTATCTGTGTGTGAGTGTATGTATATATATACATATATATGTGTATGTGTGTATATGTGTGTGTGTGTGTGTATCTGTGTATCTGTGTGTGTGTGTGTGTGTGTGTGTGTGTGTGTGTGTATCTGTGTATCTGTGTGTGTGTGTGTGTGTGTGTGTGTGTGTATCATTAGTGTTTTGTAGACACAGGAGGCTGATGCACTTCTGGGGCCAGCTTTCCACCTGCAAACGAGATCTGGCCAAATTAGCGTGCGGACAGGGAGGCGCGGCCTTGAGTCTCTGTGTCCTACCCTGCAGCTACATTATTGAGCAATGCTAATATCACCAGCTTTATTAATTTGGCTCTCGCCGATCGTAATTTTTCCAACCACCATCAATTTGGGGAAGGTTTTTTTTTTATATAAACTAATCCCACATTGGGTTCAATGTTTTTTTTTTTTTTTAATTTTTGAATTTCTAAAAACCTACAATGCAGAGCGTTTTATCCCCCCCCCAAGGTCTCCAAGCTCGCTAAAGAGACTCTTTCTCCCTCCAGTTTGAGCAAGCAGTGGGGGGGAGCGGTGTTTTTTAACCGCACGCCGTCCATCAACCCGGTAACGAGATACTGGCCGTTCTCCGTTCAGTTTACTTTAGAAAATCCTCTCAGAAGCAGTTTCTCATCACCTCTCCGCCGCACAGAGAGCTGTATTCCCGTTAATTGGTCATTAAGCGTAGTTGTTTGTGAGCCTCACTAAATCTTTAAACAGGACGTTAAATAATAAAAAAGGTTTGTCACAGACGTTCGCTGAGGGGAGGTGGGAGAAAGTGAAGAGTGCGTTTTCTGATCATTATGGCGAAAATTAACATCTCTGATAATAATGATTTAATGAATTAATTCGTTTTCACAAGTTGTAAAGTTTGCATGCACTGGTGAACGAGAAACTACATTCTTTGTGTTTTGTTTGTTTTTTTTCCCCTCAAGAGAGAAATAAGATTTAATCAGAGCGATGACTAAAAACAAAGGCAGAGTTTTTAGCGTGTCTTTTTCTTCTTCTTTTTTTGAAATCTCAGCTCTCTGGTCTCTCTTCTGAGGATGTGCCACCCAGTACTTAGATTGTCACAAACAGCAATGTAAAATAGAACCACTAAGATGTCGTCTATTTAAAACAGCAGGGGCTTCGGATGAAGAAGGCCTACAGAATGAAGTGTACACGGGGACTGAACTCCAGCAAAAGAGATTGAATTTTATACAGCCGCGCGTGGAACCATTCCATCATTTCTCTCCAGACGGTGGAGGTAAGTTTGTTTTGTTTTCCCCCCTTCTCCCCTTCTCTGCCCAATGTTGAATTCATTCCCATCCCCTGTCCCCTGTCCCCGTCCCCTCAGGAATGGTGACCTGTTTAAGACTGACAGAAGGCAGTATACGGCAACAGGTGTCTCTCACACACAAACACACACACACATACGCACACATGATCACACACATAGCCTGCGCACAGCCTGGCCTCCCAAAGAGCGATGATTTTGTTATGCTTGCATGACTTCTCATTTATTGATTCCAGTCATGACCTCCCACCCCCCTGCCCCCCACCCTCACCACCCAGCCCCCCACCTTTTATTTAAAAACCACTTTTGTTTTCACTCCTCTGTGGCAATATGTGTGTGTGCGTGTGTGTACGCGTGCAAAATGCCAGCAGTTGGTGAATTAACTGGGTGTGTGAGCGACAGAGACAGAAAGAGCTTGGGGTGTTGAGTTGGGTGGGGTGTGAGTGGTGGTGGGGGGGGGGGGTTGATGTGACATCTGTGTGAGTACAAAGCACCCATCCCCCCCCCCCCCCCCCCCAAAAAAAACTCCCTCATTGTGGGGTATCAGTTCAGTGTGTCAATACTAGCGTGGAGGAGTGTGGAGACAAGCATGAGGCTAGCCCAAATCACACCCCCACCCTCCCCCACCTCAATGCTGACCTCGTTAACCCAACCCCCACCCCCCCCGCCAAAAAAGCCTTCCCTCTCGCCTGCTGTCTGTCCCCTTGTGCCCAGGCTTCTTCCAGCCCTCTCCTCTCCCTCCTTCCCTCGCTCCCTCCTTCCCTTCCCTCTCCTGCCGTTCCCTCTGTTTCATTGTTCCCCGCTCCCTCCATTGTCCTGGGCCTGGCTCACAGACTCAAACACACGACGCCCCAGCCCTCACACCCCCGCCCCCCCCCGACCCATCCACCCCACCAACCACCCCCCCCCCCCCCCCCCCCCATCCAAAACAACATCAGCAGCATTTCCGAGGACGACTCAGCAGCCGAGGTGATGTGGGCGAAAGGTTCGGCAGCTTGAAGTGCAAAGTTTTCAACCCTCTCTGCAAATCAGTTTCACTATAACCACCTTACACTCAGTGACTCCCCACCCCAGGAGCTTTCTGTCTGCTGCTTGCTCAGAATTAGGGTTTTATGACAATTATGGAGGTATGCCGTTCACCATTCAATATTAACAACATTTAATAGAAGGCGTTTGGGGTATTGGACAATAGTATACCTACTCTACACTCTCACCACCATTTTGCTGTTGTATAAGTTTTATCTAGATGCTCTGAAATATGTTGGTTTCTCTTTTTAGTTTTTTTTTTTTACTAAGAATTGGTCTAGCGCAATAAAAGTAACAAGCTGATAAGAAGGTCAGTATGCATGTGTTTGTTTATAAGTGGTTCTGTATTCTTTTAATGAATAAAATTGTGGAAAAAAAACTGTTAAAAGGAATTGAGGTAAAGCGGTGTACTTCACAGCCAGGTTTTTTATGTGCTCCCCTTCCCTGACCTATGAAGTAATTTTCTGACGATGGACCGTAAAACTCGCCGCTACTAGTTTCTGACTGCCATCTGCAGGCTGTTTTCGGTATTACATCATACTACATGTTATGCCCTTAGAACATATGGTAATTGTTCTTTCTTGAAAAAAGACCTAAGATACTTTCTTTTTAATCCTAAAACAATCAGAGGATTGCTGACTCTTGCATTTTATTGCAAAAAAAAAAATACTGTAATGAAAAAGATTATTAAAGATTAAAAATAATTGTTGTTAAAACTCCATAAATTATAACTTGCGATGTTTTTTCCAAGATATAAAAGGGTATATATTATGTTTTTTTCATTTAAAAATATGTTCTTAAGTTAGTCAAACCTCGTGTAATCAATGTACATGTCCATTTAATTGTGTTTAGTTTAGCTTTAGTCAGCCAGGGAGACGCTCTCTTGATTTTCTTTTTTTATATATATTTACAGAAGTCAAACATTCTGTTTAACAGGTACATGACAATCCATTTACGATGGTGTTTCAGTAAAAAAAAAAATGTTGTTCCAAATTACCTAAAACAACTGGTTTGGACCAGGGCAAAAACGGCGTTACCAGAAGAAGAACTGTTCTTGTTCTCGAGTTATTGCATAAAGAGGAATACTCGCGCTTCGGTAGCACTTAAGCAGAATTAAACGATTTGACATTTGGGACGTAATCGGTATCGGTCGGAACTTTGAAAAGAAAAAAAAAACCAAAACTGTCATGTACAGTGTTTGCATAGCCCCTTTCGCAATATAAGATAGTAGTGGCAGCCGCAAGTGATTCTTTCAATAATGCATTAGACTTCTTGTTTATTATTTACTGTTTACATAGTACAAAAAACATGCTGCTCTAAGTGGGTGACAGTCACCCAGTCACCCGGCGTCGTCTGAAGCGCCAGCTAAACGAGAGGATGCGACGCGACGGGCCGGGGGAGAGGAAGCACAGCGCGACGCTCCGCGCTTTAGAGAGCCTTGGCGCACTGGACTGAAAAATAAAAGACATCTCGCTTCATGTGTGCCGTTGTAAAATGCATCTTAAGGTTGTCAAAGGAAGAAGAAGAAAAAGAAGAAAACTGAGAGGAGGGGGGCGGGAGTGGGGGACGGGGTTGGGGGTGGTGGTGGCTTTTGAATATTAATATCAATATTTATGCGGGCTGGATAACTGGTGGCCATTGAGCCGCTTTTCCGCAACCCCGCTGTCTGTCTTTTTTCGGGCACTTCTGAGGAAGTCTCGTGCGCGGCGAGCGGGCGACAATGAGCCAGACACCAGGAGGGCACCGCGGAGCGCCTGACTGCACGGCTCTTACCCCGGCCCTTGTTAGCTTTGGGCAACTCTCACGGCAAAGTGAAGAGGGCCAGCAGTCGAGACGTTCGTGCGTATTCGCCTGTCTTCCTCTGCCTTTCTGTTTGTCAATAAATCACTTCTAATAATTTCTACTTTAAATTGAGCCCTACCCACCCAGTTAGTTTCTTCAATTTTGGCCACCCTCTCAGGCCCAGAAACCAATACCCCAAGTACCGGTTTTTGGTTGCCAGAACATTTTCAGAATGTTAGCGCAAATGTTTCCAGGGCATACATTTTGTCCAATGGTCTTTCTGTTCCTTAAACTTCCTTTATCTGGAAGTTTTTCTCGCGACCTTTACAGAACTTGTTCGGGACAATGTAACGTTCTTAGAACGTTTCAGGAACGCTCACATTCTAACATTATGTCAAACCCCAGTGAAAATATGACCTAAAATTTTCCCTGTGTTCAGTGAACGTTTTCTGTCAGCTAGGGCATCACGGGATACAAGGCCTCAGCTTTCCTTCGTGTGCGAATCCTCATGCTAAGGGCTCGAGTTGCTCTGGAACCTCGCCCTAGCGACACGCTGAAAATGACAATTTTTTATTTAAGAAATACATGGTTTATTTACAGGCTTTATTTGTTTTGATTATTCCTTTTTGTTCTGTTTTGTTTTATTCAAGACCGGGTCTTTCGGTCCCATCTCATTAAGAACATACTTCAGCATGCAGCGAGGCAATATCGTCTCCAGATAGGGAAATTCATTACAAGGGATTGTTTCCTTCACCCTCTTATTTAGTATTTTAATAATCAATGGGCATAACAGCATAAGGCGGTAACTGCGTAGCATTCCGAGTCGGAGGTATTTTATCTCGTGCTAACGCATAAGTCAAACGGTAGCAGACGCGCGTGGCAGATTCATCTCTCGCGCAGAAAACATGCAGGGAGACCCTACTCCGCGTTACTTTCTCCAAACCATAAAACGAGTGACTTCAAATGCGAGCTATTTGTTTGGGTCCATTATCGTGGGAATAAGCAGAGCGACTGTGTGGATTCATTACAATTCCTTTCAAGTTTCTCTTTTTTTTTTCGGCGAGGGCCTCCTTGTGTACGCTCCTTCTTCGTCATTATTCCCTGACCCGAGCTCATCTCTGTGGGGTTGGAGAAAGAGAGGGCGGGGCATGGGGGGGGGGGGGGGGGGGGGGTGTTGGTAGATACACCCCAAAACACGTCCCCCTCCCCCGAAATGTGCACCACCCACGAGGGGAGAAGGGGGAGAATTCGCCCTCCTGGGGGTGGGATGGGGTAGGAGAGGGGATTTTGGTTGGGGGTCTAGCGGGGGGCTGGGGCATGTTATCCTGGGGATTGGCAGCTGAAGAAAAAAACAAGCATTTTCTCCTAATTGTTTCATTTGATGTGTCCTACCCTTCTCAAGGTCATGATTTCTTTTTTCAAATCATTAAATAAAGATCAAGAAATCCTGATTTTTCAGACCCAAAATGTGACAGGCAGGAGCAGAGGTTTTGGATTTGTCATAAGGATTCATATTAAGAGCATTTACGCAGCTGATAACATTTAGGGTGTGAGTTATTAGTATTTCATGATTAATCAGAAATCACAAAATTCACAAAATTCCTGACTTTCATGCCCCCCCCCCCCAAAAAAACAACAGATTTGAGTTCCCTCCACCCCCCAATGGTGAAGGACCACACTCTGCTGTTAAAATGTAACTAAAAGATCTATATAGAACCCTCCGATGGTTCTAAGGTTCTAATTACAGGAGAGCCACTTTGGTGCTAAATAGAACCCTTTCGACCCTTTAATTTAACAAACTGTTCCACATCAGGAATGAGGTCCAGCCGGAGTGGGCTGTAAACAAACTGTGCTACTGCGTTATCTCGACACCGTGACACAACTGAAAGCGGCTCTGCAAGAAGCCGTGGAGAAGTTCCCCAACAGCTGCCACAGAGGACCCTCCTAACAGCCTGTTTTCAGCGTGTCCGTGCCCCCTGACCTCTCCTCTCTGCCCTGCCGCACTGCGGTCCTGCTCACCCCACACAGGCAGGATTATCACATGAGAAATATAAATCTGGGTACCTACCCTCTGTTTTTGGGGGGCTCTGACATACAGTTCCTCTCATAATCATCCGTCATAGCCTTTCCCATCAGATCTGGTGCAAAAGACAAAGGTTCCAGCAAACAGACATTACATGGTCTTAATATTTCCAGACTGAGTACAACATAGGTGACAATATGCAATATTAATACGCAAAGTGTACAAGCTCCTAATATGGCTGTAGTTAATTTCATACATACAGTGTCTTAGGTTTCCAACGTTCTCCTACCCTCTGAAAATTGCAGCAACATCATGTTTGAGAGGAAACCAGGAATAGGAACAAGCCGTGAATGATATCCTGAAGAATCCAAGGTTAATACGTGTCTGGAAATCTGAATCCGGATTTAATATTTATCAGGTTGTGGTGCATATCCACAACACTACAAATCTGCTCCAGAAAAGGTCTATATTCTGTAGTGTAACGAATACCACAACAGAGTCAAGCGTCCCCTGGATATGATTAGTTTCAGACTACAGCAGGTGCAGGGGGGTCCATTTGGTTGTTTAATCTTACATTTTAAGCAAGATTTAGTTCTTCTGCTCTGAGATGTCTCATGAAACAATGCTAACCTAGAGTTCTTTTACAGTAGAAAGCTTTTATTTTAATTGTTTATCCTTTATTTATCCGAGAGAAATTCCCCACTGAGACTGTCATCAAAGGGAGGCTGGCCAAGAAAGCAGCAACCTCAACTCCAATACAGAAGCGTACACAAGGAGACATTAAAAATTACAACGCAGCGAAACGGTGACATTAAAACAAATCAATTAAGCTACAGTCTGTCATGCATCAAAACAGTAACACCCCTCAGTTACTGTCCTGAAAATGAAACCGTTGAACACAGCAAAAGGTAGTTGGCAGGTCCAGTTTTATATGATTCTCTTACATGCACAAATGTGTAATTAAAAGCTGTCTGAGCAAGTGCAGAACGGATTATGGGTTTCTTTGAAATAGGACAGTTTTTTTAGTGTGAAAGTTGATCGTTTTCCAGATTATGTAAAGAGAGCACAAGAAAGTTTTTCCTATAATGGCCTTACTCATATTTTAATAATAACAGCAATGTATTACATTTCATATAGTAATTCTGTATCAACACATATTTTATTTTCCCTGTTGGTTTGATGGAAAGGAGAACTGGTGCATTCTGGGCTACTGGTATTCTTGGATTGTGACTGCTGTTTGACATCTTTGCGCAGCAGTAGCTAAGGCCATGCCTAAATATTAGTAAAGTACTGATCCAAGATCAGTTGCATTTTGACACTCAGTTTATTAGGCTGAGATATTGACATCGGCAACCTGATCCCAGATCAGCAAGCATGCGCTTTATTTATAGGCCCAAGCATCTGACTTCTCACTCTCCGAATGGCCTCCCAAAATTTACCCAAAAGACTTTAATCATTAATTTCTTCAATTAATAATCTGGATAGTTTCTTTTTTTCACACGTCATATAAACCAGAAATGTATGTACTGTAACGCTGCATACTTGCCCAGAGAAACACAAACATACTGCATGCCACTGACTTCTAAAAATGTTATTATATAAACAATTTATTAATTTGTTAAACAATTAATAATTGTTTGAAATACACTCTGAAATGTCAGTTACACAAACAAATCATAAAACAAAAGGAGCATGACCATTTAACCCGCTGTGAGCCCGCGTGTCGCCGTCCGAGGGGACCGTGAAAGTGACCAGCGAGAACGCAGCGTGATCTGCTTGGAGGCTCCTGCACAATTAAGTTTGATTTTCAAGTGAGATATCAGCTCCCTGCGCAGATTATATCTCCACCAATATCAGGCCTATTATCGAGGCATGAACGAATGCCATTTTTATATAATAAAAGGGATGGATTTATTGTCACTCAAAAGGATGGGGCACGAAGAGAGGGAAGGGGGGAAAAATTCAATAAAGTAAGATTGAATACACAAAAGTAGAATGACATTAGGCATTTCTATAGAAAGTTAAGGAAATTATTGACTTTCAATGTCTCACAAATAGAACGCAAAGGGCTATGACTGTGGCCACCTCTATATTATCCTCTTATGGTAAACTGGAGGTGAACAAAAGGCATTTTATAACATAGAGGGGCGCAGAGTCTGTCAGAGACTTTCAGGTTGTTCCAGGAAATGAACACAGCATAGACGAGACTTAAAATTTTAAATCCACTGGGGAGCTTTTGACCAGAATTTTTTGAGAGATGAAAATAAAACTGAAAAAAAAAACATAATTGAAAAACAAACTTAGAAAGCAATAATGTTGATATAAATACCGGCCATGTCACTAAATATCTAGTCTGGAGTTTATCTGCATTTTGGGGGATTTTGGTTAAAAACATCCCATCAAAAAAGTGAATCATATTGGGACAGACACATCTACCCGTCAGATTTTCCCAATTCTAATATCACAGGCTAAGATAGCGCTTGTGGTTTCAGAAACAATTATTGGTTTGGCTGTGACCCCCGTAGCCTTCCAGCTAGCTCAGCTGGTAGAGTACAAAAAAAAACACAATAGTGGCAATTGAGCACTTTTGCGAGATAAGGTAAGGACAAATAATTGCCATTATAAAGGAGGGGGGGGGGGAGAATAAAGAAAAAAATAAAGACACGCAAGCATTAGCGTTGGTGTTAGCAGCGTCCCCGTTCTTATCTCTCACACAGTAATCACCATCATTTAGCCGGAGCGGAGGATCCGGAGAGTCCGAGCGCGCCGAATGGAATTAACGATAAAAAGGCAGACGGCAATACGAAGGAGAGGAATGAGGGGGCGAGGGGGACTGGGGAGGAGGGATGCTGTTAAAAGAGGGTGGGGGGGGGGGGGGTGGGGGAAGGGGACCGGGGAACGAGGGCGACGGCCTAGAGTTGGCAGGGAGATGACTTTGGCGGTGTCAGCTTCGGACATTGGCTAGATGGTGGGCACCAGACTGCATCGGATTGGGGCATGGGCGGGGGGGTGGAGGGGGAGGGGGGGGTCGGTCCGAGCTGCCCGTCACACCCCAATGCCCGTATGCCTGTCTGAATTTGGCAGATGCCCAGCGCTAAACGGAGGTCGGGTGAATGGAGGGAGGGGGCATGGAGTGGGGGGTATAGGGGGCGTTAGGGGTGGCGGGGAGGTCCTGGGATTTGGGGAGGAAACATCATACTGGAGCCCCCCAGCAGTGCATCAAATGCCAATGTCTCCAACACCGAGGGGGGGGCGTCTGGGGGGGCTGTTTAACGGCTGCCGCTGTGCTTTTTAAGAACCATCAGGACTCTGATTGGCCACTTTACTCACTTACTGTAATGAAAATAATCTCACTGGGAACGGGCAGGATTGGTCCAATGCTCACAAAAAGAGACTGCAAAGTTCAAAGTTCAATTTTTTAGGGGGTTTCAGTTAGTTTGTGTGTGTGTGTGTGTGGGTGGGTGTGTTTGTGTGTGTGTATGTGTCTGTGTGTGTGCGCAGGTGTATTATTTGTTTATATAAGAAAACACACATACCACCCACATATCGTACAGTTCTCTAAGGCCTGGATGCAACCCTGCATTCACCCATAACTTTTTACTTCTGATTACAGCAAGTGCTGCTTTTTACACAACAAACAGTGACTTTGTGGTGCTAGCGGAAGTCAACAAATTGTTTGCAAAAAAAACAAAACAAATTCACTAAAGATAAAATAAAGAACTATAAATAAACAAAATTAAACAAGACATGGACTTTTCCGTGGTGGGCTGATCTTAAGGAAAGATCTCTTGATATTAAACTTATTTGCACCTTTAAAAAGTGTGTGTCCTTGCGGGCTTTGAACCGCAGAATTTTCTCGGCGCATCTGGAGAGTGTTTTTGTGCGCGCACAGGCTCTGTCTAATGAGATGATGGCATCGGAGGACATCGCTGTGGAGCATCACGCACCACGAAGCCCCACAAAGAGGCGAGCGAATAAAGAAGGGAGCCGGTGAATTGTTTTACACTGTATTATAATACATAATAAATGTATTCGTACAAATGTGCGCTGCTCTGGCGGGATGGCGGGGTGGAGAGTACACGGCGGAGCGCGGGGTGTGAGCGTGTAACAGCTCTGTCAGACACCAGGACCCTCAGTCATGTCGTCTGTCAGCCGTGTCCAGCGCCCGAATCAGGCGTGAAGGCTTCCTCTGTCTACCGCTACATGCATGAGAGCCGCAGGCCAGACAGGAGACGAGCTCTCACACACACACACACACACACACACACCATGCGCACACACACACACCATGCACACACACATACACACACACTGTGCACACACACACACACACACACACCGTGCACAGACACACATACTGTGCACAGACACACACTCATACACAGTTCACAGACACACATGCACACACACACATGCACTGTGCATAGACACACACACACATTCACACACACACTATGCACAGATACACACAAATACACACATTGCACGGACGTACTTACACACTCACACACAAGCAAACACACACCATGCACACACAGATACACACATACAACACACAGACGCACACTACACTACAAACACACACACTCTATAGACACAATTTGCAGTATGTACGCATGCATACACACACATTCACACAGAGCTGAGTAACCAGGTTCCAGTGAACAGAGAACCAGAGACCAGGCAAAATGCGTGCACACACAGACACACTCACACACACCCAAATACAGACTTACAGAGATATACGTCTGTACATGCTCTCACACTAATGCACATGCATGTACAGGCATACACATACATGCATACACAGTGATAAACATTCAAACTTACACACACACACACACACACACACACACACTCATCCACACAAAAATCCATGCAAAACTCCCTGAATGGCCTGCACAAACCTGTCAATCCACAAACACACAACATGCAAGCATTTCCACAGGAATATTTAAATAATCACAAGCTTATTTACATGTTTGTGTGACCATTCACACAAGCTCACACACACGCACACACACACACACCTATAGAGAACCAGAAGTGAAAAGACACAACCATTGTTTACTATCATCTTCGAACACTGCTCAATCATTTATATTAAAAAAAATCCCTCCCAACAAAAACAATCGAGTCAAATCTGTTTGTTCATGTAAAAATGATCGCCAATCCAGTAACATCTCTTTCCCTTCACTGCGGAGGAAACGTCCCCCTGACCGCTCTAATTGGGTTGCATTTACTCCTCACAGAGACAAAGACGCACAAGCTCTTCAGAAGGCTTGCAGAGGTCAAAGGTCAATTCTAAATTGCGGTGGTACATGAAAAGAAGGTGCAACCACGCTGTCTCCGTCTGCACGAACTCCAGCTTTGAAATTTAAGGCTGATCCGCACCGTCAGCGCGTCACGCAGGAGCTGGGGTCGACTCCGGCTCAAATCCTTAGAAAATCGGGACAGTACCTGAAGTGCGTAAATTTGTGATCTACAAAATTAATGCTGATTGAGTTCTGTGGAGAGTTCTGGAGGGTGCCGATCAAGGATCAGTGTTGTATTTTCACATGTTGAAGAAAGTTAGGATATGGACACAAAATTCTGATCCCAGATCAGCACTCAAGCTGTATATGATACTTTATGACTACTGGCCCTGATCCAGGATTGGTTGTTTTCCTTTCACATAGTGGGTAAGAGTCAGATATGAACAGGGGGAATCCTGATCCCAGATCAGCAGTTCTCCTCTGAGACCTTCAATGAATGAAAGGCCCAGGTTGGCCTCTGACAGGAAGGTAAATGAAACTAAACTAAACAGCGAGCGGTGCAGAAGCTTCGGCAGAGGGTCTGAGAGCGAGCATGATAGGACACAAAAGAACGCAGGAATGCTCACGTGTCAACATGCGCGCATGGCACCCGCCACACAGCCACTCAGACGGCCGCTTAGACCAGCCCCGCCGCCGACGCTGGTTTGGGGTTGAAACCGTTCCGATGTAGCTCGCTGTTTTCCCCATCACGTGCTCGGGGCAGGTGGGGGTGGGGCTGGGTGTAGGTGGAGGGGCGGGTAGAGGAGGTGGGCAAGGGCCTTGGAGGGTGTCATTACCCCTACCCCGCCCCCCCAAACCCCCGGAGCCTGGATCAGAAGGGGGATCCCTCAGCTCAGCCCCCCCCCCTTAAAAACCCCAGAAAATGAAACGAGCATTTCTCCATTCAATCTCCCAGTCATCTGTTCTTTGAGTATTACCCCTTTAGAGCATGTGTATGCATGCAATAGTGTGTGTGTGTGTGTGTGTGTGTGTGTGTGTGTGTGTGTGTGCGCCTGTGTGTGTATGTGTGTTGGGGGGGGGGGGTGTGGGGGGGGATGGGAGTCCCCGTTAAATCTTTAAATCTTATCAAAGGGAGAGATGGAGATTTGAGTGGGGGGGGGAGAATGGGAAGTTCAGGGGTACGGGGGGGGGGTCCCCTGGGGTCCCCTCTAATGAGCTATCTGTGTGCATTTCTAACGAGGCACATACACACACACTCACACACACTGCGGAACCACTGGCGTCGTCAGGAGAGGACCGGCCTGACCTTGCTCAGTCACTACACTCCGTCGTTTGCTATATTTATAGGCCGCACCACCTTGTGTGGTAGAGGGAGGGAGGGAGGGAGGGAGGGAGGGAGAGAATCAGGAATCCAAAGCAGATCCTGTGTATATCAGCATAATGAATCATGTCCAGAGGAAAGAGGGAGAGAGAGAGAGAGAGAGAGAGAGGGAGATGCAGAAAGCCATTTTTCCCTCTTGTCGGGTCGCTTTTTTCTTCTTCTTTTTCTTCTTCTTCACCTCCTGGCAAGCAACCCCTGCGGTTTATTTCTCTCCATCCTTCACTTGCTTTCACTTTTTTTTTTCTCCCTCTCTTTCTCTTTCTCTCTCTGTCCCTCTCCACATAACCCCCCCCCCCCACACACACACACACACCCCGTTCTGCCCTGTCTGCCAGCTTCTCTTCTCCATACTTATGGTTGAGGCTTTTCTCGGCTAAAAGGCATGCCACTTGATTGACATTTCGTCAGAAGGTGAATTCAAAATTCCTCCCAATTTAAAGCTAATCCCACCCTAACCCTCCCCCCGCCCCCCCCCAAAATCGTCAGCCACACCGCTCAAAGAGTGATGACACTGGACTGCTTTGAATACCCCTGAGTGTGTGTGTGTGTGTGTGTGTGTGGTTCCAACCAAGGGCCATAACAGTGGAAAATTTGTCAATTAAGTAAAACATCAGCCCCAGTTAGTCATGTGACACCTGTGAAAATGTAAAAAAAAAAAAAAAAAAAAAAAAAAAAAAAAAAGAATGTGTTTCAGGCGTGTGCTTCAATATGCAAAGCCCGACACAAGGTTAAAGAGAGAGGAGCTGTGTGGAATATTCCACTGACACTGTAGAGCAGCGGTGTGATGCAGTGCACTCACGCTCACACACACACACACACACACACACACACACACACACACACACACACACACACACACACACACACACACACTCACACACACACACACACACTGACACTCACACACACACTCACTCACTCACACTCACACACACACACACACACACGCTTATACACACACACACTCACACTCACACACACACACTCACACTCACACACACACGCGCACACACACTCAGACACACACACACACACACACACTCACACACTCACACACACACTCACATACACACACTCACACACACGCATACACACGCTCACACACACACTCGCACACACTCACACTCACACACACACACTCACACACAAGCACACACGCACGCACACACACACACACACACACTCACACACACACTCACACACACACTTACACACGCACACACGCACGCACACACACACACACACATACTCAAACACACACACTCACTCACTCACACTCACACACACACACACGCACACTCTCTCACACACTCACACTCACACACTCACACACACACACAAACTCTCTCTCACTCACTCACACGCTTATGTGCACACACACTCACGCACACATAGCCCCTTACACGTATTCACACTCACAAATGCACATACACACTCACACACACAGCTTATAAACACACACACAGTAAACTGTGACCATACCATCAATATGGGGACAGTACGAACAGCAAGAGAACTGGAAGTTCACCACAACAGAATACATCAGTGAGAACCACGTTTGCAGCAGCATGCAGACTGACAAGTGTTGAACCCGGGTTCAATGGACAATCCACACAAATTCAGCCCTAATCCTTCAGAGACATGGGGATGTATGTACAAGACAGCTTCATAGTCAAATGGGGACCACACAGGTTTTACACCATTATGAGGACCGCTTGAGGACGTTAATCAGATTTAAAACAATATGGGGACCGTACAAGGGGTTTGGACAAATTTCACAGCAATGGTGTGAGCTAATGGTCTGTAACCCATGGCAGGGGAAGATTCTGTCTGTTGATCAAAGTGAAGTGTCAGTTTGATGCTCCCAGAGGATACCTGGTTATGAAGTCACCTGCCCCGAAATCTGACCAAGTATTTCCCCCCCCGGCCGTCCATCACTGTTTGGGTACTCTATTAGTGCATGACCAGAGCGGACTGAAACACTGCACACGCTTACATTCAGAAAAAAAAAACAAAAAAACAAAAACATGCCACATGGTATGTCAATAAAGGAGTAACTTTCTAGTGACAGGAGAGGGAAGTGAAGAGGAAGGGGAGAAAGTACAGCTCCACTCACACACACACGCGCACACACACACACACACACACCTCCGCCAAACTGCATGCTCCCTTCCGTCCTAATAAAGCAGGCCCCTGAGAGAGCCCTGAGGATAATTAGTTTATTCAGACACACGAGGTTAGGAGTGGCTGCATTGTTATTATTTCTCAGCCTCTGATGCTGGTGACACTGTACAACAGAGACGCAGCCCGGCTCCTTCTCCCGACGAGAACGGGCGGGTGGGGGGGGTATGGGGGGGGGAGTAGAACCAACCAGCGCCACTTGATATATTCGTAATGTTCCTTAATATTTTCATTTTGATGTAATTTGTGGCCTCGGTTTTTTAAATATCCGCTCTGTAATAATGTTTAATTTCAAGGGTCAGTCTGCCGAGGAGTATATTAAAGCTGATAAAACTCATTTCCAAAGCCCCAATATCAAGCTGAGATCAGGTTAGGAGGCCAGCCTCCCGTGAATATTTCATCTTTTATCACGCTGATAATGGGGAGATGACAGAGCGGCATTATTACAATGAGAGAATTGCTCATTTTCAGCCGGGGCCGCTGGAAGCTAGGGGTCTGCCAGTGTTTGCACGTTACTCAATAAAAAGCAATTCTTCCACAGGAGAGAGGAGAGAAGGAGGAGAAGGAGAGGGGAGGGGAAGTGATTGGGGGGTGGGGGGGGGGTTGGGTAAGTAAGAAGGGAAAGAGGGAGGGAGGGATGGGGAAAGAGAAAAAAGGCAACTTTTTCTCCAGTCGCCGCCGCGCACTTATTTGATTGGGTTGAATAATAAATGCGGCTTTTGGCGGTCGGGAGGTCATTACGGGAAGGTGATAAGCTCTGATTTGCAAAGGGCCGGTCTGGAATTAACCTATTTAATTGAGCCATTAGAAAACGTTACCCCCCCCAAAAAAAAAGAAAAAAAGAGAGAGAACGGAACAGGAGATGTGGATAGAAGGAGAGAGGGGAAGAGAGAGAGAGTTTGACAGAGGAAGAAGACAGAGAGAGAGAGAGAGAGAAGGAGTGAAATAGCTCATCAGAGACACGGAATTTAACCCAGGAATGTAATGACGAAGCCGCCCATCTCCGAGGTCCATAATATAATGGGCTCAATCAGTGGAATTCCCAGGCCACCTGTGACCAGAGCGGGTCAGAACCCTCGCCCCAGATCACACTAATGACTGGCTTATGAGAAATCCAGAACACTAAAATCATAATAATAATAATATTTTCTTTTAAAAAAAAATCATAAGAATCACACAGCCACTGATGGCAGCTGGATAACATATGTGGCCCTTACGAGGGATGTCAGGAATTTTGATGCTCGCAAATTGCATTTGGATTTTCAGGTTTTTAACAGACTCTCTCATCCAAAGCGACTAACGCAGCTCACATTTTCATAGAGTGTTAACTTATACAGGTGAACCTGAATGTGCTGAAGCAGTACAGGTGAACCTGAATGTGCTGAAGCAGTACAGGTGAACCTGAATGTTCTGAAGCAGTGCAGGTGAACCTGAATGTGCTGAAGCAGTTCAGGTGAACCTGATTGTTCCGAAGCAGTACAGGTGAACCTGAATGTGCCGAAGCAGTGCAGGTGAACCTGAATGTGCTGAAGCAGTACAGGTGAACCTGAATGTGCCGAAGCAGTTCAGGTGAACCTGAATGTGCTGAAGCAGTTCAGGTGAACCTGAATGTGCCGAAGCAGTTCAGGTGAACCTGAATGTGCTGAAGCAGTACAGGTGAACCTGAATGTGCCGAAGCAGTTCAGGTGAACCTGAATGTGCTGAAGCAGTGCAGGTGAACCTGAATGTGCTGAAGCAGTGCAGGTGAACCTGAATGTTCTGAAGCAGTGCAGG
This sequence comes from Albula glossodonta, assembly GCA_019788955.1. NCBI lineage: Eukaryota > Metazoa > Chordata > Actinopteri > Albuliformes > Albulidae > Albula > Albula glossodonta. Next base: position 136,401 of record JAFBMS010000094.1, read on the forward strand.
TGAACCTGAATGTGCTGAAGCAGTGCAGGTGAACCTGAATGTGCTGAAGCAGTACAGGTGAACCTGAATGTTCTGAAGCAGTACAGGTGAACCTGAATGTGCTGAAGCAGTACAGGTGAACCTGAATGTGCTGAAGCAGTGCAGGTGAACCTGAATGTGCTGAAGCAGTGCAGGTGAACCTGAATGTGCTGAAGCAGTACAGGTGAACCTGAATGTTCTGAAGCAGTACAGGTGAACCTGAATGTGCTGAAGCAGTACAGGTGAACCTGAATGTGCTGAAGCAGTACAGGTGAAGTACCTGCAGCTCAAGGGTCCAACAGCAGGAAGTGAACCTGGAGCTACAAGCCCAGGTGTGTTTCCACTTCACAGTTTCACTTTCACAGACTCTCAGAGTTACAACCATTTCAAGATTCCCTTTATTTCTGCATCTCTGTGGTTGTACAGTAATTTTTTTATTACTTTTTTTTATGGCAGAATTTTGTAAATGCGGCAGACGTTGCCGCTTTACTGAGGCTGCATGTTAAGCACACGTTGGGTCAGCTCAATCAATTTAAACTTTTCCTGCAAAATGCCACGGGCCATCCCAGGCTGGAGACTGGAATAAAGCCACACTCAGCCACTCCTGTCTGTGAGTACCACGGGTAGCTGGGCTTTGATTGTATCAATCCCCCGACTGTGAGGGTGAGAGACCTTGAACCGCACCTGGTAACACTGCCAACGAAGAAGAGTGTTTACTGTTCACTGTTACCTTGTTTTCAGCGTTACAGTACACAGGGGATTATGAGAGTCACAAAGAAATGCACAGCGTCAAATGAATCCCTCTTCCTCTCTCTCCTTTTCTCTATTTAATTAGATTATTATATTCATCGTTGGTATGACATAATTAAAAGTATTGCCAAAGCCTCGCATAAACAAATACTCTGAGCTCCATTTTGATTGTAAAAAGGCTGTATCACATAATATGAATAATTGGTGCATTACCTATTTGAAAAATAAGATTTCTATGGTAACTCCGTGGAGTTACAGCAGTTTGGAATGTAACCACTACACCTGTCACATTCTACTCGTGTGAAATTGACACCCCATAGTTTTGAAAAAGCATGACAGAAATTACTAAGAATGACACGTTCCATTTTGGCCGTCATACCTTGAGTTTGTACCATGAAAATACGACCTCTCTCTCTTGTTTTTATTTCCCTTTTAATTTTCTTTTTATCTTTTTTTCAGAGAGGCATGATAGTCAATGCGCCGTCATTTTGTGACAGAAGGTGGAGAGCCTATCTGCCCCCTCCCGTGTACAGACACACATTAGACGAGCTTCTGTGAGATGGTGTGAAGCACCTTCTGAGGATGACCCTCTCATTCACAGAGTGAAGCAGCAGGAAAGAGGAGAAGAGAGGGGGAAAACCAGCAAGCGGGAGAAGAAGAAAAAAGCATCAGTTTGTTTGCGTTTTCTTTTTTGATCTTCGCTGCTGAAAGCAGGGAGCAGGTGAATGGGAGGAACCCCCCCTCTGTCAAGAGTGGGTGACCCCCTGCCCCAAGGTCAACAAAGGTCAGAGGTCAAAGTTTATGCTGGCATGACATGGGTAAGGTGGCTCATTGCTGGAAGGCCCACTATCTTCATGGGGGTGTTTTTTTAGTTGTATTTCACAGCCTGCAGTTTAAATGGTGACGCAAAATGGTTAAAGTACAAAAATGTTCATAACAGTGAAAGTGTGAGTAATTTGAACATAGAACTCAATTTCCTGACTCCATGTTAATATCATTTGTGATGTATGTTCTTGGGCAAATTACAGATGCGACATGGCTGCCTTGTTGATCACACTGCTGAGAACACAAGCACATCAGAACATGTCATGAAGAGCACAGGCCATTCGGCCAAACTAAGCTCGCCATTTCAGCTAAAGAACATCCAAGACTGCATCAAGTCCGGCCTTGAACACAGCAAGGGTCTCTGCCTCAACTACATGACCTGGCAACCTATTCCATATTTATTGATAATGATAAATAATACTTCCTTATATCAGTGTGGAACTTACTCTTAACTAGTGTCCGTTTATGTCCCTGAAGGGCTGAAGGGCTTTGCTTTCCCCACTCTTTAAGCAAAGCCCTATCTTCCCCTTCTCTGCCTGTGTGTTCAGTGTTTCTCTGAGCGAAATTGGGAAGTACGCTCAGCTAGAATGGGCCTCAAACTCGGATCAGGCAGGTCACCACCCCCAAGTCCTTTTAAACTCTGTCATTTATTTACTTATATGTCTTGTAACAAAATTTATTAAAATTTTATTCTATTTATTTATTTTATTCGCAGCTGCTCGGTGTTCCCTTGTACCGATCCATGTATGTTGATCTGTTGCCTCTGACATATAACAACCTTGCCTGTGAGTTTTGAAGTTGTGTGTACAGACCGGGTAAGCTGCAAATTATTTTCTTTGAGTATTTTATGTTTTATATGAGATAAGGGTCATTCCATTCCAACTCACCTTGGACCTCCCAGGTCATGTTATTGATTTTCTTGAAAAACTGCATGTGATAACTTCTATTAAATAATAAATAGGACCTTGCAAAATCCAAATACCTTTTAGTCATTCATTTTTGAAGTTTGGCCCTCAGAGCTAAATTTCATCATTTTTTGATTCTTTGTATGTGTATCCTAAGCCTCACCAATTCTTTATTATTACAAGCTGTAACTTGCAAAATTCCTGGACCCAATGAAAAGCTAGTTCAATGAGTATCACACAGTTATAGAAAACCTTAAAGTCAACATAGAACAAATATCTACCTATGAAATAAAACCACTGAATGTAATATTACAGCCATTATTTTTATGCCAAACTAGATGTGATAGAACTATATTAATACTACAAAGAATCAAAATTTAGTGGCAAGAAATTGAAAACTAATGGAGATACAATTTTTTGAAAAATAAAGATTCTTTGTTCTAGTAAAAAAAATATATTTTTTATAAATTTGATTACTGTAAACATTAAGCAACAGCTATTTACATGAACACATGTTGGAAATTATCCTTAGGGTTTCTTAGATGTTCAGTATAAATTTCAACCCAATCCAGTGAAAAATAAGCAACTGGTGAGGCTTAGAATCCATGTACAAAGAATCACAAAAATGATGAAATTTAGCTCTGAGGGCCAAACTTCAAAACATAATAACTAAAAAAGTATTTGGAGTAGAGATGCAAGGTCCCATTAATCTAACAGAACTTTTTACATGATTTTTTTTTTTTTTGGGAAAATCCATGACATGAATTGGGAAAAGTTCTGAATTCTGGTTGAGTTGGCATGGAATTACCCATACATAATCACTCATATCTTTTTGAGAGTGTTCTCTTCAGTTTTAAGTAGAATAGGAAAAGCCCTTAAACAGAGGACAGTTTGTTTTGATTGAATCGCATACATCCTTAAAGAGACTTGCCCTTGATCGCATCCACCCTGTTGTGTTTACAGTAAATTACCTTATTGGCTCCCAAATCATCTGAGTCCACAACCCTCCCTATGAACCCATACCAATTCTGTGACCCACCTCTCCTTAAAACTGTAGTCCAACATATGTTCAGATATGAAATGCACATATTTTAACACGTGTCAAAACAGCTACATGAGCATGGGTAAGGAGTGCTCCATGTTGCATGTTGTAGCGCGTTATTTTTCTGCACATTAATTTCATCACACACCTTCACTGCTCTCAAAACCCAGTTTGGGCAAATGTTGATTTACCTGGTCACGTAAATGTGAGTAAATAAATGACCCTTCCCCCCCTGCACACAGCTCTCTCCTGCACTCCTGTACCAACCCCCCCCCCCCACCCCCCATCTTTGAGATGTTCCCTGGGTGATGGGCGTTTTTGAAGGGTCCGACGTTCAGATGTTCTCGCATACGCCGTGAGGAGCTGAGTGGCGAGTGTCTGGGATGGATCAAACAGCTGCGAGAACAATGACAACAATGGCCACTCTGGGGAGGGCCATCTCTGACCCCCCACCCCCCCACCCCCGAGACAAGGTTACCAGGGACGACAACAGGAGAAGAGAGAGGGTGAGAGGGGCCGACTGATGAGACCTGGTGCTGCAGGGGGAAGAGGGGTAGTTTTGGGGGGGGGCAGGAAGGCTAGAGGACATTGTCCTGGTGCCAGAACTGTGAGACGTCAATAACCAAGATGCACAGGCCCGGTGTGCGTGTGTTTGTGCGTGGCGGGGGGGATGAACCCCCCCCCCCCCCCCCACAACATACACACACACCTCCCCAATCACCAACCCCTCCCAAAAAATAAAACATCACTGCTGGGGGGTTTGAAGTTGGGGGGCTGGTGCCAGGATGGGGGGTGGGGGGGCGTGCCTTTGGGATTTTAAGAGGAAGAGCAGTACACTGAGTCTCATGCTACTGGCGTTCCCTCATTTGATTTTGATGAATAATACATACAGGGTGTGTGCGTGCGTGCGTGTGTGTGTGTGTGTGTGTGCGTGTGTGTGTGTGTGTGTGTGTGCGTGCGTGTGTGTGTGTGTGTGGAGGAGGTCTTAAAGGACTTCGGCTCAGAGGGAGTCATTACTGTGCAAACCCTATTGATGAGGGGGTGAGAAGATGAGGGGTGGGGGGGGGGTTAAAAACAAACAAGAGTCATAGAAAAGAGAGAGAGAGAGAGAGAGAGAGACGAAAAATAGAGCCCTTTGAATCTGCTTCAAACGTTCCGGCCCGTGCTTATTCGTCATCTTTCTTTTTTCACTTTTTTTCCCTCCTCATTTGTTTTTAAAATTACAGATGATGTTTTTGTTATGAATGTCTTTATTTATTTGTGGTTTCATTCATTCATTCATTCATTCTTCTGTTCAGCTGCTAGTGTTTGCTGTAAATAATCAAATTGTCAAATCTTGTCTTTTTATATTATTATTATTATTATTATTATTATATTTTATTTATATTTATTCTTTTTAGAACATGTTAAAAGCTAATGCCACCCACCTCTGGTATTTAATTTGAGCTTTTATTTTATTGTAAAGTTACATTCTATTTAAAATATTTGAGGCACACATCCATCCTGCTGATCCCTGAAGGAACATGGATGCAGATATGGAACAGAATTATAAATCGGAAAGATCTGCACAAATGTAATTATATATACATTTACGTTTTCATGTTCTCCTACTGCGACAGTTGTTGGAGCTATAGTACATACACAGCGATACATACGAGAAAAATAGGATTTACTCAGTATGAGCAAAGACTGACAACTCTAGCTACAGAGAGGTTCAGGCGGTAACTCAGCTGGATTCTTCCTCTGTTGAATGATTGGCGTGGCTACCCGCACATGAGATAGAGCAATTCACACTACCATTCCCTACTCCTGTGGGTTAGGAACTTTCTCGGGCAGGGGAGCCCTGCTAGTTCAAGAAGAATTTCTACCGGTCGTGCATAAAAAATAAGTAAGGAGAAGCAGATTCTGCCGGGTTGAGTCAGCAATTTGAGGGCGAACGAACACGCCCTCCCCCATTTCTCTCTCTCTCTCACTCCCTCTCTTTCTTTCTCTCACACACGAAATTAAAAAAAGAACACCTAGCAGTACAATCGTACCGCACCACTCTAGAAGCCCGCACGCACGCACGCCCCAGCCAAGCAACCAATGGTAGCAGTGCGAGCGTGCGTGCGCGGTGTCCGTCTCACCGCCCCTCTCTCCTCTCACCTCCTGCCGGTACAGAACAGACCGGAGAACGAGGGAGCCGAGCCGAGCGAGGCTGCGGCGGGTGGCGGTGGCGTTATCACTCATTCTGATTCTATATTACAGCATGACGAATGAGCCCCCGAGGGCTATGGGAGCGCCGCTCCGTCGCTTATTACCGCTCACTTAAGTGGGAGTTGATTTAGCTTAAATGGGTTGTTTCATAAGGAGAAGACACAGCGCTGTCACTGGCGCTCTGTTTCTCCGCACCGTAACCCGCCACTTTAATTGAATAATGCCTACTCTACATACCTATTAGGACGTTTAGCTACATATGATGCCCCCATAATTGCTTATACAACCAGCTAATTCACATCTCGATGTGTAATATTTCATGCGGTTAATACAGAAACAGAGTACCGAGGGAAGGTCCCGTAAAATTTCAAGACAGCCCGCTTCTTTCACTACCCTTCCCAGTCCTGCACGCGTTTGTAATTTCTTTTATTTCGACTCTTGTTATTTTTTGACATTTGACAACGTCTGACAAAGAAATAAAAAGTAACAAATATGTCACTTTGGGCAGGGTGTTCTAACCATTTGTCTATCCTGCTCATATCTGGTAAGTAGAGCTCACATGGAAATTCTAATAACATGAACGACTGCAAATGATGATGCTGTGGCAAGGAGTTCTACTTTAAATACGATGCCCAAAAGATATTACCTGGAATATTATTAATAATAATAATAATAAATGCCGTTATTTTCTTGGTTTAATAATGTGTTGCTCTAAATGTTAGGCTGTAATTGACAGATATTTTAAGACAATTATTGAGATGGTAGCTGAGGAGAGTAAATGAGCCCGTTTCTACGGGACGCATGGCAAAGCAAGAACGGATTTGATCTATCGCCCTCACTTCTGAACATAATGCCGAACACTGCCTCCATTAAGAGCGCGCAAATCTGGGCGACGGTGGAGAATATTTTGAGGTCAAAGGCCAGCTGTTTTTGCTCGCAGCTCAGTCCTCCGCCTGTTTGTGCTGATCAGGTGAATTGTGATGAATGGTCGAGTCAGGTGCGTTTTTAGTTCTTAGATCTCTTCTGGCTCTGCCTCACTGACGCGTTAGCCCGCAGGGATGGCGCGTGATCCTCAATGTAACAATTATGGGTTTTCTGACCGAAAATTGTAATGCGTAAAGCGCGACTCTGACACACACCTTATCTTACTGGTCAGTCTGAGGTGGCAAGTTATTGAATTTATACAACCCCACCTGTTCTGAGATCATGCAGACACAGGATCAGGACATAATAAGTGTGCTATGCCAAATAATGAAATACAATCCTTATGTAGATTCATAGTAATAAGGCTGTAGAAGGTAGCATTATTGTAACTAAGAAAGTTTGTATGAGTTCAACAGAACTCCATGCAGCAGAGTGACAGCCTAGCTCACCGTTCAGTACAACTTTCTCACCAGAGATCACGAGATGGACCTTTACACCTTAAAAAGTGCCACTGGGAACGTTAACGTGGGTGTGAGTCACGACGTTTAAACGCTGTGGCGTAATTGGGTTTACGCCATGATTTACCAGTGTACCTGTTAATTCTGCAACGAACCCGCGAACATCAGCGGTGTTTCCCCCCTGAGGATCATCACTCATTGACACTAAGCACAACAAATAGCGCCGGAGCAGCGAGGACAGGGGAAACGACAGAACCGTTTTGCGCATGTTCCACAACCGACAAAACAGACAAGAGAAAAGAGAAGCCCACCCCCCCCTCAAGTGTTTAACCAGGCACTTTAAAAGGAGTTAAATAAAGTCGAAGTGGGGTCTGAACAGCCATTATAATAATGTTTATTATGTAATACAATAATCCAAGTTATAATAGTAATGTTACAAAATATTGTGTATTACATATAATGCAAGTAGTTTTTTTCTCCTTCCACTCCAATGCAGTAAAACTACCATTTTGTTTCCTACCATAACATGATCAGGAGCTCAGGTACTGGGACTTCCCAGTACACGGGTACTGGGAAGCATCATCAAAATAGCAGAGTGACAACACTCACCCCCCCCCCCCCCCACCCTGAACCCCCAAACCCTGAATTATACCACTGATATACTGGGGGTCTCACTCCCTGTCGCCAATGACATTCTGTGGACGATTCCCAAAGACAACTTAATGTTTTAGCAGTGGAATTTGGACCTGTCAATCACGTACGCCGCTATGTTAAAGTGCCTATTTGTCATAAAATGCTTACACCCCCCCCCCCCCTTCCCCCCACTGCCACCTCCTCCCTCCTCCTCCACTCCCCCCCCCCCATGCCACCCCAACAGCCAACTGTAGCCGCCCGAGGTACCTTCTCATTCTGGGTGATTGATGACAGCGACTGGGAAGCAGATCATTTGGGCGGCCTTATCTACAGAGGACGTAAATCAAATCAACACCGGCTAATGATTTTCCCTTTGCTTGCTTGGCAGAATTCGCAATAATCTATTCAACAATGCATGGGGAAAATAATTCCTAAAGTCAAATAATGATTGGGCTCAGACAATTTTCAAGGTAGCCAAAAGAGAAAGAAGAATAAAGGAAAAAAACATATCTTTTAAAATATGTATATACATATATAGATAGAAAATGCTGCCAAGTGAATATGCAAGAATTTTTTTTTTCTGTAAGTATTGTTGTGTGTCTCTGTGAGGAGAGGAAAAGAGTTGAAAGCCAATCATGGTTTTAGACAGAGGCCAGTCATGCCAGTTAAAGGGCCAGTACTGAATTTAAGCCTCTGCAGAAAAAAACCACAGCAGGGGGGGGGGGGGGGGGGTGGGGGGGGCGGGGGGGGGGGGGGGGGGGGGGGGGGGGTGATCTATACAACCATTTTGTTTGTGTTGTGGTTTTGTGGATTAGAGGCCGTTGCTAATGAGTGATGAACGATCGGACCCTAGCAGAGAGACTGCGGCTCCACGGGGCCTCCAGGGTGGCCCATTACAACGTTTCATTAAAACGTCCAGTCATGGCTCGGGCCTTGATTCGCCCATAATTTATGATGCCATTATTGGCTAATTAGCAGACCCGTGCTTTAGAGTGCATTTGGCTCTGCACATTCAGGCCAGGGCTGTTGCGAATCTCCTCTTGTTTTTTTTGTTTTTTTTTGGTAAGCATTTTCTTTACTCTCCTTTCATTGTTCCACCACCATGCCTATTCTTCTGATCCACCTCAGCCATTGTGAAGTGAAGATGACTTTTCAAATGACATCACAATTGAGGTACAAGAGGCTTCACTGCATAACATATATACATATGACGTCACAATGGAGGTACAAGAGGCTTCACTGTATAACATATATACATATGACGTCACAATGGAGGTACAAGAGGCTTCACTGTATAACATATATACATATGACGTCACAATGGAGGTACAAGAGGCTTCACTGTATAACATATATACATATGACGTCACAATGGAGGTACAAGAGGCTTCACTGTATAACATATATACATATGACATCACAATGGCGATAAGACTGGCTTCACTGTATAACATATATGCATATGGGTATCTCTATAAAACTGAACTCCAGAATTATTAGCACCCTTGCTATAGATGAGCTTATAGGTTGCTCAAGATAAATAAAAAATCTAGGAATGTGCAATATTCTGTGCCCAAAACATTTAGAAAATCATAAAAATGAGCCACTGAGAGAGTAAGGCAGTCTAAAAGCACTACCCTGGTGCCACTGTGTATCACCTTAGACAGCTACTTGGGGGTGATTTAAATATAGGGTTCCTTCTTGCGGAGTCCCACACCAAAAAAGTTCATTCCAAAGAGCTGATGCTTTTCGTAAGAAGTGCCCCCAACTAATACCTGACCACAGCTAAAAACAATTTATAAAAAATATACTTGAAGTCTTGGTTGATCCAGAGAACTGACTTCACTAGACTAGCAGGGGTAAGGTAGTCTCATGGAGGAATACACTGTACTCTAAAAAAATGAACAGACTGTGAAGGTGGTATGACATTGACTGAAAACATGTATAACACGACAACAGAATCTTTCGCTCCACACACATACACACACCTCAAAACTTCCACCTATTAATTTGCAAAATTAATTTGTCCAGAATTTTTTTTTTTTTCCAGCAAGCTGGTGATTCTAGAACTTTGGACACCAGATACAAGAGGTGTTGCTGAAGAGGCGCCATTTTGTGTCCATCATTTTCCACTGCACTGCGTCAGTTTCTCACTGCCAAAAAAAAAAAAAATCCAACTACTGACCCCTACTGCCTCTCTCCCCACTGTCATAATCAGGGCAATGGAGGGTAACGGCAGCCGCACTAACACCCAGATAATAATGTACCCCGCAATTGGGCCGGCAGGGTGGGGGGGGGGGGGGGGAAGAAAAGCGGACAGACACCAACAACGACTGCCCTTAACTCCACCATTTAAGGAGATTTCATCAAAAAAAACAGAGAGGCGACCATGCATGAAAGTCAATTTACTGCGCGTGTGTGTTTTATTTATTCATTAATGACACGTTCTTGGAGAGAGAGAGAGAGAGAGAGAGAGAGAGAGAGGGGAGAAAAAAACAGAGTTCCATTCAAATAAGCACCCCCCTTCTGGATTTGGGTTTATAGGTGGTTGGTGGAATAGGGGGAGACTCATAGAGGTTTCTTTTAAATTTGGGGGTTACCCCTTAGAGAAAATTACCTCCATTTCCACTGCAATTATGGTTGTCATCAGCCAAGTGCACAGACAGAAAGGAGAAAGGGTGAGAAAGAAAGAAGACAGAGAGAAAGTGTGGCACATGGATGGAAACTGCCACACAACGACAGGAAAAGCTCATCAGGGGAAGTGCAGTATTACCCCCCCCCCCGCCCCCAACCTGCTTTCACCCCAATCCCAACCCCAAACCCCCCCCCCCGTCCCTCCCTACTTCTTTATCTGGAAATAATAAATGTAAATAATCCGAAAGTAATCCATTATGGTTAACTGACAGCCTGAGTGAGCCAGGAGTGTGCGCTGGAGAGAGAGAGAGAGAGAGAGAGAGAGAGAGAGAGAGAGAGAGAGAGATGAGGGGGGGTGGGTAGGGGGGGGGGGGGGGGGGCATCGTCAGCGTCACCCAATTATCATCTTATTATGAGGGGCTAAGTGGTCCCATATTACAGACATCGCCCTTAATTTCCGAGTCGAAAAAAAAATTGTTAACCTTTGTAACGGAGCTACACGGAACCCATTTAGCACACCCATGGAGAAGCATGCGTCTAATCAATGGCAACTTTGACGGATCTCTCCAACAGCCGTTACTATGTCCGCGGGCCTCGCTTCCAGTAAACACAAACTAGAGAGGAATACGCGAAACACCAACAAGGCCTTCAGCTCATGTTCAAAATTTTCACACATCTGCAGTTTCAGTGACACGATTTGTGATTGGTGCACTTCAACCAATCACGCACTCTCTCAGTCTTTTCGCACCTGCTTTGGTATAAACTTTAGGCAATCAGGGCCTAAGTGCGCTGTCTAAGCTAATCGAGACAAAAAGGCCAAAAGATTCAGCTCACATTTATGTTCAGCACTGTTAAATGTTTGGTTATTTCTGCTTTTAACACAAGGTAAACTTGATATTCTTAACTGCTGTACATGCAGATATAAAACTAGCTTTGGGTCTATGGCCCGGATCAATACAACGTTCATTAAAGTCAAATGTCAATTGAAATCTACCTGGAAAACAGATGTTTTAACGAACAGTGCGTGTTATCACACAGAAGACCACATTGCATACCATGTGAATATGCAGTTTGGGTAAATATTCTGAATGTGTGTGTGTGTGTGTGGGGGGGGGGGGGGTAAATCGATTGATTTTGGGTCAGTTTGAAGAGGACACGTGCCTCTTTAATTTGGAGAATAATGGAGGCAGCTTGGGCAGAACTCTCGGAGACTGTGTCAAATTTCATACAACTAAGCGCACAGCCCAGTTCTTTCTGCATGAATACACATCTTCTTCTGAGTCAGGGGAAAAAAATGAAATAAAATAGAAAAAACCCTATGTATGTATGTATGTATGTGCGTGTGTGTGTGGGCCTGTGTATATATGTATACGGAGTTATTCTTCAGTGAGGCCAGGGGTATCTGATAGAAGGGAATCATCATTCATGACTTTGCTTTTTATTTCTGAAACCGGTTTTCAATATTCTTTAGAAATTAGGTTTCATCTTCCAAACCGTCTTTATTGTAGGGAGCTCCGCTGGCCTTTGTTCATTTTGAAAGCCAGGGACTCCACAGGCCCGTTATTCCTGGCCAGCAGATATTGAAAGAGACACTAACGGGGGCCCTCCTCCCAAGAGGGCCAATGGCTGGGGACCCGCTAAGCGAGTTACCTGTCTTTGAGAACACCTCAGGAAAAAAATAAAGTGTTCACTTGTCAATTTTATTAACCCCCCATCCCCCCCACCGCCCGTCCCCCCCAAATGTCCCCAACCCCTTTTCACCACTCCTCCTCACCCGTACTCCTTCATTCTCCTCCACCAGCTCTACCAATCACACACACTCAAACACACACACACACACACACACACACACTCCCCAGGTTAATAAACACCACTTTACATAATACACTTTTCAGCTGATATGAAAGGTGGATAAAGGAGTTAGGTAAGGGGGGTGGGTGGAGGGGGGTTGCGGTAAGAGCAGAGGGCATGGAAAAAGAAAGGGATAGAGTTGAAAGAGAGAAGAGAGTAAGCTGAAAAAGCAGAAATGTGTGTGTGTGATGGGGGGAGTTGGGGGGTTAGGGGTGGGGAGTGGGGGGTGGGTGGGGGGGGGTGAGTCTCTCTCTTTTTTAACTGGGTCTTCCTGCCGAGGAGCCCGGGGGGCACGTTGACCCGCAGGGTGACCCCGGAGACAGTCATTATTCGCGGGTTAGCACTGACCCCGTCGCCGCACGTGGGACCCGACCCCGCCTAATTTACCCGCCGTTAGCGGTCTATCATCGCGCAGTCACACCACACCGCCCCCCCCCCCCCCCCAAAACCCCCAGCCTTTAAAGCAGGGAATTATCCCACCCCTCCACCCACCCACCCCACACACACCCCCGAAACTGGCTTCTCTCTCTCAGCCTCGCTCCCTGTGGAGACACCGCTCTGAGAATCTCTCCATTACGTGCCACAACTACGCAATACATTTGACTGCCTAATGTGGGCCTGCTGGTGACTGAATCCTCAGGAATTGTCCTGTTTGATTCTTTTTTTTTTCATGGTTAGGGGTTTTTTGAAGGGCATATGACAGCATGAAGCGCGAACGAGAACATCACATCTTGTGGTTTAAAGTTTTAGTTTAAAGTATTTGAAGTGTGAATAACATGAGTTACAATAAATAAATAAATAAATAAAACACATAGATAAATTAATATATAGATTAAAAGACTGATTATTTCAAAACAGTTAGTGGTAGAATGAACCAGTTAAGAAAGCACAGGGCAGTTGGCCAGCTTCGCATTCAAGAGTGTTAAGATTTTTCAAGTTTGTCTAATGAGAATATGAGGATAAATTTAATTTCCTCACAAGTACATTTTCGCCATAAATTATTTGATTTACAGCTGCAAATTCAGCAAAAATGAAACGCTTCATGTATGGACAGAAGGAAAGATGCTGACAGAGGTGTGAGGACCCTTTTGGAATTAAATTCACCTCTCTATGAAATTATGAATTTATCGATCCTGGTGGCCTCTTTGTCATAAAACAGCTGGTGAGTCAAATGACCACGCAAAAATTAACAAACACAAGAATAATTCCGCCAACCTTCCAGACAATCCCACAATGTGTTTCTGACCAAAGACAGATCAGCAACATGTTAAAAAACGCTCCACTCTAAAACAGAACAACAGAAAAAGAGACAAGACAACAAAGTGCAAAGAAAAGTGTGCGACTCTCTCCGTGCCATGAACAGCGTCACCATCAACAACAAAAACAACAACAACAACAACAAAAAACTGTTATGGCAAAAGTTTATGCACTTCTCACTGTTACATTTTAAAATATTTTAATGGGAAAAAAAGGGGTGTGGGGGGGGGGGTGGACACAACACAAGCTCATGAATTCGGTGGCCCCACGACGCTCCCCGGAATGCCAATGTCATCTCATGGCCCCTGCCGCCAATTTATATTTTCCATATGGGGCGACGCACGGCGTGCGAAGCACCGCGTTCGCTCTCGGGGGTCCCCCCGGAGGAGGACGGGTGGTCAGAAGTCAAGGTAATTTAAAATTTTCCCCTTGCCACTCCCGGGTGCCCTGAACACCAAACATGCACTTGCTCTTCGCGCCGATTTCCGAGGGCAAACCAAGGGGGCCCTCTCTACTTCACAGAGAGAGAGAGAGAAAGATTGCAAACTATTTTAAATGGTAATTACAAACGCTCAGGCTTTTGGGGGGGGGGGGGGGTCCCTGGCTGTCATGGCATTGCAAAGACAAAGAGTGGGTTGTGGGGGGGTGGGTGGTGGGGGGAGAGAAAGGAGGAAAAGAGAGTTTGAGAAGAAAGAGAGAAGGAGGACAGAGAGGAAGAAGACAGAGAGAGAGGGTGAGGTGAGCAAATGGGGGGTGGGGGGAAAGAGGGATGGAAAAAAAAGAAAGAAAATATGTAAATGGAGAGTCAAGAAGTTCAGCGTAAAACAGGGGAATAGCCCGCTGACCTGACCTGGGGGGCGCCTGTTTTGGGGGCGCGGTGCTGGGATGGGGGGGTTGGGCAGCGACAGGGCAGTGGAGTGATCTCAATGGTTATTATTATGTTTTGGAGGTCACAGGATCGTGAGGAGAAAAGTTTGCTGGAGTTGGAGGCGGCGGCGCTTACCAGAGGGATACGGACGGTGAGAGTTCACCTGTAGCCTCGGCTACGAGCAAGCGCTCTATCAGAGATTGATAACTTCGGTTAACTTTCCCGGTGTACAATTCCTGCCTTTGGGTTAGTGCTAGCAGGTCTCCGAGCTGTGAATCTGGTAACATTTATTCCATCGTTTCAAACACCTCTCTTCTCACTAGCACTTCCTGTTGTCCATCCATTCCTGTTGTCCAAACATCAGCGAGTAATTTAAATCTGTGCTGTGTGTGTATGTAAGTGCACATTTGTGTGACTAAGTGTGTGCGATCGTGTGTGTGTGCTGTGTGTGTGTGTGCATGTTCTTTTAGTCATTTACCTGAATGAAATTGTAAACCATGTGATTACATTATGAATTGCATTACATTATGAATTTACACAAAGCAAGAGAATGAGAGGGGTGAGGGGGTGGGGGTGAGGGGTGGGAGCAGGGAAGAGAAAGAGGGGGAGAGAGAAAGAAAGACAGTGGGAACGAAGAGAGAGGGGAAAGAAGAGACGGAGTGGAGTGAAACGACACTGATGGTTTTCACTCCAGGTTTGTTAAACTCACCCCTACCCCATGTGTTACCCAGAGCAGCGGAACATGCCCGTTATTGGTCAGACCCCGGGAAGGGGGCAGCGGCTGGGGGGGGGGGGGGTGCCAGCGACTCCAGCAGTCTCCCGAATCCACACCTGCACGGACCCTTTCGTCTGCGTCACCCCTTTTGTTGGCGGCCTGGCGGCCCGGAGGCCCGGCGGTGTTAATTAAATCCCGCAAGAGCGTGAATCGTGCGCGCAGGGGTCCTTATAACGAGCCTGCATTTGATCGTGATGAGGGACGACCAGGAAAAAGCCCACAGAGAAAGCCACGATGTGCCCTACCGTACATAAGCACATGCACACACACACACACACACACACAAGTTCTGCAGAGGCGTAGGTGGGCATTGGGTGGAGGGTGTGGGGGGGGGGGGGGGGCAGTAATGGGGGTCAGCTGATAAGAGATTGTTTATTAAAAAATTTAAAAAAAACAATGATGGGGGGGGGGGGGGTGGGGGGGGGGGGGGGGGGGGGGGGGGGGGGGGGGGGGGGGGGGAGGGGGACTCATCTTTTTTTGCGCCCAAGTGAGACGTGGCTCTCTCTTTTCAGAAGAGATGAAAGGCCGCCCGCTCCGAGCCTACGACAAAAAGTGCCTGCGATCACAAACAAACCTTCAAATAAAGCACATCAAAGGCGCTGCCCCGATTGTTAGCCTCCTCGTATCCGGGGAAAATTGGCTCATTAAGGGCAGAAAAAATGACATTGTTTACATTAGTCATGGGGCCTGATTAGATGCAGCCATGTTTGTTGTGTTTGAGTCCGCCTCTGTCGCTTCAGCTACCAACAGACCACTTCAGCTGGCCGTACAATTGTTCCTTTGAAGGCTTTCTCTTCTTTTAAATTAGAAAAAGAGAGAAATAGAAAGAGAGAGACTGAGTGTGGTGGTGGTGGTAGAACAAAAAAAATAAAAAAAACACAAAAACAAAAAAAAAAAAGAAGAAGAGGAAAAACACAATCACACTCGCAAATCAGATAAGCATGGACACGATCGCTCCATTTCCCCCCACCCCCCACCGTCATTTTTCCCCTCTTTAGGACTAATTAGGAAGCTCCTGGAAGTAGAATAGGTTTGAGAGGATAGGACTGTGCCCTGAAATGGGGAGTAATCACACTGATAAAGAGACCTGGTCTACAGAATGAACGAGAGAATGAGAACGAACGAGAAGAATTCCCCACAAACACTCGCACAAAAGAAAAGAGATACAGAAACAGGGGTAGGATTTTTTTTTGTGATTGCCGTTTTTTTTCTTTTTTTTTTTAGTGAAAATAACACCTTTTGTTGGTTTTGATCTTCTCTTTCTCCTGTGGCCGAGGTGAAGCACGATGGCTCAGATCTTTGATGGGTTGAGCATTCATGAGCGTGCGTAGCTGCTGTCTCTCTGTCTGTCTTGTACAACACTGTACTCAAGAGAAGCCAGAACAACCTCAGAGATATGAACCTCAGAAGTACAGACTGTCCAGTCAACTGATTCTACTATGAACACAGCAGCAGGATACGCAATTACACTTTTTTACTGAAGCAGAAAAGCATGTATATGCTTTCTACATATATTGGGGTTGTCAATCAATTAAAATAATTTACTATTTAATCACTTCATTTGGCACTATTAACTGTGGTTAATTACGATTTCATACTTTATTTTATATTATTATATATATATATATATAAATATTACTTTTTCATTATTTTAAAATGTAATGTTGAAAGGTATGATGATTATCAGAAGAAAGTTTGTCATTAACATTTTATTTCTATGTTTATGCTTTCACTCACAATGTGCAGCAACCTGATCATTGCAAGACAAATTCTAAATTTGGGATTTTCTGGCAAGTTGCAGGACACCCTGGTCACGCTACACCTGCATAAAATCACTGTAGAGGTACACTACTCCATGGACCGATGTATGTTAGTGTTAGTTAGGGAATCAAACAATATTTTGTCTTGAAGCTTTATCAAAACAATACCTTCTAGTTTTTTGGAGTTGTTGTTTGTTTTCTTTTGTTGACCCCAGATGGTTTATGTGTGCTCTTTTTATGTTCAAATGAGTTGTTAAAAATGCAATCAATAAAATAACAGATTATTATTGTTTGTTGTTGGAAAGTCCTACATTTAAGTAACTTTTGACTGCTGACTAAATGCATTTATTTGTAACTTCTCAAAGTTAAAAAGAAAGACAATCATGACCCTAACACACTCAATGTTTTGTCTTTGGGGAATGGCTTCTCCTCTTAAGTTTCATTTCACCCCTTTTGTACATTTTCTTATTTTGAAGGACAAAAAAGGGCAGATAATCTAAAATAAAAGTGAGAAGAGGAACAAAACAAATGAGAGAGAAGCAGAGACTGAAGAACAAAAAATGTTCACACAAAAAAAAAACCCTCAATCAATAAATCAATAGAATAACGCTGATTTAAAGAACGTCCTGGCCCTAAATTTCGGTAAACTGACACATAACAAAGTTACATATAAGCTTCTGAAATCCAGGGGATATGGAGGGCCTGCTATTTAAGGCTATTTTGGGAAAGTGCCTCTTCCTTGAAGTTTAATTTCTTTTGGAAGGACAAACAGGAGAGTACCAAAGGACAAGAGAACAGAGAACCTGAGGACAAAAAAGTGAGACAGAGCAGGAAAGAGGCGGAGTGCAGGGAAGAGAAGAGAAACAAAGAGAGAAAAAACCCCAGCGAGCCCAGCGACAGAGGTAAACAACCCGTCCTCCGGCGCAAGGCTGTCCGGCGTCCAGACTTCCAGAGGGCCCCCTGCGTGTGTCCGGCCGCGTTCCCGTCAATCAGCCCAGTGGAGGTGATGCAGGCCCCAGCCAGGGGCCGGCCCCACCCCACCGCACCTCCGTACCCATGAGTCAGGGGCCCCCGGGGGCCCGAATCACCCCACCTGCCGGGCCCTGCGGAGGGCAGCTGTCAGCTCACTGTGTGCAATGGTCCTTGTTTACTCCAAGGGAGGTGGGGATTGGGGGGTGTGGGGGGGGGGGGGGGGGGGGGGGGGCGGCGTCAACAGGAGGAGAGTGAGGAGAAACAAACTTGTGCAAGTGGAGAGCTAAGGGCCACAGCTGGCGAGACCTAGTGTCCAACAAGGGGGGGGGGGGTGGGGGGATGTCCCTGGGGGCTCAGTCACATCCACCTCCCCCCCCCCCCCAGCCCCCCCCCCCCCATCCCTGAAGACGTCTTATTTTAGTTCCCGATGAGACCCCAGCAGTCACTTCAAATACTGCTCTAGTGAAGTCCTGCTGCCAGGTGTAGGGGGGAGGAGGCAGGGTTGGGGGGGGGGCTATGC
This sequence comes from Albula glossodonta, assembly GCA_019788955.1. NCBI lineage: Eukaryota > Metazoa > Chordata > Actinopteri > Albuliformes > Albulidae > Albula > Albula glossodonta. The sequence goes on from JAFBMS010000094.1 coordinate 154,789, forward strand.
ACATTTTTCAGGGTATGTCTGTATGATTCCACACCCCCCCCCCCCTCCCCCCCGGCATCACCTCTCTGACCACCTCTGCTCTCTGAGAGACTCCCAATCACTCAATCACAGGCAAACACATTCAGAGAGAGGAGGAATCGTATCAATCAGATTCACTTCCACAAATTTCAGTTCATTAACTAAAATTACACAAAATTATTTACTGCATGCTCACAATTATAATTATTAGAATTATCCGCCAAAACTTGTAATTAGCCTCCATAACTTGAAAACGTAATAAAAAGCACACTATACTGCAAGCACTTCTGCAAACGGTGAATACTGTAAGCTACATTTTGAGTGTGCATTTGCATCATTTCCTGTGGGAAAAACAAACAGAGCTTCACCAAAAAAAAAACACATTGAATAAATAAAACAGCATTGATATAAAAACAGTCCTTTTTTTACTGTGAAAATCAATAATGTATTTTGATACGAATCTTCTCCCTGCAGGTTTTTTTTTTTTTTTTTTGTTCAGTTTTATTTATTAATTTATTTATTTTGTACAGTACGATCCATTTCCAGCCCTGGTAGGAAACAGCAGCGCAGCAGTGTTCAGGCTGGGGGCCTGTGGTCTGAGGGCGCGCCGTGCTACAGCACGTTAGCCGAGCCCGTGTCAAAAAGGCCCAAACCGGGAGAGGCGCATAAGGAAGCGAGAAGCTCCACCAGACACATCGCGCCGAATCCGGCCTCACGTCAAACAACCCCCAACGGCAGAGTGGCGGAAGATTCTAGACTAACACTCAACGGGGGAAGGGAAGAATCTGTCTCCATTTAAGGCTGATCATGCTTGAAAAGCAAGCGGTAATTGTTTCCTTTTATTTATTTATCTCTCTCACTCCCTCACTCATTCTGTGCTTCCTGTACCTCCTTCTCACAGAGTGGTTGTTCATTCACAGAAATAGAAGGTTTTTTTTTTGTTTGCCCGCAAAACCCACATTTGAGATGAGATAAACTCACACAGAGAAGAGCGCACACAGGATAACCCCCGGGAGACACGCGCTGAGCTGACTACAGCTGCGTGAGGCACGCAGGAAACGCACGCCGCCGCAGATGTTCGAGACTGAATGTGCTGGCGAAACATTCGACGTAGCGTTCAGATGTCTCCGCTGTTTTCTGAAAACGCAAACGGGAAGAAACGTGAAAATTTAAGCCTCAGATACCTGTTCAGAATGAGAGGGTTTTGTTGTTGTTGTTGTTGTTGTTAGCTTTGGAAGGTTCAACTGCATATTGCATGTTCAATATGCGATCAACCATTTTAACTTAAGACATTCTTCATAGTCACCACTGAAGTGTAAGCTGAGTCATAAGCTTACATTTACACACTTAATCCTGGTAAATCATAAGCCCAATGCTCCACAGAAAAAGAAAAGAAAAAAAAACATTGTTACTTTCTGTAGAAACTAATTATTGTATGTATTTTCTATGTGTTTCTGCTCCCATTTCTCTACAAGGGTGGTGGCAAAACATGTCTGTGCAACTGTTATCTTACAATTATTTTTACTGACATGGGTTGAGCGGTTTTTTTTTAACACATTGACCATTTAAAACAGCTGGAAATCAGAGTAGGCATCTTCCTCCAGGGTACAAGTGTAGTACCCTCTCTGGTAACTGCACCTACAGTGCCAGAGTTTCTAGCCCAGCAGGTCCAGATCCTTAACTCTTACACTATACAGCCAGTTTGGTTGGTCAGTTCATCTTCCACTTTCTTTTCTTCCTCCTCCGGAACTGAGCATCTCCAGTGCCGCTCATTCTTGCTTGTACCCTGAAACTGCTGACTGCACTTTACCGCCTTTTGCCAGGAAAGGACTGCCTCTATTTGCTCATTACCCTGCCTTCTCCAGGAGTTCCCCAAGGCTCCTTTTGAGGTCCGTCTCTTCTTCTCCCTCTACACCTTGCTCTCTGCGCACGTGTGTGTAGTAATTGCTTCTCACGGTTTCCACACATCAGCAAGGCAGCTTCACAGCAAATCCTCTGCTCACCCCCCCCCCCCCCCCCCCCCCCCCCCCACCCCTTCACTTCCTCATATTATCCCAGAGTTGACATCTTCTGACGTGTTTTGGGTCCATCCCAGAGTCCAATGCCTTCACTTACAAGCTTGTTCTCCTTTCCTGTCTGGTGCTTTTTTTTTATTCTGTTTTCAAGAGTTTCTCTGAACATTTTTTTTTTCCATTTGCTGGGGTTAGGGAGTAATTTCACAGTTTTTTTTTTTTGCCCCAGGTGGCTTTGTGTTTCCTAGTTTTTCCTCTTTCCTCAGAATATCACACTGTGTCAGATTCTGTGTGAAATCACTGTATCAATCTCCAGTAAGAAATACATTTTGACTGGCTGACTGACTGACTGTTGACCTCTTGAAGTATATCTGAGGATGTCAGTCTCTGTCCACTTCTGCTCCTGCCAAGAACATGAAGATCACATCGAATCTCTCCCTCTCTTTATCAGCATATTTCTTCATAGTGACACACTTGACTTTTTTTTTCCCTTTTTTGAATATGTGTAGAAGTCATATCTCTGTAGCAAATGCTCTTTATACTTCTTCACCCAGCGCTTTGGGTAAATTATGATTATGGTAATTCTTTTTGTTTTATATATCCTATTGATCTAAAATACAGAAAGCTGCAGTCTGAGCTGTACTTGCTCTCTCTGGCTTCTCTACTTGAAGCTTCCACTTGTTCAGGCCAGTTTTCCCACTTGGCCCTGGTCCTCTGTTCCAGAACATTGATGTTCATTGGTTCTCCACCCTGGTCTTTAGCCCGACACCCTTTCCCCCATTCAGGTTGTCATCTCCTGACACTTCCATCTCAGATCTAAATCTCCATATTCAATCTCAAATCATACATATGACATAAAATATAAATAAAACTGAAGTCTGCCTTAACAAATGTCCTGGATATTCTTCTTTTTGCAGTCAATGTATTCTAATGCACATACCTTGTAAACTATATAATTTTTACTCTAACTATTTTTAATAATCTATAATTATTAACATATACTATTGTGTATATATATATTATGTTTTCAATGGCAGACAATGCTGCAGCTCAAGGAGAATGTTTATTTCAGAGTGAAAAAAAGGTTTATTCGAGGCAATTCTCTGTTATCCTCTGTTTTCCTCCTGCTGATCTTAACCTGTGACATAATATTTTGCTTATTTGATTTATTGCATTGATACTGCATTGCACATTTGTTGCTTTTATGAATGTCTATCGTCATTTGCTATAGGTATCTGCTGAAAGACAGGATAGCCGTAAACCAGAATCAAATCAAATTCTTTTTTCTATATTTCTATATTTTCTTGCTTTTACAACTCATGTTGTAACGTCTATAAAGTATCAAATACAGTTGTGAATCTATATTTGTTATTTTTTCTTGTTATATTTTACAAAAATGATATCTCTAACACATTATACAGATTAATGATTCAGAACTGCTGTTCATAATTGAACATTTATAAATGTTATCACTTATTTAAAGTTTTTTTCTTACACTGAAACCACTGCCAGACAAATAGCAAACCTTTCCATTGCAAATTAGAATTAAACAACAGCAGAGAACACTCAGCATAAAAGGAACAGATCCCACATAAAATACCGAATAATTGGCCAAATAATAAAAAGTGTTTAAGTAACGTAATTAACTTCAGATATAAAGAGCGAAGGTGAGGACAGGTATGAAACAGGGCGAAGGTGAGGACAGGTATGAAAAGAGGGAAAGTGAGGACAGGTATGAAAAAGGGCGAAGGTGAGGACAGGTATGAAACAGGGCGTAAGTGAGGACAGGTATGCAACAGGGCGAAAGTGAGGATAGGTATGAAACAGGGCGAAAGTGAGGACAGGTATGAAACAGGGCTGTTACTGGGAAGTTAGGTGGCTCAGGAGGCGAGGAGACGAGGAGACGAGACGAGATGAGGTGAGACAGGAGGGTAGGACTGACAAACGCAGAGCTGCAGTGTGAGGGGTCCGTTCCCTCCAGAGCCCGGCTGGAGCTCCAGCACTCTTTTTTTAACCCCCCCCCCCAACCCCCACCCCTCCCAAGTCGCTCTGTTAGCCGCTACGCTTTTTGCATAATGGCCGAACCGAGCCGAGGCCTGGGAACCAGAAAGGCAGGAAGGAAGGAAGGGCCCTAACAGGCGGGTGAGGCGGACGGAGGGACAGAGCTGTGTGACAGTGCATTTCCTCCCCTGCTCTGCGCGCCTTGGCCTTCTCTCTCTCCACTGCACTCCCCCCCACACACATCCCAACCAACTGACTCCCCTCCCCCCTCCCCCCCCCCCCCTCACCCCTCCCCCCCACGCTCTCCGTCCCCGTCTCTCCAGGAGGCAGTTGTCAATCAGCAGCGTATCCCAGAATCCCGCCGGAGCTCATTGTTGCCGTGGTCGCCGGCGCAGGGCTGCGCTCCCGGGCTCCGGCCGCCGCAGATGGAGCGCGCCTGTCAATCATTGTCACTAATTATTAATTTCTGTCACTCAGCCCCTGTGGCAAACTCTCGCGCACTCTCCCTCTCTCCCTCAGTCTCTCACCTCCTACCTCTCCCCCCCTCTCCTACCTTCCAACCTCTCTCCTCTCTCTCTCTCCTTCTCCTTTCTGAGTGAGTCTCCTCCCTTTCTCCTGCCTCTCTCAGTCTAGTTCTCCCTGTCTCTCTCCTGCCTTCTCCCACTATCTCGTTCTGCCCCTTCCCTCTCTTCTTCTCCCGCTCTGTCAAACTGGCTCATATCCCTCGCTCTTTCTCTTCCTCGCTCATTACTCTTCCTCCTTCTTTCTCTTTCTCGTGATAGTTTGCTCTTCCCTCCTTTCCCCCTGCAGAGATGAGTCCAGCCTTTCTTTTCAGGTCCTTCACAATACCTGGATACCTGGATACCAGTCTCAGGTCAGAATCCATCCCACCCCTTCAAACAACCCCCCCCCCCTTTGAAAAGTGAAGCCACTCATGATTCACTAGATTACCTCTCTATCACGAGCTTGTCTATATGTTTATGTTGGTGAAATTTCACCCTTCAGCATGTGGCTGTTATGAGATATGGCCCGACATTAGCAATTAGCATTTTCAGTGGAGTTTTACTATGGAGGCGCTTCAGAAGTTTCAGCAAGCACTTGTAGGAGCGGCCTGACAGAAACAACATTGGGGGGAGATCATGGCTTCACAGTGGGGGGGGGGGGGGGGGGGGGGGGGGGGGGGGGGGGGGTGCAACTCTTAGTATCAAACTGGAGGTGGCCTAGAACATCTGGTTCCCTCTGTTTACGCTCCGAAAAAATCTCCCTGTTTTTATGAGATGCCTCTATCTAGCCTGAAAAGTTACATGTGTTAGCCAAGTAAAGTTAGCCAATTCTCGCCAATGTAACCAAAACCAAACTAACTAACAGAGCACCCTAAACCTTCCCCTCCTCCACCACCCCCCCACCCCCACCCTGGTGATGATGGAGCTGTGATCACATGACCGGCGACGCATCCAGCCCCCATTTTCAAAGGGCTCTGGCCCTTCCTTTCGTTATCAAAATTTCCTTTCGAATTTCCTCTTCCTTCCTCCCATTTCTTTTAATACTTTCACTCCAGAAAGCGTACAGTGTACCCCCCATCATCACAGCCCCACCACATTCCCCTGCCAACCTCCCTTACACTGAGCAGAGAATGCTGATCTCAACCCCCCACCAGCCCCCCCCCCCCCCCCCCGTTTTAATATTCTGTACAGACTGGGGCCTGCTCTAATGAGGCTCAGAAACGGGGGCCAGCTGGACTGCGGTGTTCCCTGGTCTGCGCCCCCCACACCCCCCCCATACCCCTGTTCTGCATCTCCTGAATTACCATTCCTCACCCCCATCAACCCCCCCGTCTGTACCTGTCCATCCTCTGTCTTCCATTCCCCCTGTCTCCCCAGCTACCCATCATTCCTCTCTCTCCACCTCCTCCCAAACCCCCCCCCCACACCAACCCCTAACCTGTCTCCCCATACAGAAACAGAATATATTGTAATATACTGTAAATACCTGACCCCCTGGAAAATAATGATAAAAATGTGTTGGTGAACCTCATATACATTATTTCAATATATTTCATTTCTGTAAGGATTCAGTTTTTCTCACTCTCTCCTCCTCTTCATACTCCTAACAGAAATACAATATACTGCAATATAATTGTGCAATATATTGACTTTCTGGAAAATATAATGACTAAGCAACATTTTTAAAATATATTGCAGTAGCAAAATACAAGTCATTTATTTGTTTGCCCAATATATAGCAATATGTTGCAAGATATCTCTTCAGGAAGTAAATACACTTCATTTCAATATATTCTAATATATTTCCCTCTCTCTTTTGTTCACTCCCTCTCTCCCCTTTCTCCATCTATTTTTTCTTTACTTATGATTTTAAAACTTTGCGCTGTGGCATTTTTTTTCTTTCTTTCTTTTATTTTTCATTCTCTTTTCCTCGCTCTCTTTTTAGCTTCCTCCCTCTCTCTAAATTAAATTTGGTTCAGTTAGCTTTATTGGTATGAGAGGTACAGCACATGGTATTTGCCAAAGCACAGACAAAATGCTGCAAACAACAGAGAATGCTAATGATAACTCTCTCTCCCTCTCTCTCTAACTCCGCTCTCTCTCTCCCTCTCAAGCCCTCCTTCCGTCTTTCTGTCCCACTCCATCTTTCTGTCTTTCTCACTCTATCTCCCTATCTTTCCTTCCCTCCCTCTCTCTCCTCCTCTATCACTCTGACCCCTGTTTCTTCCTTTCCCTCTCTCTATCTCTCTTTCCCTCTGTCTCCCTGCTCCCTTTCTCTCTTTACCTCCCTCTCCCCTCTCTCTATACTTCCCTCGCTCTCCTCCCTCTGTCTCTCTCTCCTCTCTCTCTTTCTTTCTCACGAAAGGAGGGTCCATGAAGCATTCATCATTGTTGCACTTGCACTTCTCACGCACACCCCCCCCCCCCCGCAACCCCCCTAAACCCCCCACCCCACCCCAGTTTGTGAGGAATGAATATGGGATTGTTTCTGACACCAGGCTCAGAAAAGAGAAACCTGGCTCTTTCATTAGTGTGCGTGCAGGTGTGTGTGTCTTTGGAGGAGAAAGACAGTGTGTGTGTGTGTGTGTGTGTGGGTGGGGGGGGGGGGGGGGGTGGGGGGGTGGGGGGGGGGGGGGGGGGGGGGGGGGGGGGGGGCGGGTGGAAACAGTTGTCCGCATTAAAAGTAAGGAGCTAACAGTACAAAAAAAAAGTGTTCTGAGAAACAAGAGGACAGAAATGTGATTTTTCCAAAGCGACAAAACCAGTCAGTGCAGGTTACTGGGAACACACGCACACACACATAAACCTACGGTAGACACACCTGTCTCTGCTGCAGCGGGTCTCAGTGCAGGTCCTAGACCTCTCCAGGTTTAATTATAATCTGTGAGGTCGAAAAATCTGTAAATTGTTTTAATTGGACACTTTAAATTTCTAATGAGCATCTGCCTTAATGCCACATTCTGTAAGAGACAAACATTCATTGTACAAACATAGTATTACATAATATATTATTTATTTATTAAACATTTGTAATTGGGTAAAAAAAGTTGCCAGACACCTGAAGCTTATATTGCCCACTGCAACTACATCATTTTGAGAAATAGGTAAAAAAAAAAAATCTTTTAACACAAGCTTTAACATGCTTTCCACAAACGTAAACGGTCAAAACACTGACTCAGCAGAGCAGGTCCCCCTGTTCTGAGAAACTATGGGCCCTGATCTAGGATCAGTTTTGCCTATTAGCTCATACTAGATAAGGTTAGGATACCGACGGGGCAACTGATCCACGATCAGCTCTCTTATTCTGAGATACAGACAGAGAAAGCCTGATACTCGATCAGTACTCCCACTGTGTAAAGGTTTATGAATATAAACCTTGATTTAAAGTTAATTCTGCCTTTTAGCTGTTCAAGGATTAGGTCAGGATGTGGACAGAGGAGGCATGAAATTATGAATACAGCAAGTAATTTAAAGTCTTGCCTGTTAGCTCATAATACAGGAGGTAGGATATGGACTGGGTTTGAAGTAGGCCTCACTGGCCACAAATGGAGGAACACATAGAAAAATACGTAGGCCTCAGTGTGGTTAATTTCACCGAAACACATCATTCAAATACGCCTTAGGGGGAGAAGAACCGGCCCTAAAGACATTTAAGAGTTACCAGACAGACCCTAAGTTTTAAATTTGTTACCCATACAGCCAATGAATTAGGCTTGTTATTCTCCCTTTTTCTTCTTCTTTTGTTTTTTGAGGGGGTGGCGGGTAGGGAATGGATTTGAGAAAATAAACGTTTTCCACCGAAACTCGATTACAATCGAGGGGTTCGGTTTATTCGCCCCCTTCATAAAAAGTCCTCCAAGGGCTGGTTTGCTGTATTTCAATAAGGACTCAGCAGGGCCTAATCGAGTCTTCGGTCTGCCCGGAAACATGTCTATAAACAGAGAGGCAAAGATGGCCCGCTTTCTACCGCACCCCTAAAACCACCGGGTGCTTGATAAGGCAAGCAAAATCCTCTACAGATCTGATAAGAGCTAAAAAATCGAATGCCCTTAACATGCTTTGCACCTTATTGCAGAGTTTAAAGAAATGCAATAAAGGATACTTTCCAAAGCGATACAGCCCCCACCCCCCCCCACCCCCCGGATCAATCCCTCCATCAAACGCTTCACAGAAGATTAAAAATGAAAAACAGCAGAAACTGGATTTATTTAGAGCAGAAGGGGACTTCATCACGTTAAAAACGGTTTGTGTTGCTGATTCGGTTCCCTAGACGGGGAAAAAGAAGAGAGAGAGAGAGAGACAGAGAGGGGAGGGGGGTAGGGGTAGGGGTGGGGTGGGGGGGGGTTAGAAAAAAAATTAACTTAAAAGGCAATTGCCAGGGGTTATTGTCCTGTCCAAAATCATTAGGGTTTGAGGTTGTTTGTGAGTAGTAAAAAAGAAAAAAAATCTTTGGCATCACAGGTGTTTTGTTGACTCATTGCTTTGATTTCACTTGACTTTGACAGAGTGAGATAAAAAAAAAGAGAAACAGAAAAAAAGAAGAGCAGACATCAGTAAAGTACAGAAGTACTGAGACAGAAACAGCGCCGGGCTCGACAGCGAGAACAAAGCTACCTTAATCCTACGTGTGCTCTACTTGCCACCTGTCTAGCGTTTTATTACTGTAAAATTCACACCACGACAGTGCTTTACAGTAACAGAGCTCTATTTGACATCACAAAGGAACAAAGCTTTCCATCCAATCAGGATTGTCCCAGGATCCTCTATCCAGGAAAATCATTTCCATCATAAAACATATTTGCACAACCAGCAGTCTGAATCTTCAGGTTGGCTACTAAATGCTTGCTAGCCAACTTGGCATATGTTAAAAGACGTTATTATTTACAGATATCATTCTAATACCGTTATGGAGTATTTTGCTGTTAATTCTCACAGTTTCATGGTCCTCTTCCTGAGAGATACAATGTCCTGGATTTTGATAAATTGGGGTCCCGAACTTAACTTTGTTAAGTTGCAGATTCATGCTCAACATCACTTTCCACTCTTGGATCAAGAAATAGAACTCTACTACTACTGCTCTTGCTAATGCTACTACTCCCGCTACTGCTACTACTGCTCTTGCTAATGCTACTACTCCTGCTACTGCTACTACTGCTATTGCTAATGCTACTACTCCTGCTACTGCTACTACTGCTATTGCTAATGCTACTACTCCTGCTACTGCTGCTATTGCTAATGCTACTACTCCTGCTACTGCTACTACTGCTATTGCTAATGCTACTACTCCTGCTACTGCTACTACTGCTATTGCTAATGCTACTACTCCTGCTACTGCTACTACTGCTATTGCTAATGCTACTACTCCTGCTACTGCTACTACTGCTATTGCTAATGCTACTACTCCTGCTACTGCTACTACTGCTATTGTTAATGCTACCACTCCTGCTACTCTACTACTACTCCTTTGGACAAAATTCCTACAGATTAATGACAATTTTAAAAGAAAGATCTTTTTTAAAAAATAGTTAGAGAGGGGATCCACAAGAGTGTCTTCAAATTTTTTGTAACACAAGAGTTAAATACATTTCAAATATGTATTTTGATCTACTCCAAAAAAAAAAAAAAACTGATAGGAATCATTCCACTGGGTTACTTGAAAACCACTGAGGCACCGGAAACGCGCAGGAGTTCAACAGAGGTGAGACTAAATATAAGGTCTTTGTCTGTATTTTCATCTGCAGCAACAAACAGTACTTTGCACGACTTGTGACTGAATTGTTCGCTGATTGCAAATGCATCTTAACATCCTTAAAGTCACCGTAAGAGCAATGACAGCATCCGCTAAATGGCTTTAATTATTATTATTTGGTGAAAGTGTGTAATCTTGCGGAGCCGGAGCCTGATTGAGGGGGATCCATGCACAGCCCACGGCAGCCCCTGAGGCCTGCTGGGATACGGCCCTGAGAGGGAATTTAATGGCTGCGCTGGAGAAGGCGCTAATACTCACTGATCACATTTAAATAACAATACTGCAGTGACAGGAATCACTGGGGTGAGTCTGGCCTGGATGGCCCCTGAGTGCTCACCCGTGTGTGTCTGTGTGTGTGTGTGGGTGTGTGTGTATATGTCTGTACATGGATGTGTGTGTGTGTATATGTCTGTACGTGGATGTGTGTGTTTGTGTGTGTGTGTCTGTACGTGGATGTGTGTGTGTGTATATGTCTGTACATGGATGTGTGTGTGTATGTCTGTACGTGGATGTGTGTGTGTGTGTATGTTTATGTACATCTGTGTGCATGTGTGTGAATGCCCGTATCTACACTCAGTTAGCCTGTGTCTGACTGCCCGTATCTACACTCAGTTAGCCTGTGTCTGACTGCCCGTATCTGGGCTCAGTTAGCCCGTATCTGCGCTCGGTTAACCTGTGTCTGACTGCCCGTATCTGCACTCAGTTAGCCCGTATCTGCGCTCGGTTAACCTGTGTCTGACTGCCCGTATCTGCACTCAGTTAGCCTGTGTCTGACTGCCCGTATCTGCGCTCGGTTAACATGTGTCTGACTGCCCGTATCTGCACTCAGTTAGCCCGTATCTGCGCTCGGTTAACCTGCGTCTGACTGCCCGTATCTACGCTCAGTTAGCCCGTATCTGCGCTCGGTTAACCTGTGTCTGACTTCCTGTATCTTTGTTCAGTTAGCCTGAGTCTGACTGCCCGTATCTGTGCTAAGTCAGCCTGTGTCTGTCTGCCCGTATCTGCCCTCAGTTAGCCTGTGTCTGACTGTCCGTATGTGCTCTCAGTTAGCCTGTGTCTGACTGCCCGTATCTGTGCTAAGTTAGCCTGCGTCTTTCTGCCTGTATCTGCGTTCAGTTAGCCTGAGTCTGACTGCCTGTATCTTTGTTCAGTTAGCCTGAGTCTGACTGCCAGTATCTGTGCTAAGTTAGCCTGCGTCTTTCTGCCCGTATCTGCGTTCAGTTAGCCTGAGTCTGACTGCCCGTATCTTTGTTCAGTTAGCCTGAGCCTGACTGTCCGTATCTGTGCTTAGTGCCTGAACCCTCTGCCTCTCTGGCTTGCTCTGTCCCTGTCCCTCTCCTCCTTCTTCTCCCTCTCCTCTTTCCCTCTGTCTGACTGTTTCTCTTTCCCTCAGTCTCCATCACTCACACACACACACACACACACACAGAATGTACCCATAATTCTCCAGTCCTCAAATTCACACTTTTCCCAGCTCCAGGGCTTGCAGACACACACACACCCACACACACAAACAACATGAAACATGCACAGAAACATGCAAATGCACATTCATGTCCAAACACATGGATACATGCAAATACCCGCATATGCACACCAACACATGAAAATGAACACTCACATTCACACTCTCACACACACACACACACACACACACACACCACAGCTCAGACACTAAAGAGGTATGATCACAGTACAGCACAGAGCCCTGCCATGAGGAGGTGACTGGCATGTGTCATAGCTAATCTATGCCGCCCCAGAGAAAGGGGGGGGGGATCTCTGCCCGGAGGGCTAGTGAGTGCTCAGAGTTTTATTTCTGTCAGTTTCCACCCCCCCCCCCACCACCCCCAATTATCAATTAGCTAATTAGCTGCATCCGCCACAGCCAGCTCACTTGCGGATCACGGTTTCATATAAGGACACATTAAGAGTCCTCAGTTGTCATTCACAAGTGTAGTCAGAAATATACCTGAAGCATGAGATCAGGGAAACAATTTGACTAATCGAGTAATTAGAAGCTAAAGTTGGCATGAGATCCAGAAACATAAAGAGCCCCGTGGCAAGCCAGAACAAGGCTTCAGATCTTTCTTTTTTTTCCCTTTACACATTGAAAGTAAGATGTATGTTCAAGCTTGGTGAGCTGAAGCTAAAGTTCAAGAACTGCAAACCAGGACAGCTGCAACTATACTCCCCTTCTCTGCTGGGACCTTTATCTCCTGCCCTTTATCTCCATGTTTGTCTTTCTCTCTGTCTCCATTTCATTCTCTCTGTCTCTTTCTCCAGCTGTCCCTGTTTTCTTTCTATCTCTGTCTGAATCGCTGTTCCTCTTTTCTTTCTCTCTGTCTGAATTTCTGTCCCTCTTTTCTTTTTCTCTCTGTCTGAATTTCTGTCCCTTTCTCTCTTTCTCTTTCTGTGAATGTGTGGCTGAATCTCTCTCTTATTCCGTCTGAGAGATTTGATACCCAAATGGTGTATAAAAAGGCATACAATTAGCCTGACCTGATAAATCACTGGATCGGTGTATGGACACGCTATATAACCAAGCATTTCAATGCAAAAACACAGCACGGCCTAGAATAGTCCTCACACAAAGCCCACAGGAAATAGACAGATGTTAATAACCACTCAGATAAGGTATTACTGATCAATTCAGTCACATCCTAAAAACAGTTAATCTTATTGGTAGATACACTCACAGTGCCACAAGCTCATCGATGTCAGAAAGCAACACCCTATAATAATGCATACTTAGCTGGCGGGTTTAGCTGTACTGTAAATTGTAAATAAAGCATAAACAGCTAGGAGCCATGGAGATGATTTTTCTTTTTTAAAAGAAATTGTTGTATTCAAACCGCAAGCACCCTGGTAGATTTATGATTTATTTAATGTTAATTGATCATTTTAAACTACAGTGACTACTTTATTAATGCTGCGCGTTGGCTAATTTTTCACAGTGTAAAGACAACAGCAAGACAACAGAGAGAGGCCAAATATTCGCTCCAATCCATTGGTCTGTAGAGCTTGCTGCTTTCCTCAGCGGACAAGCACGGCATCAATTAAGACACCGCCAAAGGACTGCGATAGGGTAGAGGCTACACCTCTTTAATTAATGTGTCATTTCTCTTGCACTCATTACCTCACATTAACTCCAAATTGAATATGCAAATCCTACTCGGTTCAATTGAAAGATACCTTCCCCGTTGTTTCAAGATATGACAGCCCTAGAGCATACACCTGTCAACTACAACCAGTGATTTCCTCATTCTTACCATGTGCATAATTAGTTAAGGTTAAATTTTATTGTCTTATTATTTATTTTATACAGTCTGGATTGCATTTGAGTATTTATGTGAAGCGAATGCATGAATAATAATAATAATAATGCAATATCTCAAGCTCAGAGACAAAAAATACCTAAACACAGGGTTTGTCATATCTTTATCTCTATCATGTGTTATTTAATCTTCCCTCTAAGTGAGTAATCAGGTAATCCAGCTCTGGATGCCTGTTTTGCGTCTCCTCTATGTCAGGTCTCAGTCTGGGGTCTCGTCCTCATCCAAAAACTTTAAAAGGCCCACTTGCCCTCTCCGCCCCTCGCCCCCCTCCCCCCCTCCCCAGTATTCTCCTAATGTGTTCAGAAAGAGTCGAAGAACCGAATGGAGGAAAATTAATAAAGGGATTTGACCGCGGCTTGGGTCTGTCCCTAGAAGGCATCGTGACCTTTGACCTTTCACCTATGACACTCCCACACCCTGCGCTAATGAACAGAGAGGGAGAACTGGGGACTTTCTATATCGACCTCCTCTGTCTGGCCGCCTTTTTCTGAGCCTGTTCGCCCTTTCACAGCCCAAGCACCCACGTCCCCCCCCCCCACCCCCCACCTCCAAAAAGATTATTTCCCTGCATTACAATGAGATATGCTCAAGGTTAAAACTATGTTTTACGTGGAGGCAATGGTGAACGAATGCCAACAGGAAGGGATCGTACATGTTAAATAAGAGTTCATGATGTCTTGCTTGACCTCGGCTGTGAGTCTGTGCTGCCCACACTGTTCAGGGACCAGAGGGCTCCAACACTGTTTTCAATAATAATCAACTAATAATAAATACATCATGGTGTGCTTAAAAAAACATATACATGTATGTTACAAAATAGCATTTCACAAATGGGTTTACCCAGAGTGACTCACAATGTGTTTATGAACACAGTCCAGTACTGATGGATATTTTACTGAAGTAAGCTAAGTTTTTGCTCAAGGGTATAATGATAGTGATTATACCCCACCGGTGAATCGCGCTACAAACCTCTGAGTTACGAGCCCAGTTCCCTCACCACTGCACAGCACTGCTAGGATGTAAAGGATGTAAAATCAATGAGCGTTTCACTCAAGCCAGAAGCTCACTGTAACAGGAGTAAGCTGATCACGGTACGGAATGACCAGTGGGCAGTTATGGTTCAACTGGCAGTGCAACAAACTAATGAAACATTGCAACATCCAGAGGTTTAATTGTAACTGTATAATGACAAACCTAGATTTTTTGAGACCCCCTCAAACCTCATGTTCTTCTCCCAAGCCTTATGGACCAGTACCTTTACTTCCCCTCCCAGTCGCCCCTGCCCCCATCCCACCTCCAAACTTCCACCCGTGACTAAAGTCTGGAACAACAGAACGTAGTCACAGCTGGCTCTGGCCCACCTTGGGATAGAAGGTGGGTGAAAGTTTAAGTGGGTTACTACTTGAAGTGGGTTTGTGTGAAGTTCGCTCCTTTCGGTGGCATGCCAGTAGCACACAGGTTACACAGCTGTGGTCCAAGAGCATCAGACCCTCTGCTCCAGTCAGTCAGCCTCTCTCTCTCTCTCTCTCTCTCTTTCTCTCGGGCCATGTGCCGACTGCAGGGTGCAGAATAATCACTGGCCATAGGCGGGAACATCGGAGGAGAGAGAGTCGCTCAGATGCACTCCTACTGGAGGCACAGAGATGACTCGAGAGCCTCACCTGTCAGCTCTCATTCTATCTGCCATCAAAGTTAAGGGTTATAGTGCAACAGTGTAGTATAATGGTTAGGGAGCTGGGCTTGTAGCTAAGAGGTCACAGTGTAGTATAATGGTTAGGGAGCTGGGCTTGTAGCTCAGAGGTTACAGTGTAGTGTAATGGTTAGGGAGCTGGGCTTGTAGCTCAGAGGTTACAGTGTAGTGTAATGGTTAAGGAGCTGGGCTTGTAGCTCAGAGGTTACAGTGTAGTGTAATGGTTAGGGAGCTGGGCTTGTAGCTCAGAGGTTACAGTGTTGTGTAATGGTTAGGGAGCTGGGCTTGTAGCTCAGAGGTTACAGTGTAGTGTAATGGTTAAGGAGCTGGGCTTGTAGCTCAGAGGTTACAGTGTAGTGTAATGGTTAGGGAGCTGGGCTTGTAGCTCAGAGGTTACAGTGTAGTAAAATGGTTAGGGAGCTGGGCTTGTAGCTCAGAGGTTACAGTGTAGTGTAATGGTTAGGGAGCTGGGCTTGTAGCTCAGAGATTACAGTGTATTGTAATGGTTAAGGAGCTGGGTTTGTAGCTCAGAGATTACAGTGTAATGTAAATTAGGGTTGCCACCCGTCCCGTAAAATACGGAATCGTCCTTTAATTGACAATTAAATGTTGCGTCCCGTATTGAACCAAATGCCTGCAAATTGAGTAAATAAACTCATCTCTTAATGCGTTGCTGTGATTTAATTAAATAACTATAAATAATTATGAAATTATCTGTAAGACTCACTGAGCTACTGTTCTCCGAATGAATTGCACTATAAAAACAAATACAAAACAAGTTAAACTTCCTGACCTCAAATCCCTGAGGAAAAACAATGTTGTCTCCAAATGTCTTTTTACCCATATTTTCTGTTTTGAGGCTATAATACACTTACAGAGGTTGTGTCATCTCACCTAATTCATTAGCATCAACCTTGAGGTCCTCCCGGAAAGCTAAGGTCTATAGCACGGCTCCCGTAGGTTTGTTTGTGCCTGCTAGTTTGTATTAAACTGATTTAAGATTTTTAATATTGTCCATAAAACAGCAGAAATGTACTTCCAATGATCTAAGGCTTGGATTAAATAAATAATGCGGAGCTTTCGCTAGGTGCTGTATAAAAGTCCATTGCTAATTGAGTTTTGTTTATGATTTCTGCCAGCTTTCCTTATGGCAGTGGTTTGGTACTTGAGGGGAAGCTTGATGACATCATTTAACAAAGGTGCTGATTTGTCCAGATGTAAAAATAAGAGTTACCACCCTGAACAGTTGAAGAGGGAGCCCTTATTTTTCTCAAAAACGCAATTAAACACAAATCTTATTTGTGAAGACTTTTATTGAGAGCCACACACACAGAGCCATGTGAAGACAGCAATATAACGGCATATAGAATGAGAACAGATAGACCAGTCAGCCCAGCTAATCTTGCAATTTACATGCTATACCTATAGAGTATCCAGCACTGCAACAAGCATGGATTCGAACATCATAAAAATCTGTGTCTACCACTTGACCTGGAAACCTGTTCCAAGCACTGGCAAAAACTTCCTGATATCGGCATGGAATTTAGTCTTAGCTAATTCCAATCGATGCCCCTTTTTCTCCAGATCGAAAAAACAAGTCGGAAACGGAGTGTTTCAAGCAACAGTCAATTTACAGCAATATACACACTTACTGTGGTAAATGCACCAAGAGTGTATCGTAACTGACCTCATGTTTACTTCCAAACAGCATCCCTGTAAGTCCGGCAGAGGTGCCCCACATCCAGGAGAGAAACCAGTAAGGGCTCATAGTTCTGATGTCACTCCACATACTGATTTTTTCCTGCTACAGAGGGCGTAGCATGCAATTTTGGGCGCAGTCCTCCAGTAGGGAGTTCTGGATTCTGTGAGAGACTGAGTGGCGGCATCTCACAGCAATGTTCTAACCTGATACAGTAATTTAGTCATTGCCACCGCAGCGACCATCGTCACTTCCCTCTCACGATTTACCAGGCCTCCACCAGAGAGGACCATGCTGTTTTCATTCTCACACCTCCCGAAAATCCAGTCCACCTGATTCAGGGTTTTTCACTTTCATTAGCTGGTGTGTATGTTTGCTTGCTGCATGGTTGGTGTTTTTGTTTTGGGGGGGAAGAGAATTGTATGAGTGTGCTTGTGTTTGCTTTGTGTTTTGAGTTCTCATATCTTTTCATATGTGTGAGTGTAAGTCATTGTTCAACGTTGTTTTTACAGATATGTTTTTTTTTCTGTGGGGGAAATAATTTGTCTGCGTTTTATTTTTTTTGTTTGTTTTGTGTGTCCTTTTTATGTTGTGTCATGAACATAAAATTGCAAGAGGAGATCTGTGTATGTTTTTGTGTATGTGTATGTATTATTTGTTTTAATACAGACATTTTTGAGGTTTCTCTGAACCCACAAACACTTCGACCCAGATTATCCCCCTGTGCACCATCGGTGCCCCCTCCCCCAACCCCCAAATCGGGAGCCAAAACACGGCCGCTTGCTGAACACAAAAGCCAAATGGCATCTGATGTTTACCGTATCTCTGTGCCCTGATGAGACAGACAGACAGAGCCAGACAGACAGACAGACAGAAAGGGGGAGGAGAGTGAGGGGAAATTTTTTGGGGAGGGGGTCCAGGAGGGGGGGCTGTGCCTCCCTGATTAGTCTCACAGTGCCAGTGCAGAGCTATCAGCCTCTCAGCAGGGGGTTGTGGGGGCTTGGGGGAGGGGAGGGGAGGGGTGCGTGATGCCTGGCCCCGGAATAATGAGTAGCCATGGCGACTTGTCTCCAGATGTTGAGGTGGGGGTGGGTGGCGTGGACCAGTTGGGACCCAAACATGGCTGCCACACCCCTGTGGCACTCTTATTTATTTTCCCCTTGCTCCTCAAGTTATTACACAATGCTCACTACTGTAGGAGTGACACAGAATATATGGGAGGAACGGGGCAGTTGCAACACATCGGATGGATACAGCACACACCAGTATATAAAGCTACATTTCTGCTTACGGCAACGACTGGGAGGACACAGACCACATATGCGAAATAAGCTGGCCCCAACAGTTACATACTGTAATCCAGCAGGAAAAATAAAACCCATAGAGCGAATCTGAGGCCTTACAAAGTCTGAGTAGAACACAGATGGGCAACATTAGGTTACGGCACAAATTCATGAAATGCCTTGTTTCATAGAAATACGCTAATGATTAAACCCAGATAACAAAAGCCACATTTTGAAAACGGGAATTCTGTCGTCATTTTCAAATGCCCCTGGGCGAGGACTGCTCTCCCGGCTCACTACGCCTGCTAACCCCTGGTGTTGACAGCCAGCGGTGTGAAGCTCCAGTCCTCAGAATCTGGTTATAGCTCCCTTTCTGAGGAGCTCTCGTTTGCACTTCTTAAACCAGCGATCTCAAACTGCGGTCCCAGTGGGCCGCGGTGCCTGCTTATTTCTGATGTGCTTCAGCACTTTAAAGTGCATAATTGAAGTTGTTAATTGGCCTGAGTCCACACACCTTGTTTTCAAGGCCTAAATTGGCTGCTGACAGAAAGGAGACTGCAGGAAACTTGCAGACAAAGCACTGCAGCCCTCCAGGACTGGAGTTAAACCTGCAGACACTGTGGCCCTCCAGGACTGGAGTTAAACCTGCAGACACTGCGGCCCTCCAGGACTAGAGTTAAACCTGCAGACACTGTGGCCCTCCAGGACTGGAGTTAAACCTGCTGACACTGTGTAGGCACTGCGGCCCTCCAGGACTGGAGTTAAACCTGCAGACACTGCGGCCCTCCAGGACTGGAGTTAAACCTGCAGACACTGCAGCCCTCCAGGACTGGAGTTAAACCTGCAGACACTGTGCAGACACTGCAGCCCTCCAGGACTGGAGTTAAACCTGCAGACACTGTGGCCCTCCAGGACTGGAGTTACACTTGCAGACACTGCGGCCCTCCAGGACTGGAGTTAAACCTGTAGACACTGTGGCCCTCCAGGACTGGAGTTAAACCTGCAGACACTGCGGCCCTCCAGGACTGGAGTTAAACCTGTAGACACTGACATCCCAGGGTTGGATCATTTCCACCAAGGACGATGGAGTCTGGGCCATGGGTTTGAGGGAGGTGAGTGGACCCTCTCCTTCAGAGTGGGTCAAATCTAGGGCCTGCTGGATCAGGGTCCTGAGGTTATGAGGGGGTTGATTTCAGAGATGGCTTTCTATTTCTCTACCACGGCAGAGTATCAAACCAACATTTCATCCACTAGGAGAGGAAAGAAGAGCAGGAATGGAAGGGGAGAGAAAAAAGGAGGAGAGGGGACAAAAGAGGAAGAGACAGATGAAAATGAAGGTGGAGGGAAAGAGATGGGAGAGGAGAAAGGAGAGGAACAGTTTAAGGAGGAGAGGAGAGAGGCGAGGAGAGCAGAGGTTTAAAGAGGAGAAGAAGACACAGGAGAGGAGAGAGGAGAGGTTTAAAGAGGAGAAGAAGACACAGGAGAGGAGAGAGGAGAGGAGAGGAGAAGGGGGAAGGACAGAAATAGGAGAGCAGAGCAGAGAGGCGGAGGTCACATGAATGAAGTGGCAGCGACTCCCTGAGAGAGACAGAGCTGCTCTCATGCTGGCTCACCCTCCAACGGCCGACCTCACCCCCCCCACAACAACCACCACCACCCCCACCGACCCCCCAGCCCCCACCCCCGCCCCGCCCGACCGTGCATCTCCTCAAATTCTGACGGATGAAACGGGAAGCGGCCGATATGCCTTTCATTAACGCTGTGAATAAGCAGCGGACACAGACAGATCTGTCATAACAAGGATATGCACGTACACACACACACACACTCACACACTCGCACAAACACACACACTTGCACACAGATACACACACTCACACACACTTGCACACAGATACACACTTGCACACGGACAAAGAGACACATATCCACACACATATACATACACACACTCACACACACTGGGATAAAGGGTGTGGAACGGGCTCAGAGCACACAGAGAGCCGCTTTGGGGCAGAGTATATCCCGGTCCAGCGCTTATCCAGTTGCTCCACTGTGTTTCATTAACTTTTTACACCAGGCCCCCCCCCCCCCCCCCCCCCACAAAAAACACCCCCCCCCCCCCCCCCTCCCCCCCCCCCCCCCCCCTGCCACCTCGGCTCAGACGCACGGAGCGATCGGCCGTCTCTTTCCCAGAGCTTGGCGGGGCGCTCTTTGTATCTACATGGAGATAATGGCAGCTGTCGCTGCTCCTTTTGTCACAGACGCCCTGCTCCCATTAGCTTGCAGTTGGCTGGCTGCCCTCGCACTACATGGTCCGCTGACTGGCCGCCACCACACAGACAGACTGCTGCTGCCTCTTTTTCCGTCTTTTTTTTTTTTTGGCCCCCACACCCCCCCAACCACCTCTCCTTGTTCTCTTTTCTTCCCTGAACTGCAAATACACATACACACACACACACACACACACACACAGATACAAACGCTCTCTGTGTAGACGCGCGCTCATGTTAGCCCTGGTAGCGAGGACACTAGCATGGGCCCTCATGATCCACAGGACCTGTGACAGTGAGCACATACACATTTATCCTGCCTACTAATTTCACCTGGTCCCAGACTGAGGGGCTAATGCTACGGCTGCTAATGCTAGCCCTGGCTAAGCAAGGCCCGAGACACCCAGCCCGGCTAAGGGCTAATACCAACGCCAACGCTGAAAGGCCTAAACAGGGCTTAACCTGATCCCACAGCCACCTGCCATCAATGCCAACCCTGATACAGCGAACGATGAACTGAACTTTCCCTTTTCCTTCACGGGAATTGCTTCTTGACAGGGGCTCTGGCCGTATGTGCGCATGTGATTTAAATGATTAATTAGCAAGAAAACAAATGTTGTTAAAAAAAAAAAAAACAACAAAAAAAAAGACACATTCTGATCAGGAGACGGGCTACCGTTACGAGACATTGACTGACTGTGTGTGTGCTTCCACTCTGTGAATGAATCACTCAAAGTGCTATCAGCAAACCAACACATGCAGTCCAAAGAAGAAAAAAAAACTGATTAGGAATAAGCTGTTATGAAGCTAGTTATGATATAACAATACAATAATTATGCTATTAATTTGTAATTCAAGATTAAAAGACTGTGAATAAACTACCACCTTAGGTCGTGGCGTCACCAAAGAGTGACATCATTGCCCAGCAAAAACAAATCTATGCAAAATGAGCAAGTGGATTTATTTAATTCCTTTGCAGGCACTACAGAGTTTCGTCATTAAAGGTGGGGGGGGGGTGTAGTGCTCTAGCGTGGGTTTGATAAAGCAAGGCAATTTCAGAACCCGCTATACTGCAAAATTACAGTTGTACATCATGCTGATCTCCCTCTCATCGCGCAACTGTGTGATGTTAACATTTTGATTTGCATGATCCCCCACCACTGCGAGACCAAGAGTGTGTGAGAGAAAACAGCGTTTCACCGGCACAAGAAAAAGAGAGCACTGGCGCCATCTGGAGGTCACGAGAGGAACTTCGCGTCGCTCTTAGAATAAAATGCAAGTTAGGACCTAGAAAATAACATTGAAGTTTGAGGCGAGGCAGTTCAACACAGTTTTAGCGTTGATAAATGGTGAATACATATTAAAATATTAAAAAATAATAATAATTTTACTAATTGTGGCTTTGTTCGTTTGTCCGGACGAACACTTTTTCTAAGATGAGTGACAGTTCTCGTCTTTTGTCTCGTCAATGACTTTTCTTGTTAAAATTATTGTTTCAATTATAATTTATCCATTGTGAATGTAAAACACTTAAAAAATAACACCATGCGTGCATGGAACAGCTACTGAACAGTGATTTTTATCACTTCCTTAATTCTGATTTCAATTAACCCTTTTCGGAGTATGGGGTAAAATGATTCGGACACAGTGACACCTTAACGTTGATACTTGAGAATTAATTTATCAACGTGCTAATATGTTCAACGATTCCACAAAAGAGAACTCGTCTACAACACAGTACCTAAAAATCCTTTAAAAAAATGCAATAGCACAGGTTAAGGGATTAATAGTACTTAACGCTAAGTGGCTTGTCCTTCAGTTTGAGAGGAAAGATTAATCTTTTCCAATAACGCGTTTTCTTTTCTCCCTTTATTACCCTTGCTCGAACTGCCGCCTAGCATCCATAGTACTTACTGTCAGGTGGCACCCTAGACTTCCTTTCTTGGCCTAGCATTTCGGAGCTTCCTTCTAAATTCAAAGTGCATATTCACGTATCAAAGGATACTGTCAGCTTGAAAAGCTGAGGTCACTCGATGTGACGAACACCCACAGTCGACAATTACCACCGTGCCCTGACTGCGTTATTTTATGTAAACGTAGTTTTGCCAAACCCTATCCGCCTCACGGCCAGACCTTTTAGACGATATTACTTGACTCTGGGCTCTAAAAAATCGAAGTCAGCACATTCATCATCATTTTCCCCACATTTGTTTATGATGATGTTATTAAATTAGCTCCCTTCCTTTCGAGTAACCATGGCAATTCGACACGATGCCGGTCCCCACTTCCTTTGAGGGGTTGCAAATATGCAAAAACCGCGGGGGAAGCTATAGAGAGGATTAATGCGGGATTTTTACAAGAAATTAGTAGCCTAATGAAGTGGATAAAAATGCCGTGACAGTTTTATTGCATCTAAATTGCGTGGAAGTGGAGTTTAACTGCTTCGCCTATTCCCACATAATGAGTCGTGACAGAAGCTCCGAGGCTTATTTGCCTTAACTGGCTGACAACTTGCACGGCGGTACTTACAGAATTCAGGCGAACATCTCCGTCCCGCCCCCAGCTCAAATCCAGCGTTCACTTTGTTTACATCTCCTCCTTCTGTCCAAGTTCGCCTGCTTGAGCGCCTCCGCTCCGCCATATTACCATTTGTATAGGCTAGTGTTTTTTCCCCCATATCACTGATAGGATGTTTACTTCTAACAGCAAATAATTTAAGCTACTCCCCGTGCCTAGCCCACTTAAAACTATTTTCAGACCATGTTGGCTCAAACATAAAAAAAATGGAAATTCAATACAAGGCTAAAAATAACTTTCAGTTTTCTATCTTAATTTCCTGGCCTCAGTTATGTTTAAAATCTAAATTAAACAAAAAGTTACTTTTTAGCCAAATTCAATGTAGCCTATATATGTAGGCTACCGTTGCACAAGATAGGCTAATTTTAAGGAGCTTACCTTGACGACAAATTGGGATAAATAACGTTCTATCAGATGAGTGTTCACTGAGTAGGATGCATGTCATTAGAATATACATTGATATACCCACAAAATATAAAACTCTTTTAGTCTGTAAATTCACATTATGTACAATGCTTTGGCGCCACCAGGCGACCACTTTTACAAACAGCAGGCCGTTTTTTTTTTTGTATGGCTCTCTCTGCGCAGTAGGTATTGAAAGAAAATACATAATTCTCAATAACAAATTCAGTTCAGCGGGCGATACCTCTATATATGAACAGGATTTAAGCCAGTTATTTGTTGGAAAACAATTTACTTTAAGGTTTTTATTAAGACCCTTTTCTGAAATGTAGTAATTGAGCAAGTTATAGTCTTACCTTCAGAGTTTCGTGTTGGTGCTTTAACCCGAATGCAGTTTTTGGAGTGATTTTTCCCCCTCTCAATTAGCTGGGCAATAGTGATGGCTTGGCCTTCCACGTGAAACGGTGCATGCATTAACTGACGGCTGCCCTGACTCCTTGGCCCTACGCCTCTTTACAAAATCTTTACAAATTACTTAAAGCAAAAATGTTACGTCATAACATGCGACATTTAAGTGTGATCGGTTGTTTAGTGGTGCATACAAAAGCAGTGACTTCTGAAACATCCGAGAGGCACACGATACCCCGGGTTTGAAAAGATGGTAGGCCTAACAGTTTTTCTTTCAAAAGATTGTTCACTCTTCGTGCATCCACTTGAAACAAGTGGATACAGACACTAGTTATGTTCTTCCTGAGCTTGCGTCTTCTTCTTTATGTAATTTTTGCGATATATTGATGCAGACAAAGTCCTACCTTGATGTCTTCGGCCTACTCTCCCTATTATTTTTTGCTGCTAGCAGGTAGCACTAACACAGGTGCTAGTAACTCCAGATTTTGGGTATTGCATGTTTGCGTTCCAAATGTGACACAGGAGACTCAAAGTTATGGTGAGTTCCACAGTTTTCACTTGTATGAAGTTGCTAAAGCCAAACTTCTGGTCTAATTGAATACGACTTTTAATAAGGATTTCGTTCCTGCTCGAACACAGATGTTTACAATGGATGTGATGCTTTAATGTTCCGTTTCAACGAAATTTAGAAGTGAATAGTCAGGAGTTGGATGGATGGGGATTATAGGAAGCAAAAATAATTTAAATATTTCACATAATTCACTGAGAATAACTGTGACAGAGGACAATTTACTCCCCATTCCCAATTTAGACTGCTTTCATTTCCATTTAATTTGGGAGGGGGGGCGTTCTCTCTTTTGCCTCTAGAGTGTGATATTTTCTTTCCCAGTGCCAAATAACAGGCCAACTAGAAACTAAACAGCACCCAGGGACACATGGATCAATTATGGCTCAAAGCAACCTCTGCTGTTTTGGAGAAGCATGTGGGCCAAAACCAGGGCCAAGTAATCTGGACTGCTCACCATGGGTGCCATTATGGCTCAAAACAGTCTGGTTACATAATGCACACAACTCCCACAGCATCTACTAAAAGTACTGGTTGGCTAAAGAGTCCACACACCTGGTTTCCAAGGCCTAAAATGGCTGCCAATTGAAAGGCAAGAACAAAAACCTGCAAACACTGTGGCCCTCCAGGACCGGAGTTGGACGCCCCCGCACTAGATTAATTTGAAGGATTCGCTGTACAATGTTGGTATAAAGACGCTATCAGGGATAAATCTGACCCCCCCAATGTCCCTCCCCATTGCTGAAAATGGTGTCTAACAGCCTCTCTGCACCAACACTGTGCAGAGATGCCTTTAGTGCATCTAATAGATCAATGTTTGTGAACATCTCTGAAGAAAAAAAAAAAAACCCTCATAAAGACACCAGGATGTGTGACACTGAAACAAACCAAGTTATTTCAGAAGTTACACACGCGAAACGAAACGGACCCTAAAATCCCATCCCACCATAAGGTATGGGCTGAACAGCTGGATTAGAATGCATACCTGCACCTTCATGCTTCATACCGAAAGCAGCTCAGTATTCATTAGCCTTCCATAAAAAGGAGGAAAAAAAAAAAAAAAAAAACTCCCACAATTCAACTTCCTGCGAATACAGCAGCAAATCTCCCAAATTTGAAATTATGGAGTAAATCAAAAAAGGATAAATTTTAATATTTCAGCATTTTAAAATCAAACATACAGCACACACACTCACAAAAAAATATATATGTATAATTATATTATTTGGACCCAATTACACTATGGAACATTCCATTCACAACTTTTACAAGCAGCTCACAAACAAACTGCAGCAGTGTCCAAAAAAAAAAAAAAAGCTTGCACATTCTGTCCAGACTGCAAACAAAAACAGCATTTTCTTTCTTTTTGTTTGTTTTAAACATTGTTTTAGATGTGCGAGTGTTTTCGTTTATGTTTCGTTTCTTAATGTTTTGTGCATGTCACAACCTTTGGCAGAACTGAGACTTGAACATTGTGAACACTTCTACTTTTGGCTGAGATACAAGTGACGGTGAATTACAGTGGAGAGCCCCAAGATTCTTGCACCCTAAAAAGCAAGAAATAAGTGGAGGAGCTTTTAACCCTCCTCTTGGCTGTGGAAACAGTGAGCAGATTAACTACATGTTTAAGTGATTTTTTTTTTTTTTTAATCTTTGTTATGCTTACACCACCCCCTTAATTAAAGTACAATGTGTCATGTTATGATGATGCAAAACAAACATGAGAGCCCTTTAACAGATATGCTCGGGATGGGGTTTTTGTCTCAGCTAATCTGGTTGCATTTTGGATTATTAGTCCTCTAATTGCCTACATGTGATTAGATGCTACCAATCGCTGTTTATCATTACAGCTGTTCTTTAAGCCAAAGTGTAATCTATTTTTTTTTTTTTTGTTTTTTTTTTTTTTTTTTTTTTAGGGTGGGGGGGGGGGGACCCCCCCACCCCCCCCCCCCCCCAACACACACTTCATACAGGTAAACAACCAGATCAGGATAAGGAGATGCTTCAATTGTTGTCCACATTCCTTAAAGAAAAAAAAAATATTTTCATTAAAAAAAAAAAAAAAAAAAAAAAGGAGAAAGATTCAATTTTGGGTGCAGACGTGAGCATGAGCGAGAGTTAACATCAGGCAAGCCCTGCCTACATCTTCTTACGGTGTTTTAACTGTGTAACTGCATATACCCATACTACATAGGGTCACGCAATTTACCTCTCCCTGTCAGACATCACTGTTTCATCTTTAAAGGCCCGCCCCAAGCCAAACTTACTCCCTGATTTCACTCAAATAAATACTCGTGAAACAGAAGCAAAGAGTGGTTACATAGGAGTTCACGGAACTGGCTGGAAAAGTAACTCCTTCCCTTCTCCCCCCCCCCGCCCCCACCCTCCATTTGCTCAGTAACTTCACAAACAGGTAAGCTATATCACATCTGCAATAAATGCACAAACATAAGTCGCGGCACGTGGGAAATCTTTTTAGCGGGAAGTCAGGAAATCGACTTTTACGGCCAAAATATTCTTTCACTGAGTTCACTGGATTACGGTTCATTTTCTTTTCTGGACAAGCAGGCCTTTGATGAGGAGAACATTAGTTGGTCTTTTTCGTTTTATTTATTTATTTATTTTTCTCAAATTGAAATTTCAGTCGAAAGGGCCGCCAACAACCGAATAACTGCTGTTTTCCGGGGGGACGGGGGGGGCTCACTGCTGACCAGCCTTTTTGCTGAAGGTTCTGGAGCGCGTTCAACCTCTCACAAGTAATTACTGCCGTTGTCCCGTTTCTTTTTTGGGTGTATGTGCACATTTTTTACATAGTATTATCATCTTTGTGTGGTGTATTAGGTGTCTGGCACAGTCACACGAACACAAGCTCTGTTTTCTCCAAATCCCTCTGGTTTCCTCCATTCCTTTTCCACATTGGTTTTCCCTTCCATTTGAGGTTTTCAAGCCTCTGTCCTTTTTTGCTTCTGTATATCAGTTTTTTTTTTTGGGGCACAAAATCATCTGTTTGTTTGTTTTGTTGTTTTCGTTCCCATATTTTTACAGTTTTCTGTGCCCAAGACTGCGGGGCCATGGGTGTAGTTAGCATGATGGCACTGCGGTGCCCCTGTCCTTCGGTCTGTCTGTCCGTCCGTCTGTGTCTCTCCCCTGCGCACACGCACGAAGGCTTCTTCCCTCCCCTCGGCCTTTTACACAGTGCTCCGAGGCGTGCCGTTGTGTGTCACCGCCTTCATGCTGGGCGTGCTCGGCTGCAGCGGACACAGTCTCTGCGTGGACACGCCCACCTCAAACACTTCATGGATCGCCTTGCGGAAACAGTGGAAATTGTAGTCTATCAAACCTAAAAAAAAAAAAATAGGGGGAAAAGGAAGCAAAAGAAATTCAGTGACTGCAGTATAATGGTTAAGAATCCATGCTCGCGAATTCAGAGGTTGCAGGTTCAATTCAAATGTGGGGCACTGCCCATTTTACTCTTGGGCAAAGTGCTTAACAAAAACGTTTCAGCTGCATAAATGAACACCGTGTGAATATGCAAGTTGTGCAAATCATTCTGGATAAGCACTTGACTTAAAGCCTCGACAGCAAAATTGTATCTTTAATCTTAACTGTAACCAGCTTTAAGTTTCTTAGAAAAATGCAACAAACTGCAAAGCTGCTTTCCTAAAGACCTAAAGTCTACAACGAGAATGCCCCAACATTACCCGAGTACAGTCTTTGGTGGAGCAGGCTTTTTTTGTTCTAATCCAGCACTAAAGGTATCTCATTGAACTAATCAACCAATCATGTGCCTCGATCAAGGGCTTGATCAGCCGAGTCAGGTGATTACACGCTGGGCCAGAACAAAAGCCTGGACCAGCGCGGCTTTTTCTTGGATAAGGCCGCAAACCCATGACCTGCCCTAAGCAGCAACATATCTGTGTACACTAAACTGAGTTATTTAGGCTTTTCATGAGGTTGCATGCCCTCCTAAACTATAGTCAGACTACCTCTCAGATGCATAACTATGACTTCATCACTACAAACCCCACAAGCAAAGGTCTCCTGTTAACGCAACTTATTTTTTGTCAGGGACTTGGATATATGTGTCCTCTGTGCTGTATGGGTTTCCTGCTCTTGCAGTGATCTGCACAGGCAGTGCATTAGCAGGGAGGAGTCCTGCTCCTTCCACATATCCCTCAGTCTGCATGCCTCTGTCATGCCAGCTGGTTACTGTGCAAAAACATACCGCTTAAGTGTCTGAGCTGTGGCATGTATGCGTGTGTGTGTATGCGCGTGTGTGTGTGTGTGTGTGTGTGTGTGTCTGTGTGTGTGTGAGAGAGAGAGAGCGAGAGTGAGTGTGTTTATCAAGGCAGGTCAAGTCAAAATGGAATTATCTTGCAGTGACAAAAAGTGAAATTAACATGAGTAGGGAATACACGGGGCTGTGTGTCCAGTTAGACAAAGGGGACACTTAGCTGACCAGTTTTATGAGAACGTTCTACCATATTCCCAACACCTTGGCTCCACAGCTTTCAGTGTCTGAAACTATCCATGAGGATTTTCGTGCAGCATGGCGTGAAAGCCCTTGGCTCACCCTGCAGGGGGCAGTATTGAGCTGGAACTCACCTTTCCGCTCGAAGCTCTCTTCTCTGAGGATGCAGACCAGTGCCAGGAACTTGGTGACCTCCTTCAGGTACAGGACGGTGGTGTTGTTGAGTTTGATGATGGCCATGGACTCCTTATCGTACGCGCTGCCGCTGCCGTCTTCTTTCAGCCTGAAACACAAGGCCACACGCCATCATCCATTATCACCAAGTCCTCTGTTTCCGCTGCGGCATCCAGGACCATTCAAGACACACGCATCCATTATAACACAGGCATCTATTACTACCATTATAAACACAGGCATCCATTATAACACAGGCATCTATTACCACCATTATAAACACAGACATCCGTTATAACACAGGCATCTATTACTACCATTATAAACACAGGCATCCATTATAACACAGGCATCTATTACCACCATTATAAACACAGGCATCCATTATAACACAGGCATCTATTACCACCATTATAAACACAGGCATCCATTATAACACAGGCATCTATTACTACCATTATAAACACAGGCATCCATTATAACACAGGCATCTATTACCACCATTATAAACACAGGCATCCATTATAACACAGGCATCTATTACTACCATTATAAACACAGGCATCCATTATAACACAGGCATCTATTACCACCATTATAAACACAGGCATCCATTATAACACAGGCATCTATTACCACCATTATAAACACAGGCATCCATTATAACACAGGCATCTATTACCACCATTATAAACACAGGCATCCATTATAACACAGGCATCTATTACCACCATTATAAACACAGGCATCCATTATAACACAGGCATCTATTACTACCATTATAAACACAGGCATCCATTATAACACAGGCATCTATTACCACCATTATAAACACAGACATCCGTTATAACACAGGCATCTATTACTACCATTATAAACACAGGCATCCGTTATAACACAGGCATCTATTACTACCATTATAAACACAGACATCCGTTATAACACAGGCATCTATTACTACCATTATAAACACAGGCATCCATTATAACACAGGCATCTATTACTACCATTATAAACACAGGCATCCATTATAACACAGGCATCTATTACCACCATTATAAACACAGACATCCATGATAACACAGGCATCTATTACCACCATTATAAACACAGACATCCGTTATAACACAGGCATCTATTACTACCATTATAAACACAGGCATCCATTATAACACAGGCATCTATTACTACCATTATAAACACAGGCATCCATTATAACACAGGCATCTATTACTACCATTATAAACACAGGCATCCATTATAACACAGGCATCTATTACTACCATTATAAACACAGGCATCCATCAGCATTCAAGAGGTATATCAACCAATTCTCTCAAAGTCACACATCTACTGTCATACAATCTGTTTCAACCATTAAAACAAAGGCGTCCATTAGCACTGAAGAAACACACACCTGTTGTATTTGTCTGCTGAACGGTGTAAACTGCACATTAAAACACTAATGGGCCATTGCAATAAGAAGCATAGATAAACCAACAGAGCCATTTTCACAGCGTGGCACTAGAAAGGGAACACTGTGATGCAGCACCACTCCCATTCTTTGTGGGACAACCCTGCATTCCCACATCCATTTTCACACCCATCCATTCCCACCATCTAATACAGCCATTCATTACCACATTCTCTGGAGGTATAAGCATTCATTTCCACATACAAATGAACTCTCTTACACACACACACACACACACACACACACACACACACACACACGTAACACACAACAAACTCCTGGACTTCCAAGAGATGCATTCATCCATTATCACACCAACACAAGCAACCACTGACACGCTTGCAGAATCCATTACATGTACGTATCCAATATCCTCATTTTATGGACAGGGCTACCACAGCCTACAGGCACACATTCATTATCATACTCTACAGAAACGCACACATTATAGTATCCCAGATGAGCGGGCTATCATATCCCACGTTGCACCTTAAAGAATCACATTATGAAGATCGACGCAGACATAAGAGATCATTATCACTTATATTACGCAACATTAATGAGCAGTAAGCTAACTGACAATACTTTTACCTTTCCCTCAGGCGATTTCCTGAGAAAGCTAAGGTGGCATAAACTGTGAAAGACCCAGGCGAGAAAAACTGTGGAGTTTGGTAGCACTCAATGGTGGCACTCATGACATCAGAAGTCTCAACATGCAAAAAATATTTTAACCCTCACACCTCACACCGGCACCTCTCAAAAACTCAATCCTGCAGGGCTGGGTGGAGCCTAACCTGAAATCGGTATGGTGTTTGACCCATGGATCGTTAGCCTCATCGACAACTTGTCTGAATACCCGTTTAGCTTTTACTAACATTTAACTACATGTCTAATGTTTGCTTATCTAAGTCTATGTTTATTTTATGTATTTATTTTAAAATGTATATCCCTTTCATCTGCTGCTTTGTATATTCTTTGATGTAATTTTCCATTTTGAAATATTTTCCCGTTTTTTTTTTTTTTGTTTTAAAATCTTTTACATTGTTTGTGGGTCATTTTTCCATTCTGCATGACACACCTAAAAAGTGCTTTATAAATGAAGTTGTTAAACCGGCCTTTAATTATAGGGTACACTGGTCATAGGAAACGATGTGGTTCGAGAGGCTAAGATGAACAGCCCTGTCACTTAGGCTGAAGTAAACAACTCAAAACACTAACCTTCATGCTCCGTGCACTATCAAAAACCTCGATCTGAAAGTCTATACTATTATTATCATCATCATCATCATTATCATTATCAGGTTTGATCTACTTCATACTGACCATCTAGCTTTATGGACGTCAACATTATTTATAGTTTAACCCGTCAGATCATCTGCATCACACTCTTGCATGTCAAACCCAGCTCAGCCCATCACGGGTTTCACAGCTTCACAGAGGAAATGAACTTGTGGTCATCAGAGTCACATGATTGTTCCCATTTCAATGTATTTTCTGTGATGTGGTCTTGGAGGATACATACTTAAATATGCAGTTGCACTACGCACTCCGGCCATACTCATATTTTACAAGACTATTTGATTACTGAGTATAAAATGTAAAAATGCTTTAATTTACACAGAACTTAAACACCCCTGCATTCCTGCTCAAGGTGCACTGATTGCAAAACGCGTTGTGTTTTCCAGGCATGCACTTGCTGTTGCTCTTACCAGATTTCAGTTACAGGACTTAGAGACACTCAAACATTCGGGCTATTGAGTCATTTTCTCTACTTACCAAGAGTAAGGGCAAACAAAGCTAGTGAATTAACTATGATAACATGATCCCTGATGATCCCTGTTTTCTTTCACAGCAAGCTAAAAGTAAGCATTAACTTGTTGGTAAAAGTATACATCGTGTACACACGCAGACACATGCCTTTGCTGGGTTTTCTGTGAAGTGTAAAAGGGCTGGGGGTTTAGAGGTGCTCTCGCTAGCCTACACAGGTTCAAGTGTTTCCAGGACGTTGGATCTCACCCGTAGATACAGGAGACGTCGATGACCACATCGATCATGTCACAGCAGAGCTCGTAAGACTGCATGTCCACGGGAGAGCTGTCCGTGGCGATGTAGATCTTGCTGACCACGTCGAACAGAAAGGCCTTCTCTATCCCAGAATTCTGTTGGCACGGAGACGCGGATAACAAGTGAGAAAGAGGATTATGCAGTGCAAGGCAGACCAGGGGCGAAAACGTGCAGACGTAACTGGCTCTAAGCACATATGGATATAGTGAGTATGTACGGATATAAAGATATTTAAAAACAGGACATAAATACTTACAGATATGAAGATGTTTAACAGGTTCTCCAGTGTAGGCAACTGAGGGATGAGCTTCTGGACCACTTTGCTGAAGGCCTCGAATATCGAGTGATCGTAGATACTCGTTAAGTAAAAGCTGAAAGAGAGAAACAAGGAGAAGTTTGGTCACACAGCAGGACCAACAACATATAAACCAGAGCAATAAATGGACTAACCTTCCTCAAACACTCCAATATACAAAAGAAAAAAAAAAACAAAAACAAAGGAATCAAGAGCTTGGAACCAGGCAACCTTGAAGCACAATTGGACAAGAGGGCAGTAACTGTCATAATTTCACCATTCTAGAATCTGCACGCATAGTTCCAGAACACCAACCACAAAGACAAATTGGTGTTGTGTGTTGCAATCAATGCAAACTTAGAACGTGCTACCGTCAGTAAGGAGCATGTGAGCTCCACACAGTTTATGAGGCTCAATCTGCACATTCACCACGTAATAAAGCGAATGGAAAGCACCGCACCCCTCTGAATTTACTGCCAACTTAAACGTTTAATCTCACTGCTCAATTTGACTTGTGTTCAGTCTGCTAGATGTACAGTTGCAGGGTAGCATCTGAACAGAGAATTTAAATACTGCCAATGATACGATGAGTCATGTCACAGTTACCTTCATATTACATTCATTTAGAAAAAAAGGTGTCTGGCCAGAGGCCATATTTCCTTGTTAGGTCAAAGCAATGCATTCAGTAGTTTACCACTTGCAGCAAATACTCGCACTCTTACTATCTGAAGCGTTCATCACTGAGAAAGTCACACCAAAGTACACTCATGCTTGATAACATCCTGGCAGATAACAGAAGTCACATGCCTGATTTGTGTGTTACATCCTTGGCACAAGAGTTTTCATTTTTAATACTATTTGAGATGAATGTTAATTTCATGTAATTTAATGCAGCCTGTAGCTTAGTGGCTAAGTTAAATGACTGGGAACCCAGAGGCTGGTGGTTCAAGCCCCAGTCCAGCCACAGCAAGAACCACTGCTGTTGGGCCCTTGAGCGAGGCCCCTAACCCCACATTGCTCCCAGGGAGGATTGGTCCATGGTTAGCCTAATCAAGTGTAAGTCGCTTTGGATAAAAAGCGTCAGCTAAATGATGATAATGTAAATGTAATTTTAAGGGTGTGAATATTTGAAGGAGGTGGTAAAACCACCACCAACAGTGAGCTGCTGTGAAACCATGGCCCGAACCTTTAGGGACCTACACTGTACTCACGCACACGCACACACCTTTACAGGAGAAGATCTATAACAGCTGGCAAAGGCATGTCTGCATCATTACAGCCAGTAACAGCACACAAAAGGAACATTTTGCAAAGCAACCTTATTCTAAGCTGTTGCCTAGAAACAGTATTGACAAGGCAAAGTTACTTCTAAAGCACTCCTTTTTGTGCCAACCTTTCTGTCAAGACTCAACCTGCATGTCGTTACTCCTGTCAGCTTAACACTAAATCCATTAGGTTTGATTGAGACCTTAACGGCATCTTGATGACATTTCTGCAGAGAATCTCCTGAACTGTGGTCTGTTGGGAAAGAAATGTGATTTTGCACTCGTGTTTGCATTTAAGCGAAGGCTAAGCTGTACATTCATTCTTTGCACCTTCAATGAATTCTGTGTAGCCGTTTCAATTAAGTTTCATTAGCTGCTCAAAACACACCCCTGAACAAATCGCTCTTTGACATACTCTGACTTTTTTGAGTTTTTTTTTTAGGCATTGCAATAATCCCTTATTCAGCATGATTTGCTCATTTTACACACTACCCATTTGTACAGCTGGATTTCTTGCCAAAGCAATTCAGATGAAGAGCCTTGTTCAAGGCTACGCCAGCAGTGCCCCACATGGGATTCGAACCCGTAACCTTTGAGTTTCAGGCCGACCTCCCTGGCCATTATTTCATACTTGCGCCCCATCGTTACACTACAATCACCTCAGAAAATCAGCAAGTTTACACTGCCTTTAATTAAGGCTTTGCAAGTCTATTCCAGAAACGCCAATATTCCTCCACAACAACAACACAAATTTTTGACTATCCATATCTGTGACAAAGAATTAGGGAGAGAGATCCAAAACTACTTTTAAAAGTTTGGACACACTTTCTCATTCAAGCAGAGGGGAAAGTATGTACAAACTTTTGACTGGTACTTTATGTCAAAAACAGCCTGTAACTAAATGCAGGTAAGCTCATTTTTTAAAAAACGAAAAAAAAAAAGCTTCTTTTAAAATAAAGCGGTGACAAAGAGCTCCGCTGCAGTAAAGACGAGAGTACATGACGGAACGGGTCAGCAGGAACTGGTTTGTGTAACTGCTCAGCTGCCCAGGGAGAGGAACCACTCAGTATGGCAAATGGATAAAGGGACCTTGGACTGATCCCTCCTTTCTCTGGCCCAGGAAGAATTTGACAGTGCAGATCAGAGAATGCAAACCATGTAGTGCCTGTCTGCAAACCTCCCTCCCAGCTGCCTCGCAGCCTGGAACAAGCAGCCGTACGCAGCTCCCCTCATCGATACCATCGCCCCGGGTTTCCGAAAAACACTGAGACAACAAGGCAACCCCCGCCATTTTTCTCCTGTATCTGCTGGAAACACGCTACATATCTTTGCCTGCATTGTGTTGCAACAGCATGGCAGGCATTGCAGGAATCTATAATCCCTCAAAGGAGAAAAAAAAAAAAAGAAACAGGAAAAGAACAAAAGAGGAAACTTCCACCAACTTTTACCCATTTGTTCATCACAGATGGGTAACACTCAACTTGCAACTGAAGGACAACACAGGGATTATAACTGTCAGTGAACGCAGCCATCTTAATCCCCAATCACTATTTTTCACCAGCGGTCGGTATAGTGTATAGTGTAGTAAAGAACAAGTTACAGCTTGTTAGTTTGCAAATTTAGTTGGAAACAATAGTCAGCATGCAAAGGAGTCCCCCAAGAACAATTTATGAGAATCTTGTGTAGAAATCAACATTAATTTGTATTAATATTACTGCACATATATGCATATTAGTTCAAATACAAAGAATTTATATTACACTAATAATTTATATGTATGAATAATTATTTGGCGAACCAACCTAAGGTGGAGCTTGTCGAGGCTGGCGTCTGCCAGGTCGTCGTTGGCTCGCTGGTGGATGTCCCTCTGGGTCTCGATCTTGTGATCGTCCGACAGGCCGTCAACCTTGTGGATGAAGACCTCGAAGTTGATCTCGGGGTTCACCCTGTAGGCCCGCGACACTGTGAGGTGAAGCCTCCCGAGAGCCTCCACATAGTCATCCTAAAAGGGCATGGACAGACAGACAGACATAACATTGATCCTGATTCAATCAAGAAATGTTGATGTTCTGATCCAGTATGGCAAAGCACTCTGGGATATCATAAGCACACAGATCAGGAGCTAATGTCCACTTAAATCAACAAGGGCATGACCATCAGTTTAGTCTGAACAATCACTTCCATGTGATGGATATACAGACGGACGGATGGACGGACTGACAAGGCCACAGACAGACACACAGTATCACGGTCTAACAAAGACACAGTTCAGACCTCAGGCTCAGGAATGCCATTCCACAGAGCAGAACACACAACTTTCTCCTTCTTTTCCGTGTCCTGCGTTAACCCCAGAGTTCAGACTTAATCGGGTTAGAGAGGACAGTTCCCTTTAGTCCAGTAGAACCCCTCCCACCAATACCTTATGGAAGAAAACTGTAAACAACATTTACACAAAGCTTAAAAAAAAAAAAAAAAAAAGTATATATTTAAATCAGGAATTGTGATTAATTCATTATCATCATCATTAATAAAAATAATAAATAATAATGTTTGGCTGACAACTTAATCTGAGGAACTTGCTTGCACAAACATGCGCTCACACACAGTTCCTGTGCAGGAACCCTCTAGGGCAAAGGTCAGAACCTCCAGTCCTAGATGGCTGAATTCTCAGCAGCCTTTTGTGGTGGCCTTCCAATCAGGATCGAGTTTTTGCCATGGAAACAAGGTGAGTATGTGTGAACCCCTCAGCCAGTAAAGAATTAAAATTAAAAAAAGAAAAAAAAAAAAAAAAAAAAAAAAAAACCACAAACACACACGCACACACACAGCTAGCGGATACCACAGCCCCCCAGGACTGGAGTTAGAGATCTTTGCCCGAGGGTATGACCATCAGACATGAAGAGAGTCATTTGGTGACGCTGTCACTTCCTCAATCAGGATTTAAAATGAATGACCAGAGATGTGCAGAACCGTTCTCTGCCCAGGCCGAGCAAAATTCAAGCAAAACCTTTATATGGTTTCTTGGTTTTGTGTGTCGACTTCAAATACAATCAAAGGTAAATAAAATTTGTCTATACCTCATTATTTATTGCATCACTATTTGATACGTGTCTTGTACCTAGCCAGGTGAGGGCATACATGTAAGTGGCAGGTGAAGAAGCAGGTAAAAGCACAGAGGTGAGAGATAGGTGAGTTAACACACATATTTGCTTTTCTGCTTCTGTTTTATGAGTATTACATCGAGCAAAAACAGGAAATAGGTTTGCCTGGAGTATACTCTTAACAAGGACTGCAGTGCAGTCATGTGAGTGGTGAACAGTGAGGAACACCAAGACCTCTCAACATGTTTGCAGTTCGGTTTCTGAGAATCACCAGGCAAATTCCCACCTGATGCCAGTTTCAAGGTGCACACAATGGTGTCACATGCAAACCAAGCACTTGCTGGTCTTGTTATACTTCTTCAAAAAATAAATATTTTCATGGGCTTGGCTGCGGAAGGACTCATTAGTTTTCTGCCAATAAGCCAATCCATTTCATTGTGTTGTGCCCCTTTTAGACTGCCATTAGGATGTTTTTGCTGGTAGTGTTGGCTTAGTCATGCAAGTACAGTCATAGGCGGCATAACATCCGTTCGGGAAACACCCGACTGCATATACGTCAGTGGTCCCATAAGGTTATAATAGAGTTCAGAAATCCTGATCGGAGAATGGGATGTAGCGGAGGTAACCTATTTAACCCATACATTACCTTGCCAGATACATTAGCTGAAGTACAGTCCTGTATATGCGCAGGATCTTGGCTATTTAGTCAATACAGGTACACTACGGTATCCCATATAGCTTTGCTAAGTATATAATATGGTGTTTGCACAACATGTAAATCACACAACGTCCTATTTCACAGAAAGTATCATGGACATTAAGCAACGCATGACTGTAATTCTTTTTTCATTACCACAACCATGGCAAGTATGCCAGCTCTGCTGAGAATGTGCAGAATCAGTTTTAACTCGAACACGCACACAATTCCATTCCCAATCACTGAACTTACTCTGACCTCCGTATCAACAGCACATGCTAAATGCAACAGTGACCCCCAATCACCATCACTCTGGATTTCACCATATAAACAAAACATTGATAAGCAGAGGTCAGGGCAGGTTCACAGGAAAAACACTCAAATAAAACATTTCTCAATACAAACATCACTGCTCAGGATTCAATTAATATCATGTGTCCGACACTGCAGTACCGTAGGTCATACTTAAAGTAAGCTGAAACTAACCAAAACACTGGTACTTCCTGGACGTTTTCCTTTGCCAGCTTTGCATTTTGGTACATTTCCTCTCTCAGGCTAACGCAGGAATTGTACGAAGAGAAAAAAAAAAAAAAACAAAAACAAAAAACATCTTCCTAAACCTTCCTAGCTCAAAATTCTTTCAAAACAAACACACGTGATTAGTAAATGGATACAGAAGTGCTTTCAGAGGAGTTTGGAAATCCAAGTGAGGATTTTTTTTTTTCTCTTCATGGCTGCAGGACAGGAAGTAAAATAGTGATTCACCGTTCAGTGCCTCCTGAGCAGCACATCCATTGCCAAATAACCAGAAAAATGCAGCTGAATATTAGTGAAAATTTATATTTTTCCGCCCCACACAGAAGTTCAGTCACATACAGATCATGCATGGGTAGCAGATTACAGCTACAGTAATGCGGCAGTGTCAAACTCAGAGCCATGGAGAGCTATTTCCACTCCAACCACAAATTCTCAATCAGGTAATTAGTTCCATTATTTTCTAAATTAGCGCTGTGAATTTGCACATGATGCAAGAAAGTGAAACGAGTTGTCTGAGCCGTTGGCGTAACAGTCATAGCTTACATCCCGCGCTTTAACGCAAGAGAAACATGCAAATGGCTCAGTGAGTAATTGAACCAATTAAGGCAGCATTAATTGGCTGGGATGAAAATACAGAATACACATGGCTCTCAGGGGGACTAAACTGAGTTGACACCACTGTAGTGATTAAATCAATTCAAGCGCACACATGCATACGTACATATGTACAGAGGATAATCAGTCCTACACATTACAACATTGTGACTTCCAGTGTTCTGGCAAATACACCAATCCTACACACCATCACAACTGAGTGACTCTCAGTTTTAGTTGTACAGGACATCATCTTGTCCTTAATACTGATCTGGTTTCCTTTCTCAGACTCAAACTCACTTACGATGCAGATTTGGCATCTTGCCAATTTATTATGCCATTGAACTCCAACTATCATTTTACGCTAATGGTTTTGCTTCGGTAACTCGGCTTCCACACTCTCTGCAAATAGGACCCAATTGATTTTACCCAACAGACTAAAACTGAATTAAATAAAGTTAGAAGCTCTTATAGGATATTTTAGAACAGAAAATGAAAGCATTAGCGGACCTGACTGATTGAAAGTCCGAGGATGTAAATGTGGAACATTTATTTTCCAAAGCATACACAGCTACTGCTGTGGCCTTCAGAGGTAAATCTTCCACCAGAAGACTTTAAAGGTGTGTAATTTAGAACAGCTACTGGGTCGTTAAAATTAAGACGTTGTTGGACCAAAAACTACTGCGCATGCATTTTATTTGGCAGACCTTTTATTTATTTGGCAAAAAAAAAACAATAAAACAAAATTCCATTTTTGAATTTCCCACTCTATATTGCAGTATTGCTTGGGCTCGAGAAAATGTATTCAATAATTACAGCACATACAGTATATGGACAGTCAGCCAGTCAGAACCTCTGGTGTATAAGTAGAGGTCTTTCCTAACTAACTCAGGAGTATCCATCCCTGGTCCAGGAAAGCTACAGGGTATGTTGTGTTGTTTTTTTTGTGTTGTGACTTAGCACTGAATTAGCATTTAGCAATTAGCACAGTTAACTTCACAACTAATTTACCTACTCCAGGCTCTAGGGTGGAAAAAAAAAAAATTGTAATCCATTTAGCTTTAAATTCCATCTTGGTTCAACAAGCCTTTAACTCTGAGCATGTATTATGGATTAAACAACACATAACCATACTTCCGACAGATGTGTTGCTTGTAACACTGTATCCTCATTCAACCTCTCTACATCCACAATGGTGTGTGACATTGCGTTGCAGGATCAGGTAATGAACAGCTAATCAGGTAATGAATATTAATGTTGGTTATGACATGGATACCTTGGCATTATCTTTTTTTTGGATTTTTCCGTCTATATGCGTGCCTGTAAGATGCTCTGGATAAGAGTGTCCGCAAAATGACTAAGGACTCTCTTTCAGTGGTCCAAAAGTCATGGCGTAATTTCAAAACACATTGCGTTATCTTGAGTGGCTGCTGGCTTATTTATTTCAAAACTATGTGGCGTCAAGTTCACACAAGTACAGACAGTATGCTACCGTTGCGTAGCCTCTATAGTCACATTCCAAAATAGTATAAAATGAGCTTTTCCCCTCACCCAGTTATGACACAAATCAGAGTTTTCAAATCAATGGTTCTCCAGTCACTGTATATTATATGATCGATTTTTATCGCTGCACCATGATTTTGAACTGTCAAAATAAGAGCACTTATTGACAATACACAAATGTAAAATGGCGTGTATTTTTTTAGCCTCTGAAAGGTCTGTGATCTCTGGTGGGGTCCCCACTCACCTGTGCGTCGATGACAAATATCAAGGCCCCAGTGCCCCTGAATATCATCTCATAGTCAAAGGTGGGGTCAAAGAAGTCCACCTGTCCAGGGAAGTCCCAGATCTGGAAGTTGACGAAGGAGCTGTTGGAGATGTCATCTTTGTAGATCTTGTTGGTGCTCTCCAAGAACAAAGTCTCGTTGGGGGACATCTTGTGGAACACCACCTAAAACAGCCACACATATGGCAGAGATGAAAATTAGCTTTGGCCTAAATCTGATGTAGTGCGTCAAACGCTACGTAATGAGTTCAACCGCGCGGGGAGCGTGTGACGTACGCCAACTGCTCCCGCCTTCACCTGGGTTCGGAATCGCTGACGTCACAAGCAGAAAGTCAGGCCAAGTGCGAAGCTGTTTTAATTTATAGCCACAGGACCGGTGTCAAGTATATTCCTGTACATGTGGCTAAGCGATTAGAGCACTTGACTACAGATGGAGGCAAAGTCAAAGCCTACAGTGAAGTGGTCCTGTAAAGATGTAAAGTTTCAAGCACGGACAACTGTCCCTGGGGCGTTTGGGGGGGAAACAGAATATATGATCAGAAGATAACGTGCAGCAGACCCCTAAATAGAGAGAGAGAATGCAAAAGATCGCAGATAAACTTAACTTCGACACCACAACCCTAGGTAGACATCACAGATCCTTGCTAGCAAAGTTACACTTGCTAAAAGACTTGCTCCTCTGGATGTGCGGTTACAATTTCAGTTCAAAGTCTGCAAACATTTTCAACATTTTCCTAATTATATCGGGACTTGCCAGCATTTAACAGTACTAAACCAGATGAAATTATGGGCTTCTGTTAATTATTCACAATGCCAAAATGTCTGCCACCGAAAGAATGATGCATTTTTTATAATCAATTATTTATCTTCGCTGCATCACAAAGAATATCTAAAATACTAAAAATGTCGACCGAGTTCATCAACCGTAGCATACAACAAGACTGCGTGCGAAGAACAAGTGCACTAACTTAACACAGATGTAAAAAGAACGATGTATAATAAATATGTGTTGCTCATAAATAAAAGAGAAGCATGACTTGCAGTTCGTGTTAAACGATGCTAGCTGGCAATCTGTGCGTGCGGTTAGGCTACCGTGGGAATATTATGGAGCCTGCAAATCACCACTAATATTTAAATATCCAACTAGATATCCTTAGCTAGAAAGATAGTCACCAATCTGTACCAGGAGAAGGGTGCAAGAAAGGGTTGCTGGCCAGCTGCCTGCAATTTGGACTCTCGTATTTCTAGCCAAATGGGTCGTACATAGGGGTGAGGCGTAACTAATCTATTCCATCTACGTGCCCCAGTCCTCCAGCTAAGTGGTAGTATTTCATTCAAGTATGGTAGCTAGCGTTAAATACATAAGGGTGGATTCCTATTCACTGTCAAATGTGCCTTTTGTGTGTGCCAGCGCCAGCCGAAAGAAGCCGGCATTGCTGTGATACACCTGCACACCAACTGAGACGAGACAGGCTAACGTTAGCTGTAATGCTAATTTCACCGGGCCCCTTCCCACAATCCAATACTGTAACTCGCGATCCGAGCACTGTAAAGTGTCGTGCTAGCCAACCCACAAAGTGAAACCCAACAGCTACACAGCGTCCAAACTGATCGCTACCTAATAACCAATTACAAACACACTATCTTACTGGAAGGGTAACTTCTAGCGACAACGCGGAGGCAACGTTTGACCTAACATAATGTTAACGTTTGCACGAAGTAGCAACTTGCTTATCTCGCTTGGTAGCCTTAATGCATTGTGTGAGAGTTAAGTAACATTAGCTAAACTAGACAGCTAACTAAGTAGTATCTATCTGTAATCTAACTAGATCTTTGGTTTCCCAATAAGAGAATATTATCACCGGATTATGGTTATAGCCATAGTTAGCTACGTTACCAAACCAGTTGGTTAACGTTCGCTATTCCAGTGATACAGACAAATAGGCGTTATGTAAAGACAACACCAGAAGTGAACCACGTCCACCGTCTCATGCGGTATCTCTGCTCCTACCTTCTGAATAGACGATTTGCCGCTCCGTCGTAATCCCATTAATAATATCCTTGGTTTGCTATCGGAGGGTGCCGGGCTATCCTCGATATCCCCCTCTTCCACTCCATAGCCAAAATCTTTCGGGAACGTGTCCACTACCCCGTAGCTACCCGCCAGTGGCTCCTCGAACTGAATAGACATTTTGACCCGACGATGCTCGCTTCCCCAGTCCCCCCCTTTTCCCTTGTTTTATTCACGAATTCCCCCCTCCACCGCCGACCCCCGACAAAGGAGTACTTCAGCAAGTATTTTTAATGCCTGTCTAGCAAATACAGACGAGAACAAGGTACAGTTCTCTGTCTACTCCTTTAAATCTTCGGGTCTCCGTGTTTCCCTTTCAACGAAATCCAGTGCCTGAGCCCGCCCCCGACTGCCCCATTGGTCGACATTCTGACAAGCTGAAAGATAATTGGTTCGAAACGGTGCCAATCTCAACACCCCGAACAAGCAGGGTGGTTCATCTCGTGTCATATGTTTTGCAGTCACCTGACTCGGTGGACTGGTGCGCGAGCTTGTTTTGTATGACCTTTCACCTGGACACTAGGGTAGAAGCAAAGTGTATATGTTTTCAATTTTGCAGTTAAGTGACGGGAAGGCCACCTGGTAACTTTAAAAACAGTAATTTTAAAAACTTATTGACTAAAAATAAATCCTAAATAATTATCATTATTGTTCACGCTTTTATGTCACCTGCAGTTACACATAACACCCGTGATTCCCAATCTTCTGTTTTGATTGAGCTTTGTTATATCTCTGCAGCGAATGCAGAGTTTGCATGGGTAAACTGAGCCTA
This sequence comes from Albula glossodonta, assembly GCA_019788955.1. Lineage (NCBI taxonomy): Eukaryota > Metazoa > Chordata > Actinopteri > Albuliformes > Albulidae > Albula > Albula glossodonta. The sequence continues at coordinate 198,605 of JAFBMS010000094.1, forward strand.
TCAAGTCATGTGACGGATTCACCTTGTTCCAGCATGCTCATGTGTGCCAGGTGTACGTCTTGCAGGTGACATTTTTAGCCTGAAAGCAGTTTTAGACAAGACAAATACACGGGCCTGGGGGTGGGGGTATTGAAACTGCAGTGTCACCATTGTATTTACATATCCTGGGTGTCGCAAAAGGAAAAAAAAAACACTAATCTCCATTTTGGAATTTTTAAGATCAACACTTGAATTGAAATCCTGCATCATCAGTTGTAAACTGCCAATGTTTACTGGTTCTGGGACTAATAAAGTTTATTCAAAACACCATGTATCAAATGCTTATCTAATGGCATGACATGTAATATGTTTTTCTCATTTCCTGAAAAGCTGTCTTTTTTAAATAAAAGTGTTTTTTATCATGTAAACAATTTATTATCCAGACTATTTATCATGTCTACCTTGTCCCAATTAGTTCTACAGGCTTGAAAAATATCAAATCTTTGGTGATTGTAAGTCAGCGTTTTTGACTTTTATATTTGACTTACTCATTCACATTCTGTCACATTCTGAGACAGTTCATTGATACACTGTTCCATTTAGCAGTTAACTTGTAATTTTTGTATTTAACTTCCCCACCTCTTGCAAATTAAAAAGTGAAGTGCTCCAAAACAATGGTGGTTTGGACAGACAAAGGCTTAGTTTCACATCCTTATTGAAAAAATGTATATTTAAAAACCAGTTGGAAATGACATGTTAATGTTTTTAGATTAGTTAACCCTTCCTAAATCTTGCATGATCTCTTAGGATAGGAGTGCACAATACAGGCCTGGAGAGCTAGTGTGTGTATATGTGCGTAAGGGCTAGTGTGCGTATATGTGCGTAAGGGCTAGTTATTGTGGATTCATTTCAATCAGGAGCCTCTTCAGACCTTGAAACAAGATGTGTACGCCATGCAAACCCTTTGGTTGATCAATGTAGCACTTTATAACTGTGGATCAGGGGGCCAAAAGTCTTATCTGAGAAGGTTCAATGTGGGTGCAGCAAACGTAACAGCCTTTGCCTACATCACTGATTCAGCTAATCACCTGCTCATGGTCTAATGTCAAGACCTTCGTTTGCTGAGTCAGGTGTTGTAATGCTGGGCGCACAGAGTGTTTTACCTCTGGATGTCAGTCCTGCTTGTTAATCTCATCCCCAGAACTGTCATCACTCTGCAGTCTATTTGGGTGAAATGAAGGTGAATGAGGCCATTATTGGGTGCAGTTTTGCACAGGGGACAGTTTGGGGGAAACACACAGCGAGTTAGTGCTGTATTGCTGTACCACTAGGGGCACTCTTGATTCTGGACATTAATTCAGTGCTAAAATTAATGACTTTGCTTAGGAGTTCAGTGTTGTTTCTAGCTTTACCTAAACAAATGACTAAACAATTTACAGAACTTTTCTCCTATCGAAAATGTTTTGTACAAGTTATTTTTGCTGTTCAGTCTTAGTGAATTTTGGTTGTTGTGTTTTGGTTGTTATTTTGCACACTCTGGGTAAATGCATTAGGAATGTTTTGATTGTGCATATGTTCAATTTGCGTTAGAAATGATGGTAGAAGAAAACAGAAAATGAAGTCAGTATGTGCTGCTCACAGGCTGTATAGAAAAGATTATTTAATTGTTTCTATATTTGAGGCTACAGAAAAAAGCAAGATATTGTTGTTGTATGTATACCTCCATGTCCACAAGATGGCACAACCAACCCAGTACTGTCATGTTGCTAACCAAGTGAGCTGCATGTGAAACCCAAAACAACTCTTGTGGAGTTTTACCAGTACTTTTCACTTTCTTGGGTGTTTTTAAAGTTAATTAAACATGCATTTAAAGTTATAAAGAAAAATGCATCAAGTGCGGCTCCCATTCGTGGTAGTATAATTAAAAAGAATTTAACTACATGAGTAAACTGTCCAGATTGCCTCCAACAGCCAAAAAGTGCACTGAGGACCACACAGGCACACAAATCTGTCTAATTAATAAAATCCTTGAGAACTTCATCATTGCATCAGTAAAATACATTCCAAATAAAAGCAGATATGTTATATTATTGCAATGTAGAAAAGCGTGTAATGACATTCAGAAAACCCCGGCTACCAGACAGAGTTGCCAGTGGTTACCGTTTGTTGTGTTTTGCGCATACTCCAAACGGTGTTCCCTGCTCTTGCAAAGGCCAGGGGAGCATGCTCAAAGTCTAACTTACAGAAGTTAGCTAGCAACCTCGGTGTACAAACTAACTTCAACGTTAGACAGCCAGCTATCTAACGTGAACGCACAACCATGGCGCATTACAGAGTAAGTGTACATTTTGTTATATTTGCAGAATGTAAAGTATAGATAACGTTAATTATGATTGTCTTCTTGTCAGCAGTAGAGTATAATTTGTCGATTTGTCATGGTCCGTTTCGCAGTTGTTAGTGGTGTCAGGAGGAGCTAGCTAGCAAGCTGTTTATATCCATCGTGAAGTTGATTAGCTCGTTAGCCCTAGCTAGCCAGCGTTGATCACTAATTAGCTAGATAGCTAGCAAGCAGCAGTTAGTACCAACGTTAGCTTACTATTCTGAGGCTTTTGTGTATAATATTATCTATCACATACTTCGTGGAAAAGTTGTCGCTACCAAGCAGAAAGTGAGTATGCTGAAGGTGAACAATAGTTTACAAAAATAAATTAGCGAACGTCAGCGTTCCAGTCAGCTACAATAGCTAATTATTCAGCTAATCACCAATATTTCCCAAGCGTTACCTGGAACAGTTGGCTAAATACATTTACGAGATCACCAGATAAATTCCAGGTGACCTCATACAGCCCTAGCTAACGTTACAGTTGTAGTTTAATTTTCGTTGGTAAGTGTTCTTGTTAAGGCAAGGCCACAGTGTAATGAGATTCTGACCTTCTTCTTTTCACGATTCATTGTCATTTAACGTTTATCAAAGCTATTCCAAGAAGTCGGTCCGCCTTAAACTTAGCCAGCTAGCATAGAATGAATTAGTTTCTGACTCTCCGGCAGCCTGAACGTTAAGCTGCCTGTTTAACGTTAGCACAGATATTGTGCTATTCAGGACTGCTCTATAAAAAGATCCAGATGTTGGAAGTCGGTTCGGTTGAATGCACGTTATGCAGTGGATGTACATTATGCTGGTGTGATATAGAAGTGACACATATAACTTAAGTAAGGTACACTGCAATGTTGAGATAATGAAACCAGAAAGATATTGTAAACGAAAGTGAAAGAACCTTTCTTTCGATAGCGACCATAATATATATATAAGATATATAAGTCTTTATTGACAGAAATTTACTGGAGTAATTAAGATGGGCGCACATAAAGGTTTTTTGTTTGTTTGTTTCACCAGTGCCAAAGTTTTACCAGTGCCATTATTTGGAATCGTTTACTAGCTACCTTGTCCCTTTGCATCCTATGAAACAAATGTGTTTCTCGAATACCAAATTCTTCGCGTCGAGCAAAAACTAATTATGAATATTGGTAGAGAGGGGTAGTGGACGCTTCTCCTGTCCCTGCGAGCTTTCTTTATCTACCTTGACACTGAGTGATGATCCAGACCGTCTACCCCACACACTACCATGCTCCTACAGGGTGATTAGAATGTCGGTACAAAGCTTTTGGGAAATCACAGTTTAATTTCACAGTAGAGGTAATTTTCCCGCAGTTACACTTGTCTTTTTCTGTTCGTTTGTTTGTTCGTAGGCCTCCGAATCCAAACGTGAGCAGTTTCGGAGATACCTGGAGAAAGCTGGTGTCCTGGACAGTCTCACTAGCGGTAGGCCCTGTTTCATTCCCCTTTTTTTGTGGTGACGACTTGCCCTATGCGGACACATGATACAATGATAAGTGACACATCTGTAACGTGATTTCTCTCTTTCCCCCACAGTGCTTATAGCGTTGTACGAAGAGAATGAAAAGCCCAACAACGCCCTTGAGTATCCTTTCGGAAAACCTGGCTGGCACCCTGGAACTTTAGAGATAGACATGGCCATTTTGGATGATGCTATAGCTAGGGGCGTCGGGAATTTCATAGCTCTTTCGGTTCTTCGTAAACTACCAGAACAGGAGATTAACGATAAAACATCTTTTTCACTAGTGTAAGAATTCTGAGGCAGGTTAGCAAGCTAATGTACCGGTAAATGTATGGTCGACGACCTCTGACAATGGGGTTGATGGAAGCAATGATAGTGGTAGGCCACTAGGGGGCAATCGCACCCTTGGAACACGGCCATGTATTAATTACATCAGGGATTTCCTTTGGATGGGTAGCGAATTCAGGCTTCAGAATCAAACGAGTTTTATTTTTGTAAATCATTTACCTTGTTGAACACAAGTGCTGTAATGCACCAGAAACCAACAGAACCTGTAGCCCACCAGGATTTGAGTTTGACACCCCAGGTCTCACTGACGTATGCTTCTATCCCTGACAACAATTAGTTGAATTAAAAGCGTAATTCCCAGGTGTAAATGTGAACCTGTTAACCATGCAGCATATTAGATCAGTTCCTTGAGCACCAGTGTTTGTGCAGGTTTTTGCGTTCACAGGTTACAATGCCGTCATTGCTGAATTAGGTGCACCAGCAGAAATTCCAGCTGACGCATAGATAACGCAGTACTCATAGTTTCATAAAGGGACTCAAAACAGTCTTCATGTGTCATTCATAAAGTTCCTGATAACTGATGATTGACATATCCCAATGTATGCATTACTTTGTTGTTTTGTACATAATGTTAACTGTGCATTATTCATCATAATGCAAAACTGGAAGAGGTAGCCAGCCCTGGTCCACTAAACCTACTGGTATTCTGTTTCTTTTTATAACCTGAAAATCAGCACTCAGTGTAGAGAAAAGCCAGGTGTTAGCTAACGTATTACGTAAGTGCCAAGTAATAGCAAAGGTCAGCACATCCTGAAGCTCTCCATGACCAGGGTTGGCATTTGTGCTTTTTTTTTTTTTTTTTTTTTTTAAAAAGTCACCTCAATAAAGTTGGTTGAAATTCAAACCAGGAAGTGGGGCACGCAGGCCTTAACGTGTGCTCCAGTTTCCTGAAACAGCACCTGGGAGTGGCGAGTCCCGAGCCGGCAGATGCAGATGCTCTGCGGCTGGAGCTGGCAGATCTGCGTCAGAAGTACGACCTCTTGCTGGAGGAGAACAAAGAGCTGAAGAACAGGGTATCTGTCATAGACATTGAAGGCTTTCACAGATATTGCTTTGACTGCAGACACTAATGTTTTGTCCCGACTGGTCAGGCTAGTCTACAGACCTACTGAAGACTATCTGACAAATTACGAGCATCTCTGTTGTAGCACAGACCTGTCCAAACTTGTCTGAAATGTCACAGACTCAGTTTTCACTTCCTCAAGTGAACCCGTCTAAGGGTGCGTGTCAGTGGTGGCATAACATGGTGTCTGTGTTACTGCTGCCTTGATGTTTTTAAATGTTTTTTGGAGACTGTTTCAGTCTGCTAGCTTGCCAGGTCTTATGAAAATAACACAGGCCAAGGGTAAAGATACTCATTTAAAGGCCTTATCCAGCCAAACATGCTTCCTGATTTTATTCAAACACCCCTATATATAGGGACATGCCATGGCACATTGCCATGGCATCATTCTTTTAATGAAAGCCAGAAAATCAACTTCTACAACCAAAATACTCCTATGTTCTCTGACATGTCAGTTTTTGGGCTGAGAGAAACTAGTTTTGCTCATAGTTTCCTGGCGCTTCACCTTTCAATTTGTTGCGCTCATGCAAAATGAAAGAGCTCTGTGACCAAAAACGTTGAAAAACTTAAAGGTGTTGCTGAGGTGACGCACAGTGTGAGGGAGACCTGTCAGCTGTTTTTGTCTGTCCTGCGACATTTTTCAGAAGACGTTTTTCTTCCTCTCTCTGTCCTTCCACAGCTACTGCAGCATGAACCTGCGCCTGAGGACGGAGCAGCGGAATAAGTCTACCTCACTGGGATGAAGCGACAGTTTTGTCCTTTTTCCTTCTCCCTCTTTTTTCTTTCGGTTTTTTTTTTTGCTCTCTCAGGCAAACACTTGAAAACACAACAACACTGGAATTGTTAGGCATAAGGGAATTTTTTATATTTTTGTAAATAGCAGACACAATCTTTTTTTCCTCCAACCATCATTATGTTTCTGTATAGCTGATGCATAAAAAATATAATTGAACTAAAATAAGTGTTTGGGTAAGGGGTTGGTTAATACAAGGGGTTTTGAGCACTGAAAGATTGTCTTGTGTTGTTTGTTGCATCTTAGGAATGGACTCATAGTTATTAAGGACTCATAAGGCAGGGGAATGCACGTTCAAAGGGAAATGACGCTAAGGCTCCAGTCAGTCACAGCATTGCACCAAATGCATTTCAAAAAAACAAGTTTATAAAAAAAAATACATTTCAGATTCCTTCTGCAAGATCAAAGGACTTCAACCTTCACAGCTTTATTGTACAAAAAACTCCACAAAATATGGTGCTGAATACCAGATTTGTCTATTCCAAAGACATGGCACGGCATATCAATTCCAGACCAATCATCCTGCAGTAAGTGCAGAGAACAATACTGACAGTTCACTTAGCCACTGATCCCTATAACAATAACACTTTTCCATAATTGAGGATAGTTGCAGTGTCTTGGTCTATCTGAAGTGATTTGGAAAGGAAGACATAGTTGAATTTCCTAATGCACTAACCTGCAGAGGTCCTAGAAGTGTTTGTAGTTTAGTGGCCCTCAGTCATTGTCCTGGAGGATGACTGGGAGTACTCAGGTTTTTGTTTGTTGTCATTCAGCACTCCAGGACCTGGATTCTGGACCACCAGTCTAATCAAAATTGAATTTGCGTATTATGAGTGTGGTTTTAAAGGCAATATGGGCTGGTCTTTGAAGCTGTGCATTTTCAAATGCTGTTATCTTTTTATTAACTGCTGAGCTTTAGGTATTGTAGTGAAGTGTATTGTCTACAGGTGTATTCACACTTCAACTGATCTGGACCCAAAGTTGAGTAGGAAACAAAATGGGATGGAGCTTTGAGGCCATGAACTAGTGCTGCCCACTGCTGGTAAAAAATAGGTTATACATGTTTTTTTTTTACTTTAAGAGCAACATCATTCATTAAGAGATAGAAAAAAGTTGTGCACTGGTAAAATAAGTTCTTTTTTAGGCTAAAAAAGCAACATGATCAAAACAATAGTCCTGTTTATAAATTTGCACTGAGTACACCAGAAGGTAAGCTAAGAGCCAGAATGGAGGAATACAGTTCACCAGGGATGCAGTCCTGCTTGTGAAACTACACTGAAGACATGCATGAAAATCAACTTCGAGCCAAAATGGAGTATTCCAGCTCACCTAGGAGGCAGTCCTGTTTATGGAAATGGGAACACAAATTATCAGCCTGTGGCAAAAATGGAGGATTCCAGTTGAATAGGGATGCAGTCTTGTTTGAAAAACAGCACTAAGGGCTTGCCAGCAAACACCTTGGAGCCGGAAGGAACAGGTCATCTGAGGATCGTCCGAGTCGCTAGGGTTGTATGATCAGGTGTGTTTTCATTCTACCTAAACATTACTGTCACTTATTTTGTGCAGGAAGCTAACACAATGGCGCAGTTGCTAATGTTAATGTTAGCACAGCTGCTAGTCACTCTACTCTCTACCACTGTAGAAAACATTTACAGCCATAACAGAAAGATGTGGTATTTTCCATCTCATTTTCATAGTGGTACAAAGTACCTTTCCCATCTTCAAAATGCAAATGTTGCAGGGTCCAGAGCCCAGCTGTTACCCATAATATATACTGGGGCCGGGCACTGCCCTTAAGTTGAAAATTAAACAATATGTCAACTTGCTGGAACCCAAAAGAACAGCTGTTATTACTGTTAATGCAGCATATATTACTACTTGCCCCTGTTTATAAAGCACTTATTACTGCTTTTATAGCAAGTATTATCGCACTTACAGTGTATGTCACAGTTTATAAAGCACTTATTACTGCTTTTACAGTGTATGTTCTTACGTTCCAGGTGGGCTCAGGAGTGGTAGGTTGAGGGATCTAGGCCCGGAACTGTGATCGAGGTGTACCACACTGCTGACAGATAAACATATGGAAATGGGTCCCACATTCATCAACAGCGTTTCATGTTCTTCTATCCAGAAACGAAAGCGCAGAGCAGGGAACCACGCAGCTACGGAAAACGTAGCCAGTCAGAAAGTTCAACACTCTTTCTTGCCTGAGAGAAAATGAGACAATGGCATTTCTGCAAAGGCTGTGGACGGATGTCTGAAATGTCGAGGGAAGTTGGAATGCTTGAACGGAAATCACTTGTGCTGTACTGACTTCGGATGAAGGCTATGAAGCAATGGAGAAAGACTGTCTGTGTTTCTTAGTTCTGTTGCCATTTTGTGAACATCCACAGCCTGGCCCACCACTCTCTCTCTCACTCATTGGGTAACTGTTTTGAGGCAAGGAAAGCTTAGATTGCTTTACCATTACTGCTAATGTCTGCTTGTATAGTGAGTGTTACTCTAGCGCAGGTGCTGGCGAGATGGAGGGATCGCCCCCCTCCCAGTACCATGACCCCGTTGTGTCCCATCGCTGATGGAGTAGAGGTGGTGGAAGCTCAGATCTGCAGGTCTGTGGGGGCACGCCTGCTGCTGGCGTTGCTCGCCAACGACATCCTGCGTGTGGGCGATAGCGTCCGCGGGCTGTCCCCCGCACGGCTGTGCCGCGACTCCGAGCTGGACTCCTCCACCGATTCGGGGGTTCCCGGCCGCCCCAGCCTCTTGGGGTCCGAGCGGGAGGCGGTTCGGGCACGGCCGGTGCCAAACCGGGCCCTGGCACCGCTTCCGCTGCCACCGGATTCACCATTCGAGGTGTTCCCCTCCACGACAGTGGAGCAGTTCCATGGAGCGCTCACCCGCCGCGGTTTTCGGCCCAGTCCAGCCAAAAGAGTCGGGCAGGAGGAGGCGTGGAAGGAGTCTCCCTGAAGGGAGGAAGAGAAGGCCTTCCCCTCTGCCGGGCCCCCAGGCTCCAGTTCCTCACTGTGGGGGGGTAAGTGGACTCCGCCGCCTGCTTCCTCGGCCTCCTCCTGCTTGGGTGGGGTGGTGGAGGAGGAGTCGATGGGCGGGGGGGACCGTGTCTCGCTGCTGGTGTTGTTGGAGTTGCTGTTGTGTTCAGCAGCCGGGCTGGATGGGCTGGGTGCGTCCTTGCCGAGGCCGTCCTTCTTCCCCCCGCCAGCCTCATCGTCGTTGTTGTCGCCGCCCTGCTTGATAGGCGTGAAAGCAGAGGAGGGGTCCAGCAGCGGCGGGTAGGAGTGCCCGTCTGGACCCTGCTTCTCCAGCAGGAGGGTATACCCGCTGGGCGCTGTCGGGATGGTGGCCTTCCGTCCAGTGGAGGTCCCCACCACGCACGTCTGGGGAACCACGGAGTTCTTCTTGGACTTGCTGACGTAGTAGTCATCCAGCTCATCTTTCAGGTGCGGGTAGTAGTCCAGGATGCCCTTCTTGAGCTTCTTGTAGCCCAGGTGCATGATCTCCAGGATGTTGAGGAAGAGGGAGACGGCAGCAATGCACTGCATGAACACCATGAAGACGCTCTTCTCCGTCGGCCTGGAGACGAAGCAGTCCACCACGTTTGGGCACGGCTCCCGTTCGCACTTGAAGAGCGGGTCGAGCTGGAACCCGTACAGCAGGTACTGGCCCGTCATGAAGCCCACCTCCACGGCGGAGCGGGTGACGATGTGCGCCACATACGTCCGCAGGAGCGAGCCCCGGAGCGGGGCCTTGTTCAGCTTGCTCTGCTCCAGCTGCCGGAGCTCTCGCTCCAGCCTCTTCCGTCCCTCCATGAAGTCCACGTCTGTGGCCTCCAGCTCCCTCCGGAGCTGCCCTTTCTTCCGCTGCCGCTCCTTCTCCAGCGCCCGCAGGCGGTACAGCGCATGGCCCATGTAGACCAGCGATGGCGAGGACACGAAGATCACCTGCAGGACCCAGTAGCGGATGAGGGAGATAGGGAAGGCCAGGTCGTAGCAGACGTTGCGGCACCCCGGCTGCTCCGTGTTGCAGATGAACTCAGACTGCTCGTCGTTCCACACGTCCTCCGCCGCCACCCCCAGCACCAGCATGCGGAAGATGAACAGGATGGTCAGCCAGATCTTCCCCACCATGGTGGAGTGGATGTGCACCTCCTCTAAGATCCCACCCAGGAAGTTCCAGTCCCCCATCTTCGCACGGGCAGTGCTATGCCTACGAAACACACCCCAGGGTGGGGGGAAAGGAATTTGTATATAGTATGGAACTGAGACACGGTTCAGTGCACAGAAACCATTATGTATCTCCACACTTTGAAAATGTATTGTTTGTCTTTGCATAACTTATGTTCGCAAATGGGAAATCCCTGCTTGCAGTTATTTCCCGTCCAAACCTGTCAAATTTTTATTTTGTAAATAAAAATGTCATCCTTTTTACCGCAGACGTGGCTAAAATGCTTTGCCACTATCTTAAAAACAAGCACAAAATGCATTGATTTAAGTGATTATAGCAGGGGCGGGTAATCCATGGTACCACCTCCCCTATTTTTTTTACATCAAATGTATGTAAAAATAGAAATATAAGATCAATCCAGGGGTCATAATGGCAACCCATACAGAAATATACGATAATGTGACATGCGTACTCTTGAATGGAAATTGTGCAATAAATGATTATATTATTTGAATATGTCTGCTTGATTTATTCTTTAAACCAGTAGTTACCCAAATTTAAATTACATGTTAAAATATCAAAACAACGGTTGAGATTGTAACCGGTACAGTGTTTCGTTTGCCTGCTATACGTAACTATGGAGATTACATAACATAACAATATCCCCCTTCCACCCACGTGACTCTCTCAACACTCTCACGAGTCAAGTGCTCCGAACTAATCTTGGGAACAGCCTCAACACTCAGGATATCTTAGATTTTGCAACACACAAGTGGTAACCCTACGTTCACAATAGGCGATATGTTCGGAAGATGAAGATCATGCACTGATAAAGCGAGGGTGCAGCCCTACCTGGCGCTACGGGGAACGGCCTCTGAAGCGCAACATTAGTTTAGAGGGCGCTAAATCCATTATGATAAACACTCATATGATATCGTAATTAGGTCTACAATGACTGGTACTTTCTAGATATGTCTAGAAATTTCTCTTATCTGTTATTAAGGATTTAATTTTCTGCGTCAGTTTCAAGCTCTGAAAATTCACTTATAAATTCATAATACTTGAGAGTGTGGTACTACCGAAACATCAATGCACACATGGTCTAATTAAAGCGAGATGTTAAACAAACTGCAGGCTCACGGAGTGAGCGCAAGGAAGCGCAAACATGACGCAAAACCGCCAAGTGCATCTTGTTCAGTCAGTTGAGTGCGATCACGTTCCCGTTTTCTCTTCTCCCACAGAGACGTTCTTATAAAGACTCGTAAAAATATGTAGAAATAAACATAAGAGTAAAAGCTGTACTTTATCTCCTCAACATTCATGGTATTTACCCAGGTTGGTATTTACCCAGCTTTTATTTTTCTTCACTCAGTGTCTTTGAAAATCTATATTTATAACAAGGACAGCTGTCGTCATCATCATCTTCAGCTCAAATATAAGTTAAACTAAAGAAGATGCACATTCTCGCATACTAAATATTCATTCTCGACCTCATAGGCTGTAACTTATCTGATTGGCTAAGTTATGCGTGAACTCATCCTGCTCGGCACCTCTGGTTTACTTTTACGGCCAGGTTTACTTTTACGTTTTGCAGGTGAAAAACGAAGGAAAAGAAACTTACCTTACGTATGTAAAATAGAATTTAAATACAAAAACACTGTAAATTTAGACACTCCATAGTGTGGATTAGTCCAAAGCGTGATACCTCACATCACTAAAGCATGACAGATAAACAGTAAGCTATGAACACATATTAACAGTGAAAACGCCACGCCGTCCCCTTCCCAATTTTAATTTCCTTGAGCGTTACTTTTACTTCTGTTTCTACCCAAAAATAAAGCTGTTCCCCTCGCTGGGTGAGAACTTATAGACAGGCACAGGACAAATCAATTTGCAGTCATTGCTATTTACCTTGCAGCAGTGTGAACAGACTGCCGGTGATTTAAATCCCCGCGGGTCATTCAGGCGCAACTGAGCCGCCAAAATATTCAAAATCGTTGCTGCACTGTCTGCATCTGACCTCGCGCATGGGCTGCTTTTTCCACCTGAACTTGGGTGACCCTCCTTGGTCTCTCTTGTTCTTTGCTGACTGCTGGAGAGCTCTTTCAGACTGCGCAAGGAGCAGGGGTATAGTGGAGGTATCCGGGCTTCGGTTATTGAGCCTTGGGAATGTCAATAAATCGGAAACTCGCTAAAATGCAAATTAACGCCTACAACTACTACACAAAATCGATTGGCCGTCATAGTTGCTTGATGGTCTAAATTGTTTACAAAAATAGTTATGGTTACCAAGCAACACGGAAATGCTTTTCTAGAAGGAGGGACTATAGATTTTACTCTATATATTGCATTAGTTTTCTGAGATGCAAAATTCAGATTTTTAAAAACGTTTCTCCACGTTTTAGGCCGGGCCTAAATCATGAAATCAGACCAAAACCAGAAACAGGCCAAAGTGCAACCACAGTTTAACCAACAGCCTCAGGCCTACAGAGGCCTATTTAATCTGAGGGGTCTTTTCTCCTCTTTTAAAACTTTCTGATGAGTATCAAGGGCCTTTCCTACAAAGTCCACAGGATATCTGACAAAAGACATTGAAGTGAAACCTGTGAAGTCTGTGCAGCTTCAAACCATCCCACTAAAACGCCAAATAATACACCATAGTTTAATGTACATCGGGGTCCTGCTCTTGTTAAAAGTGTATGTTTTTCGCCTTGTGGCCATCCACCCACCCACCCACCCACAACACTCTGCTGCAATAGGGCCTGACTTTTCCACAGCCATAGTGCTTTCCAGTCAATACATTCCCCTTAGCTCCATGATCAATCGGTCATGTCCGATTTCATACTCAGTTGGTTCCCCTCCCGCGAATGTAATTAAGTTGTTCCTCCCAGCTGTGGCTATTTTTTCATTCCATTCACAAGTAAATCAATGGTGCAGACTTCTTGCTCTTGCCAATTATGCAGATTAATTTTAACCAGGAGGGCCAGCATCATAACTGCCTCCATTTTTATGTCTCAATATGGCCACACATGTGCCATGAAGTGGATCATATGGAATATGGAATGATCTAAAAGCCATTGGGCGGGAGAATTATTTTTCATTGAGACGTCACAATTCTGTGACATCACAAACTGATAACAACCTACAAATCTCCATTACTAGCAATTAAAAGAACATGTCTGTGCACAATGATTATTGATTAATCTGATTGGCTTACTCCAGTATACTGTTTATGTATTGGACGTACCATGACTCAATACGCAACCATATAGGATACCTCAGTAGACTGATACAATTGTTTTCACTTTCTGATGACAGAGCCACTGTTTTAAATTGAATGTGAGCTGTAAAAGCAGGGGCTGGTCCAGGGGAAAATTGTATAGGATGTCCAATCAAAACCTTTTACTTGGGCTTTCATTTTAAAACATCACGACATGAAGCCACACCTTCAAACTGGATGTTATTTAATTTCTGGTTTGAATAGTGATTAATATATGTAATAATGGGAAAGGGTTTATATTTGTCTTTTATGTTACGGGCTGACCTTGACCTTTCTAACCATACTCCCCAAAAAGTGCTCGTAAGTGCTCTCTTCTGGTTGCTGAGCATGGTGGTTTGTTACAAAATAAACACTGAACAATTGATCAGGCAGATAACAAATGCGCTAAGTGGAAAGCGAGAGGGACCAGAGAATGTCACCCCACTTGCCCCTAGAAAATCACCCTGCTCTTACACGAGCGCTTGCCAAGATGAAGCAGCTCCGGGTGAAAGCACAGAGAGGGGCAACTAAAGTGGTTCCTGGCATGAAATGTAAAGGTTACATGGGTACCTATCCAGGTTTAGAAAAAGAGACTAAAGCAAATTCAGAGATTAATAAAGAGAGCTGCAAATTCCAGGAAATTCTTGTTTTTTTTTTACATGTCAATGTGTGGGACAGCTTGCCAGGTCATGTAAGAGTGGCAGAAACCCTTGAGGTGCTCAAGTCAAGGCTTGATGTACCGGACTCTTTCTCAAATATTGAAATGTTCTCATACATTCTTATTGTTATTCCTGTAGTTGTGTCTTTGGATATAGCTGCTATAGACTCAGCTCCGTTAATGCTAACATGCCACACAATTTGGATGCCTGGGTGGATTTTCTGTTGCTGCTTAATACTGCATTTGCTTTTTATTAAACCCTCACCCTACACAAAGCCTGAGGCTGCACATATGGTTTTTAGGCAATTACATTTTGATATTAAATAAAAACAAATTTGAAAAAAATTAAAAATATAGACGCTAAAGTCTGAATCAATGAGGCAGTTCCGGAAACAATGGAACGTTCTGTTAAAAACCCGAGCAGTGTCTGCCATCGAAAGCCAGATCGAAGATCTTTTTATAAAAGTTGCCGTAAGCCAATGGGAGTGTGCGGTACGCACCAAGGCTCACGCTGTGGGTCAGGCCGGGTCACAGCGCAGCGAACACAAAGCTCAACCCCCCCCGCCCCCCCACTCAAACTTTTCCGATACAAACCACAACACTCACAAAACATTCAGATAATGTAATAATGGAGATACACCAATTCAACTCAGTTACTAAATTCTATAGAGGAAAAGCCCAAACATGTTGGAGCGATGGATGTGGCAGACGCTCCGGGTGTTAAACTGCACTGATTAGCAAATGTGTGGACATTATGTAAGAGAAATGACATCCCCCACACACACCCACCCACGAATACACACGTGCAAAACACACCACTGCTTCTCAACATATTTTCAACAAGCATAATTAAGAAATGAGGAAGATGAGCACTGGTTCTGTAAAGATGTTTTACTGCATTAATTACTGTCAGAAACAACACTGCAATTAAAAGACAAAAAGAGATCGCAAACAGTGTGACTGGCCTTTTTAAACTGGAAAAAAACTGTCCAATATAAAAGTACAAATCCTTATAAATTTAATAATGGTGTTTCAAGTCCTGTCAATCCTGGAAATTTGGAGGCATTTGCCAGTAGTGTTAAGTAAATAAAAATTCGTAAGTAGTGTAAAGTTCATGTATATATGAAACCTAACAGAAATGGTGATATGATTCAGAACCATTCTGAAACCAACAAAGTGCTGCCCTCTACTGTTGGGGAAAGGTACAGCTTCAACTACATAATAATACACAAAATAAACAGACTGATATACTGTACAGAATAACAGCTAAACAGAGCTACTGGGCACCTGAGCTTGATGTGCTACATTTTACTGGACACAATGCCGAGTCCCTTTATCCATCACCGATGGTCTGCCAAAAAAAAGGAGAGGGTTTGTTTGCTGGTAATTACGTGAGTCAAGAGGCAGGAACTTAAAAAACAGATTTGGGGGATTATCTATGGAGGTGAGGCTTGACTCAACTTGTTTATCACACACAAATGCGCTCTCTCTCTCTCTCTCACACACACACACACACACACACACATACACTCACACACCCTCTCACACACACACAGTCTTCAACCTTGTACATAGCAATACCAATAAATGACAATGATATATACAACCTTACAAAGAAACAGACCTGCAAACTCAAACGTTTTTACACGGCTGTGTCCAGCAGTGGAACTTACACAAACACACACACAACTTGATTACCTGGGTTACTACTACTTCACCTCTCAGTAAGTAAAAAAAATACATTTGTGTAAACCTCTAATTAATCTTTACCCGTAGCACCAAGTGACTGGTGAGGTAGGTAAACAGCTAAGCATATCTACATGTGTTTTACTTTTTTTTAACAAAACCTATCATCAAAAACATTGTATTTATATGGACCGTACTGTTTAAAAGCGAAGCATGTGTTGGTAATAAAGGGTATTAAAGGTATAAGGAGGGTCCCTGCACTTCCTGTATGGCCTACAAAGCTGCAGTGCATGCTGGGTGTTTGGCATGCTAAGAGAATAATCTTATATATGTTTATTTAAAAATAAAACATCTTTCGTGGGACATCGACTAAGGTAAAAACATTGGATATGGGCATGTCTCTAAATGTTATTTTTTTTGTCATTTTTTTTGTCATATTTTAAAGTCATTTTAAAATTAGAGTTTCTGTTCAGGAAAATGCAAGGAAAAAATATGGGGTAAAAAAAGACCGCTGGTGGTGAAAGCAGCGACAGAGCCTTACACTGCATGTTTTAGGACTAGAGAGGCTTAAGTCAACACTCCGCTTTCAAGGCCAAAATCAACTGCTCGTCGAGAGGAAACTGCAAAATCTTGTGAACGCTGCGGCCCTCAGGGACTTGAGTTCATCACCCTGGTTCTAGATCTAAAAATGAAAGAGGTCAGAGTAAATTGTTCTCTGATTATTCCGAGATTGTTCTTGGTGTGGTGATGCACTTGTCGTCGTTCTGTCCGCGCGAGGGTTAATGGAGACTAAAATCAGGTCGCAGCCCCCCCACCCCCTCTCAGCGGTATCATGGAGCTGGGGACAGGAAGATGTTGAAGAGGACAGCGAACACCAGGAAGACCAGGTATCCCACGATGCAGAGCCAGAAACGTGGGTCCTTGAGGAGCTTGTGGTCGTAGCTGCTGAAGAACACGTAACCGATGGTCATCCCCGCGATCCCGCCCCCGATGTGGGCTACGAAGGACACCTGGGGCAGAACAGGATGGAAGGTGAAACTTTCAAATGTGATATCAGACCACAGCATCTTTCAGCATTTGAGCCCTACATCGAGCTGACTCTTGAATATTGTATTTAGAAACAAAGGAGGTAGCACCGATTGGATAGGTGGAACAAATTCTATCAAGCTAAGACAAGCACACACCTCTAAACAGGATGTCAGCCACCACTTATTTTCGCACACACACGCACACACGTAAAGTCGAGCTTGCACGGTCATGAGATCATGTCAAGCATTCTGCAAGCCAATGGAGCAGCAGAGGGCGCCAGTGAGCAATAAGATATGGATTTGATAAGACTGAATTGACTTCTTAAATTTGCATAACATTGTCTGCTCAATGGCCTCATGTATATGTATCCAAACGTGAGGATAGTGTATTAAAAGGGTAACTTACCCAGTAGCCCCTATATTTATTTTTTTATTAAATAGGTCTCATGTTTTGTAGCTATAAATATTTTAACAAGTATGGTTTTAACAATGCAAGGCTCTTTGTTTGACATAGCTTTTCCAAACGGTACATACACTAATGTCTGTCTAATTTAGGCGCTATTATTAACCAGTATGTAGTAAGTAGAGTAAATGTAAAGTCACACATTTCGGTGTAATATTTTATTTGCATCAAGTAATGATAAAAGCTTGAGGTCAGTGAGATTTAATTGTGTGTGCTAATTTATAGATTTATATCACGTCTGTCTCTGATTGGCCAGCCTGCATCTCCCAAGGTTCTACTGGATATTGCCATAGTAACACATTAGAACCATTACTGGATGCTTCACTGTTACTTATCCCGTATCTTTGTGGGTGGGGCAAAGCCTAGTCTTTAATCAGACAGTAATTACCCAGCGATAAGGAGGCCCTGGGGGTCAGTTCAGGTGCTGACTGAAGGGGGGGGGGGGGAACCAGATAAACCAGTTTGAAAGCCCAGCCGGGGGGGCAGGAGGTGACTCCAGAAAGTTGAGGAAGCATTTAGCAGGGAGCAGAAGCTGAAGGGGAGGCCTTGCACATTACAAGAGCTGCAGGAATTACCCAAAGAGGACAGAAATGGGGGGAAGTGATAGCATTTAGGGTTTTTTTTTAAGTTAGTTTTAGTTATTTATTGAAATATAACCAGACATAAAACAAGACTTGTAAATGTCCAGAACAGCGAAGTTTTCATTTGTCTCTGAGATTCGGAGCATAAACACGAGAAAGACGACAAACAAGGAATGCAGATCGTCATCACTCAGAAGTGAGATATCTGGGGCCGGACTGGGCGGAAAAACCCGTCAAGATTCTGAAAAGCTCTGCGACGCTTGCCTTTGGATTCCTGCTTCCCAAACAGGAAGTAGCCAAAAAACAGGAAGAGATGACTACTCTAGACGTTTTTCAGCTTTATAAAACAGGATGTGGGAAAATTCAAGTCAGGGAAAAGTGGCAGTTCCACTTAGATACTCCAAGCACCTCTTTTGTCAAGTTTACGATCTCTTACGCGTCTTTCTAACAGATTTCTTTGCTGACTGTTGATCCCAGAAGTGAGAGAGAGAGGCAGAAATGACGTCTTCTATGATCCCAGGAGGAGAAAACCTGCGTCAGCTGCTGTCTGGTGTGACCTCGGTCACAAAATGGCTGCCAGGGGTCACCCAGATGGGTTCCACATGGGTTTATAACCCCTTCTCTATAAAGCCCTTCAAGATCAAAGGCACAACTACTGCATCATAGATGCTGTCTTAGCAATTAACTAAGGCCAGGACCCCTTTTAGACTGGAGTCATATCACATAAACTACAAGGTTTTTACACACCTAATGCCACACATATACTCTATGTATTTGTGAATATGGACATTATAATTGTGTCTGATTACCCACTTGTTTACATGTTACAGAAATATTCATCCATTCATTCATCCATCCAGTCCTTTCACTCAAGGGGCTTCAGTTTGATTGTGAATTGGGTTCTTCTCTACAGCCAGTCAAACTCTACTCCCAGGATGAGAGTAAAGGTGTTTTGAGTTTGAGTGACATATTGCACACTGGAAACCGGATCCTCAAACTTTACTGACCCCGTTCAAAGTGTTTGCTAGATATCGGCACAGTCACGGAGGTTGGCGTGTACAGTGTAATCATTGAGATTCCCCATTACTCTGATCGCTAAAGCAGATATTCTGGCGGTATCTGGAGTTTCTCATTTGCATGATTTGCATGTGGAACATCGCCTCGTGAGAAGCAGGAAGTGCGAACGGCGGCATGATTAGGCTATGTTTGAGTGTGGAGTGAACCCTTTCCCTCATGCCGAGAGACGGTGAGAGGGGACCCAAAATGGACGGAATGCTCTTACCTTCATTCCAGCATCATCGCTCAGAAATCTTCTGTAGAGGGCAAAGCCCACGTCTGTCCCCACTGGAAGGGGGGGGGGGGGGGGGGAGTAAGAGAGGGAGAGGGAGAGAGAGAGAGAGAGAGTAAGGGAGGGAGGAGAGAGAGAGTGTATGAGACAAGGACATGGAGAGAAATAGGGAGAGAGGGGGTGAGAGGGAGAGAGAAAGAGAGGGGGAGTGTATGAGAAGGAGACATGGAGAGAAAGGGGAAGAGAGAGAGAGAAAGAAAAAAAAGGGAGAAATGGAGATGAAAAGGAAAGAAGGAGAGAGTAAGAAGAGGGAGAGAGACAGAAGGAGTCGGGGAGAGAGAGAAAAAGTGGGAGGAAGAGGAAGAACGTTAAACATTGCACTGTCATCTGATTGCACAGCACAGAAGCACAGCAGAAGGCCAGACTGTCTACACTGTTGTGGTTTTGTGTTTGGTACAGCCGCGGGCAGCTCCTTCATGGAAACAAAATAGAGGCTGTGGGACTGGGAGCGCCAATGAAGGGTTGCACTGGGTGTTGGTGGTGAGGGGGTGGAGTGGGGGGGGGGGGGGAGCACAGGAAGGAAAAAGTCAGATCTCACCACACATATGGACACCCGTTTTACCATCTCCACTGCAGGAGACGTGGCAGTTTAGACACTGGTCAGATTCTCGGTGGGCAGGTTCACATATGTGTTTACTGATTTGAGTTGCCATCTTTTTCTTGACCCCACTTAACTGAGTTGCGTTGATCCAGTTGGCTAGAAAGTATCAATTACATCCTGAAAATCGGCCAGGGTTCATCATTCATTGGCCTCTTGTATAACTACATAGACAGAAACTTTATTTATCCAAGAGAAATCACAGAAAAGGCTGGCCTGCTTGCATTGGCCGGGAATCGAACCCGGGTCAACTGCTTGGAAGGCAGCTATGCTTACCACTATACCACCAATGCTCTTTCATGAACCTCATGATGACTGGAACTAGAATGAGGGCATTACTTGTGTGAACCGATCAAAACGTTTTGCATCTCTATGCCGAAGCACTACTTATTGGTTTAAATCAGTGAGTCATGATACCTCTACAGCCCCCGCACCCCTTAAGGGTTCGATCTAGGGGGTATATACCTGGCACTGGTGCTCAAGATGAACTCTCGTGAACTTATGAGGGTGGAGCTACACTCAGCTGCCAATCACGGACTTGTTTGAACCAATCAAAACAGTAGGTCCTCCCATTTATGGTTTCATGAATCCTCATTCCCCCCCAATCACTAGGCTGGCAGCAAGCTGGAGGCAAGGCAGACAAAATGGTGGCAAGGATTTGTCAGAGCCTACCGATGATGAGGATCACAAGGATCCGGAACACTCCCAGCAGCGGGATCATCTCACGGAAGTTCTGTGGGAGAGGCAGACAAAAGGGTTGCCAGGCTGTTTTCAAGATTCCCCCTCCTCCAATCTCCCCCAAGCACCTGTGACATCAACCCACTGCTGAGGAAGCCAGAAGTATGACGTTACACGGCACAAAAATATACATGCAAAACAACGCCCTCGTGCTTTGGTCACTTTGGGTAGAAGCCTAAAGAAATAGTGCTGGAAAAGCCTAAACAGCAGCCTAAACTGCTGACTGGAAACTCAAACATGACTATTTTTGCTCAGAAACAAAGTCAAGCTTGTCTTTTCAGCTAAAACGTGCTTATTTTATTAAGGAAAAAAAAAAGACAAAATGCTGCTTTTGCTTCTGAGCCCTAAAAGTCAGTGTACATTTGCTACAAAGCTGGCAACCCTGGCAAGCAATGCATTTTGAGGATGGGCTACACAGAGAGACAGAAGAGAGAGAAGGATGAGAAAAGGAGAGAGAGAGAGAGAGAATGAGTGTGGATGAGAGAGAGAAAGAAACCAACGTGGGGGGGGGAATCAAACTCACCACAACGGCGTTCATGAAGTATCCCCCCATCAGTGCGTACACCCCCCCGGAGGCCCCCACCAGGGCGTTCAGAGGGTCAAAGATGGAGCTAGCCAGAGAGCCTAAAAACAAGATATCAAAACCTTATTATATATGCCATATTAAAACAAACATGCATTCTATGAGCAATAAGAGCTGCTAAATGTTGACTGCTTAAGGCATTTAAATAATGCACCCCTTCTGGATATCCCTTTATGCATATTTGTGTCTCCAAGTTTTAATATAAGCGTCTTATGGCTGTTTTTCCATTTAAAACTCAGATGCATGCAGTGCAGGGTTGTGATGCATCATGGGAAATGTAGTTCCGAGGGCAGTTGCCAGTGGGTTGCCCACTCACCTGCGAGGACTCCAGCCAGGTAGACCATGCCCACTTCAAAGCCCTTGTGCACCAGCTCCAGGGGTATGCCTAGCACCAGCTGCATCACCAGGTTCCCCAAAATGTGCTCTACCCTGGGAGAGGGGCACAAGAGAGACATGCAGCCATTTGCCCTCACTCCATATCAAAATGACCCTGACCCTGAGGTGACAAACTCCCTGTCATCAAGTATGCTGTCTGTGTAGGTTTTTGCCCCAGCCTCTCCTTCTGATTGCCTCCATTATTAGCCAAATTAGTCTAGTTTACTTTTTTTGAGCTGTCTAAATAAAAATTGTCGCTTATTTTCTGTGCTGTACTGCCATCACATCACATCACATGGAATTCACATGAATGAGCAACTGAACTAACTGAGGCAGGACCCGTTTGCTGCAATGAAAACCTGCACACATAGAGCCCTCCATGACACCCTGCTTTGACACTCAGGCTTCGGTAAGGTGTTAGTTGGCAGATTTTTAATATTTTAAGATGACATGCTAAGCTTCTTGCTTCACAGAATCTCGTCATAACCTACATGGAAAACCCTGCAGTCCTGTTTCATAACATACCCAGAGGGCTCCTGGAAGGCTAAATGTTGTGCTAGTGTTTTGCTGTCACTCAACATTTCACTGATCAGTTAAGCACCATTTTTTTATATTTCATTTCATTTTCACTGGATCGACTGCCATAAACGATTGCTGACTTTAAAAACACAACCAGCAGTCCCTGTTGCTCTTCAGAATCATGGTCGGCTACACCCACAGTAAACCACACAATTGTGCCAGTTTTGCAGGCAGGAACGCAGCCATGAAAGGCTTACTCAATGGAACAGCAGGTTTTAGCTGCAGACATCTAGTTACAAAAGCCAGGGACCGTACCCAAAAACCACACTGGCAGGATTGCACACTAATAGTAGTGATGGCTTAAGGTTTCAAGCTTCATAACACCAAAAATTGTGTCAAGCTACAATTTGTTGTTCTCTTTATGACAAAACACCACGATTGGTTCAAATCAATCCCAACTGCTGGTAGCTCCACCCATTTTTAGTGTCATATCACCACATTGTCCAATCAGCAGTTTTAAATCTCCCAGGCACACTTACCCAGCATGCACAAACATGTAGGAGATGAAGCGCCAGGCCTCGTCCCTCATGTCGGGCTTGTAGGTGAGGGGGCTGTTCCAGATGCCCTCGTCCAGGGTCACCCACTGCTTCTGCGGCTTCCACACCGCGTAGTAGATAAACACCGCCAGCTGCACAGAGGAAACCAACCCTGTATTACAGATAAATTCTGCCAACTGAGCGCATTAAACCAACACCATCACACTGCATTGAATACCGCCATCTGCGCAGAGAAAACCAACCCTGTATTACACTGCACTATATATATACCTCCAACTATTCACACAAAACCAAAACCATTACCACTGTACTACAGATAAACACCGCTGTCTGTGA
This sequence comes from Albula glossodonta, assembly GCA_019788955.1. Taxonomy (NCBI): domain Eukaryota; kingdom Metazoa; phylum Chordata; class Actinopteri; order Albuliformes; family Albulidae; genus Albula; species Albula glossodonta. The sequence continues at coordinate 221,550 of JAFBMS010000094.1, forward strand.
AGAGAAAACCAACCCTGCATTACAGATCAATAGTGTCAAATGTGCACTCAACCCAACAAAGCATTATGCTGTGCTACAGATAAGCACTACAAACAGCACAAATGATGCATATCCACAGACGTTTGCTCTTAGTGTTAATAGTCTTAATTCCCCTTATGGGTATTGATTGATTGATTGACAGAGAATGGCAAAGTCTTATTTTTAATAGTTGATTAACACAGCATAAGGCACAGATCTTGGTGTTAAATAAAAGTATATTTAAATCACACTTCACATAGTGAAACAGGAACTGATCGATACATTATGAGTTGTGTTCTCCATTAATTGTCCATTTGCTGCTAAACTCACTGGACCAGAGTTCATTTTACAACAGGCAAACTAAAACGTAAGCGTAAATGACCAGAACTCTGCACACTGCAGCAATACCATGAGACTTTTGCGGTCCCATTTGTGTGTGGCCAGTTTTACCTGAGGGAAAAAAAAAAAAAAAAAAAAAAAAACAATGAGCACAAAAACGGTTTCGTAAAACTGAAAGCCCAACACTGCGGTCCAAACATTTAAAACACTGAACACTGCATTTAAGCAGGGACACTCCCTTAAACATCCTGACTATTTTCCACAGACATACAAAAGAGACACCCTTTTGTCCACTGTAGGATTGAACCGGTTTGTTGTGTTGTGGTCTGTAATCATGTCAAAGAATTCCTCACCGCAAATCACCAGCCTGCTATGGAAGTGGACTTCCGTACAGGAGCCTCCAAAATAGCTTTAAATAGTGAGTTTCTGCTGAGTGAACCCTCCATCATTTAGCCTAATTCCAGCTCTAAGACACATTTTACACAAATACATTACGATACAGCAGTTTTATTAAAAAAAAATTCATCCCACATTCATTACACCGATCTACCTCAACAAATACCCAAGCGTCTATAGTTCCTTGGAAAGGAAAGT
>JAFBMS010000094.1:225000-442500 GCA_019788955.1 Albula glossodonta
CAGCTCACACTGTGGGCCTCCTGGACCGGAATTGAGGGGTACTGGTGTGAATTATTTACAGAGTGACTCGGTCCCACATTATTCGGCCTATTTCCCCTCTCAGTCCCCCTCACAGAGAGGCCCTCTTATCCGGGGTGGCCTCCTCATTTTACCCTCCATGGTTACTGGATGTTTTCTAACTGAAGCAAGCTTAACTCAAGGATGCTAAGGAGATCTCGCACCTGGTAGCGTGTGAGGGAGAGCAGTAACCATGGCTACGCCACAGCATCCGTAAAGCACAGAAAAACTAATCTGGTTTTGGATTACGAGCAGTCTTCCAAAATGAAGTCTTAAGCAGGGGGTTCTTTTCCTAAAACAATTCATACACACTGTAGCATATGCTAGCCACTAGCCAGTTCATTGTCCAGGCCAATGCGCTGACCGAAATGGGTTACAGAAACCCTCTCTGAGCTGCTCTTTTTACAGGGAACAAGTCCTCTAGCTCACAGAATGCCACGCTGTCTCCCTCTCTCTCTCTCTCCCTTCCTCCCTCTCTTTCTTTGTGTCCACCTCTCTCTCACCTGACTCTCCCTGTCCTTCTCATGACTACCACTGCAATCGATTGTGACAGAGCTGTGCTGTCTCTCCTCTTTACCCTGACTTGTTTGCATGCGCTACTTTATGCCGCTCTGTAAAAGATTTGGGCGGCTGAACGACTAAACACATGCAAATGTAATAGGTGTACTTACCAGCTGTGCAGCCTGGGAAGGATGAACGATCTGTATGTGGGAGACTTTTTAATTTTGGAGAGCCTGAGGCCAGATTTTTGCACTGAGACTGCTAGATGAAAAAGGGCTTTGGAAATGTTTTCCTGGCGTCTGACTGAACCTCATCATTTTTGTTTACCTAATTTATTTACTTAGTGGGTGGCTTTCATCCGGAGCGATTTACCCAGGACGGTCTTAAAAAAAAAAAAAAAAAACCCTTGCTAGACTAAGATGGTTTTCTGTTTTGAGTTATGAATCGAGTTATGAGAACCACCATAAGGCTGCCCTAGAGACTAAAGAAGTGAAGGATGTACACGACTCTGAAAAGTTGCATGGCAACTAGGCTTTGCAGTTTTTTTCCCCCCCACACACCAATCACACACTCTCTGCGACAGTGGTCCTATTCCTGGTCCATGTACAGCCATAGGGTGTGCCGGGTTTTTGTTTTCACTTCAAATACGCCAACCAGTTCAGAACCAAGAAACCAGGAGAAGCGAGCTAACTGTGTGAGAAGCTTCATTAACTAACTTGGATTAATTAAGACCTGGGTAACAATGAAAGATAGCATGCCCTGCCCCTTTCCAGGACATAGGCGGTCCTTTCTTCTGGTCTCTGAAGAGCTCAAAGTTAACATAAGGCTCAAAATTTGTCACAAATATGTCGCTGATGAGTTTACCTGATTTATCCACAGTGAGACTTAACCAGTTGCTCCCTTGCCCATGTGAACCTCTGGCTATAGTTTACACTGTTCATTCATAAGCCTCTATAAGGAAACTTACATAAAATATCAAACCACATAAATGATTTAGCATATTATATTAGCAAGAGCTAAAGTTTGTATGAAAGTTTGCAGAAACAAATATGGCCCTCTGCTGACCCACTGTTCTCTCTTTTCAAAAGTGTCGATATATACAACAGGATAATATATACTGAGGCAATTAATGTCACATACCTGCATTTAAACCTTAGGTCTCAGTCTCAGTCACTTGCACTCACAGAAACTGACAGTATTTTAAGTTTAAAAATTTGGTTCATTCAGCTCAAGGTTTTATTGAGGTAATTCAGGCTGAGAAGCCATCTAGTGCCAGTGTACACTGGAACTTCTCCTTAAGTCAAACCCCAGTCAAGTCCCAAGGACAGTGCCTAACCCAGCTTATTACACTGCCGCCCGACCTGAGCTCATGACTGTATTCAAGAAAGCAATAACAGTGCCCCGCCTGGTATTAAAACTGGCAACCTCTGAGCTTTTAGCCAATCAACATGGGATTACATTTACGGTGGTTTGGCATTGATCCATAGCTTAGAAGATAACCCTAATATGGGCGCTTGACCTCAAACTAAGGGTTACACCTCCAATCATTTTCAACGAGAACTTCGATTTTCAGTTCTGTAACACACTCAGGAAGCTGCTGTTATTCTGCCAACAGCTAGTTAGTGGCAAATACATTTTCTGTGTAGTTAAACAACATCTCTCCAAAATCAAAGATGATGATCTCAGGAACTGCCCTGGTTGGCGGAATGTTAATCAGATCGTCGTATACTCGATGAAAGTTCTTTTTTAAACCAACTTTGAGGTGAAACTCTGCTATTCTCGAAGACTGCTCAATGCTGACGCTCTTCTTGGCGCACATTAAACACATTTACAACAAGCTGCGATGTTTACACCACGGTCATCTCCATTAAAACTAGGTTATTAGAGCAGGACGTTTATCATCGTGTAAATATAAATTTCACTGTATCAGCACAAACGTTCACTTGGACGATGTTGGTACTGACATACTCACAAACTTTTAAAAGCTTATAAATCTGTTTATGTGTTACACCAGCTAGGGATCCAATTGTTGCTTCCCACATGCGTAAGTGAAACACTATTTTTAAATTACCAACTCCAAAATAAAATGTAAAAATGGAACTTTCTGTGGTCAACTGGAAGTATACCCCTGAGTGAAATAAACTCAAGGACCGGGCAGATTTAATTCAGAAGTTAATCAAATGATACAAATGAGTTATATGCTACAAAACAAGCCCAGACTTAAGTTACATGTTGATATACGAGTGGATAACAGTTGTAAGAAGGCGCTGTTGAAAACATTTTCCACTTACCTGTAAATTGGCTTTTTCCACATTTAAAAGTGCGCGACGTTTCGGTTGATTTTTTATTTATTTATTTGGTAGTTGTAGTCTTTTGTTCAAGATACTCCACTAAGACGTGCAAAGAAAACTTCCCTTGTGTCAGATGATTTTCATTTTCGAATTCAATTCACGGCGCGTTTCAATTACACTATATTTTGTTACTACAATTACTACTACAGTGCAGCGTAGATACGCATTAATTCTCCAACGGTAAAACACTTCTCTGAACTTAGGTGGACTCTTTTCTAAAATAACTCTCCTGAAGGAACTCCTTTCCTTGGGAGAACGACAGTTGTGAGTCTCTTCCTGACAAAGCCATACGGTATAATTATAGACTTCGCCTTGTATTTTCCTGTCTCCAACTTCCTCAAAAAGCAAACAACCGTGATGATCCACTTTCTATAAATGCCGGAACGGGTATGCTTTGCACACGTTCGACCCCTTTTATTGCGGAAAAAAACATTTAAAGCATTTACATGTTTAAGGCTTACCTGTGCTGCCGCTCGGAGACACACCTGGGCTCGTGACATCACAAACAGGAAGAATTTCCCCGATGGCGCCACTGTGCACAATGAGCAGCCGTGACAAATCTGCATGAGGCTGTAGCATTTACACCCGTGATACCCACTCGCATTTTTTTTGTTTCGTAGTGCATGTTAAAGATTTTGTGCCGTGGAGTTTGGAGTGAGGTGGTCTTTTCAAAGATCCCAGCCGTGACGAAGCACCTGGCCTGCATATAGCTGTGCGTGAGATAAAACTAACGAAAGCCCACAAACACTAATGCATTTGATTAAGCCAAGTCACGAAGTCCAGCGTTTTCCAAATTTATTATACTGGGGTCTAAAATTGCCATAAATTTAATGGTAGGTAACTGTGTCATTGACTGGCCTACTGGATGTCAAGGCTAAGCTCAGTTCCGTGACAGGGACGTATGGATTTACGGAAGTGACCATCAGATGCCGAGTAAATGTGGACTGACAAGGAGAATTAATTGGATCCCATCGTTTCCAGCTCCTGCCATTTTTCATAACGCAAAAGCTTAGTGAAACGAGTACTCTGTACACAAAAACCCACTGTTTACAGTATATACAGATTTCACAATATTGGCAGAATTTAATGTTCAAACTTGTCCTTATAAAAAACAAACTGCCTCAAATTTAAACACACAGTAAGGAGTTTCTTGGTGACCGGCGGAATTCATGCTGCGCGCTGCCCTCTCCGCGGATGTATTAAAAAAAGCATCCAGCCAATCCTGAATCGGCTGAGTTAGTCTGCCAACACCCAGGGAAACTAGTGAAATGTCTCACCACGAGGGGGCAGTGTAGACAACAGGTCGAAATTTTTTTCTCAAAATGTAACAGCAAACAAAACAGTTAAAATGTTCATTGTGAATTGAAAACCAAGTAAACACAACGTTTTTCTCCAATGTATTTATTAACTCAACTAAACCCATTAACACTACAACAATGAAATAAAGGAGGGGGAAGGGAAGGAAACTGTACAAAGCAGAAAACAAAAAATATGTTTTTGGTAAGGTGTCCTTAAGAACCCATTCTGCATGTTTAAAAAAAAAAAAAATCACTTTCCATCCAAGAAAGTGCATCAAATCCACTCGACAACAACCTTCAGGATTTCACACAACATACATTTCAAATGTTAAGTATTATTTGAAGTAAACAGGATGTTGAAACATGAAAAGGAAAAGAAACGTGTGACGCATTAATATACAATGTCTTTAGGCTCTTTAAAAATCGTATGGTCATAGGGTAAAATTGTATGGTGAGACTTTTTTTTTTTTAACCTGGTTGCTGGAACGTGCTTACATTTCTAAGCTGACATTTGTGCACCTGTCATTAGTCCAAGTTAGGATGCGACTTGGATTTTTCCCTGTAGTAACGGTCTTTCAATCAAACCAAGACAACATGACACACTAAACTGACCAATAAGCAAGGGGGGTTCGTCAGTACATTCCAAAAGCTGAAATTTCTTCGGACATTCAAGAAACGCAAGCAAGCACGCGCACACACGCAAACAAAATCCAACGGGTTCACACCTATTCTTGTGTCAACAATTCTTCATACAGTCTCATTGGCATAAAATACTCAGTTCCCTGAAAGACTTTGAAAAGAAAAACAAGGGGATGGGAGTTAAAAAAAAAAAAAAAAAGTAAACCCAAAAAACTTTTTACAAACTGCTTTTGCAGCTTTCCACCTATGATGTGGTCATGTCGCTTTGCACTTTTAAACAACACTCACTGTGCAGCCACTTGTTTTCCCTGGCCTCGTAAAGACGAACACGGCCCCGAACCCAAACTGTGACACACGCTGTTCAAAAAGGACACCAAAACCTCGCACACAGGCCCATCTTTACTCAATTTTTTTTTTTTTTTGGTTTTTATCGCATGTCTCAAAACAGGCTAGGGTAAAGATACACATGCATATTTCTAAAGTACATATGCTCTCCTTTTCACCTTTAACAATTTTTAATATTGTTGCAAGGACCCTGTTAAACGAGGTGTGTGTGTGTTCATGTTTTGTGTGTCTGCATGTGTGTATGTGTGAGAGTGAGTGAGAGAGAGAGAGAGACACTTGGATAAAGTGGTTCCACTGTCTCAATTTTTAATAAAAATTATAGATTGGTTAAAGCCCCTTTTAATTCAAACCAATAACTTTTTTTTTTTTTAAGATTAAGATTGTGTTTAGAAAATCAGGACCTGATGCATGCAAGTCACTTGTGGTCAACTGATAACCACCAACTTTCTGACCCATGCCAAATCCCACACCAAAACCAAAACGGATGAAAAAAAAAAAAACAGAAGAGAACTGTACAATTAACTGTATGTAGTGCACTAAAATACAGGATCTCAAAAAAATATGTACATAGCAAAAAAAAAAAAAGTCACAGATCTTTTATTTAAAAAAAATAAAAATAAAAACAGAGTCCACATCCTCAATTGAGTTGCGGGGAAGGCGGAGGGGGGGTGTGAAGGTCCAGTAGCCGCTGCTGGGGGGGGTGGGGGGGTGTCAGGGGGTTTGATTGGCAGGTAAATACAGAACAGTCACGTTAGCTGAGCTTTTCTACAGCGCTGGGGTCGGGGGGTTGAACAGGAATCTGCTTTGATTCATTTTCCAAAGAGATTGATAGGAATAGAGAGAGAGAGAGAGAGAGAGAGAGAGAGAGAGAGAGAGAGAGAGAGAGAGCGCACATCGATACAAACTTTTTACATCTTTCTTTTTTGTTTGTTTAAGTTTTGTTTTTAAATTGTAACAACGGGCCAGCAGCAAATGATTTCAAGATAGGATTCTTCCAAGGGGATTAAAATTCTTGGAGTAAGGGGGGGGGGGGGGGGGGGGAAGAAATCATGGCACCCAAACATCGCTTTGCAAAAAAAGAAAAAAAAAAATTTAAAAAAAAGGAAAACAAAAATGAAGTGGAGGGGGTGGAGTACAACAGCCATCTTGTAGCGTGAAGGGCTGGTACCTGGTGATTGGGTTCTTCAAGAGACATCTGAAAGAGACCAGGGGACACAGGTGAGAACAGCACCGCACACGCTACGTGTGCCCATCTCCATATTTATACGAATGTATGCATGCATTTGTGGTTGTCTGTGTGAGTGCATGGACAAGGGTAGCAGTGTTCCAGAGCACTGAAAACACACCCACGCACACGTGCGCATACAACCATGTCCACTCCCAAATACACACAGCTACACCCTCACACACACAAACTCCCACACGTATGCATGCATTAACAAAGGCCGACGCACACAAACACACGCACGAGCACAGGCGCACACACACGCACAAACACAAATGCACACACGCACGCACGAACACGTGCACGCAAACACGCACGCACGTACGCGCACACAAACACGCGCGCACACGCACGAACACACGCACGTACGCGCAAACACATACACTTGCGCGCGCACGCACGCACAAACACACACAAACACGCGCACACACACACGCACAAACACACGATACTCACAACTTGCTGGCCTGGCCCCATATCTCCGCATGATCTGATCTTGTGTGAATTTCACAAAGGATTCATACTGTTCTGAAATGGAGAAAGACACAGACGTTGAATTAATAAAATGTATTGTTCCAATATCAGGCCAACCTAACACACGTCACACCTTTTCTTTCAAAGCCAGATGCTTTTTATGCAAATATACAATCATTTTTACATTTTTTTTTTTGCATTGGCTAATTCCATAATCAGCCTATTTTGCTCCCAAATTACAAACTTTGGCATTGGACCCAAAAGCCCTGCAACAGTCAAACCCAAGACGACAGAGCAGAACCCATGGGTATGGGTTTAGGCCTATTGAGTAAGCAGATTACAGCCCCCCCGTTACAGAGAAATAACAACCTAACTGTCCCTTCACCAAAGTCCTCACTCTGTGTGTGCGATCGCCAGCAGCTCTTCCAACAAGCCATTTTAGATTCATATTTCACACGGCTGTACACACCATCCCTCCTTCAATCCTTATAACCAAACCAAAGAGCTGGGAGAGGGGAGTGGTTTTGCTATGGATATAGCAGCAGGCTGTAGCTGTAGCTGCAGCTTATGACTTATGCAAAGCTCATGGCATAGAATACCAGCTGATAGATGACTGGCTGGGTTACATTATGGAGGGAGGTTGGCATGAGCCCCCCACACTGGAGCTGGAGGCCGACTCTCAGCAATGGGGGGGGGGGGGGGGGGGCATATGGGAAGAGGGAGAGAGAAGGAGAAGGAGCAAGAGGAGAGAGGGCTTAAAAGACAGGAAGGAAGAGGCGAGGAGAGAGGGGGAAAAAGAAAGGGAAGAGAGATAAAGGTGGGGGAGATGAGAGGGAGAGAGGCAGGGATAAGGGAGATAGAGGGAGAGAGGGCCAACGAGAAAGAGGAAAGAGGGACTAGAGCGAGGAAGAGGAGACAGGGAGAAAAACAAGGGAATAAGAGAAAAAGGCGGGGGGGGTTGAGTGAGTGAGGGAGAAGATGCAAGAGAAGAAGGGACAGTGGGAGAGAGTAGGAGAAAAGTGTGAGAAAGAAAAAGTGAGACGAGGAGAGTGAAACGGTGGAAAAGAAGGAGAGTTTGAGTGCTATCATATTAATTCTGTCCAAACCATGTTTCTCGAGCTGTTGTGCCAAAACGGCACAGAGAGAGAGAGCGAGAGCGAGAGAGAGATGGTGCGAAAGGTACCTGCGAGTTTTGTGTTGAGGATCTGTTCGTAGTCCTGGCGGATCTTCTCTTCGTGGTCTTTCAGCAGGCGCTCGCACAGGTACCCCACCTGCCGCAGGGTGAACGAGGGCTGGTCCTTCCTCACGGAGGAGGCACCTGGAACACACGCACAAGCACACCCTCGCGTTACTGCGGTAACCCTCTGACCCTGTTCAAAAGCACTCACTCCACGTGCTCGTCCCCAAGATTCCGCCTTTTCCTTCTGGGACCAGCACAACCCCTGCACCAGGGACTCTCAGGGGACAGTTTCACTTAATTCCTTCACAGGCTAAATTTCCCATCTTCTCATTGGCTGCAGCCTTCACTGAGTTAATATAATTGGTTAGAAGATGCCAGTCACATCCTGAAGGGGGGCTGAAGCATCTGTGTTCTGCACATTCTCACAGCTGTGAGAAGCATTGTGAAGCATTTGACGACCCCGTTTCCCCTAGTTAATGTCGGAGCGGCATGGATGAATCCTCCGATCCTTCACACACCTGCTGTGGTTTCTATGGTTATAATGTACTGGTTACACCCTAAAAACACGGGCAGGTTTAACACGCTGACAGTCTAATGGCACGTGGGTATTGGCCTGGCACACGGGGCTACGCACATTCTCACGCACACGACACGCCACGTTACTCCCAAAATAAGCTCTCGCCCTCAGGGGTCTCCAAATTTATGGCTGGTGTCACGCTGGGACACCCAGAGGTCAGGTGGGGGATGGGGTCATGGGATCATGGTAGCTGTGGTGGGGGGGGTGGGATTTATGATTTGGGAGTGCCACCCCATAGGTGTTAAAAGGAACAGTTTGCCCATAGAGTATTCACCTCACATGACAGACTTCACCTCCTTTACCGTTTTTAGCCCCAGATATCTTTCTGAAATATGAAACCAATGTCCTAATGAATGGAAATCAATTACAGCCAAGGAGGAGTAGGGGGGGGGGAAAAAAAAAAAATCTAAGCTTCGACTGAAATTCTCCGAAATGAGTGAAAGAAAGCAGCTGTTCGTGACAAGGAGCCATTCCGAGGCTTTATGCGAGGAATGAGTTATATCCGTCACGATATCGCCCATTAGCATGTTTTACTTTCATTAGGAATTTGCTGACTGGCTGATGCTGCCTTCTCAAGCGCACAAATAGCCGCTACCAGCGCTCGGAAAGCTGTTCTGCTGCAGAGAACGGCAGCACAACCGATAGCGGCTTAGGAACATGAGACCCCGCCCGCTCCACCTCAGACGGGCTGTTGGCGTTGGCATTACTGTTACGGCAAGTTAAGCGAAAGCTCCAAAACAGGGGTGTCAAACGCCACTCCTGCAAGGTCATGGTGTCTGAAGGTTCAATGTGGCTTCATTTCAACCGGCGGCCATTTTAGTCCTTGGAGCCCCCGCGTGGTTACTACTCTTCAGACTATCAGAGATTTAAATTAACTAGTTAAGTGCTGAAACGCACCAAACGAAGGACGACACTGAGGCGCTCTGGAATTGGATCATGATACCTGGACTCTCTTCAAACCGGATAAAAGGCTAAAACGAAGGAGAAAAGGCCTGCCTGGTGTAAAACTCATTTATTTTGCAAGACCTTTGGTAATGTTAGGTATGTTTATTTGATATATACTCTGTTGTATTTTTTTTTTTTTTTTTTTAAAGGTTCTGTAAATAAGCCTTTGGCATTAAGACCCTTTGTAAAATTTTATTCCAAAACTGTTTAAAAACAAACAATTAGTTGCTTTAACTTCCCCAAAAATGGATAGGGAATAAAAACAGGCACCTCAGCCAAAGGAGGGGGGGCTCAGAGACAGGTGAGAGGGCACCACCGATGGAAGCGCTTCTGGCACACAAAACAGAATCCACAAACCATCCACTCGATGCTGTGCAGGGTGGCGGTTTAACAAACACGCCGCCGGCTCCATCTAAGACTAATTCCATTAGCGTCTCTTAGCATCGTCACGACCGCGCCAGGTGACGCACTAAAGGGAGGCAGGGTGGGGTTGCCGGGGGTTACAGTCGCTGCACTTTGCCTGAAATCCTGTTAGAGGTAAAGTCAGTTAAGATGGGACAGTAAACACCGAGGCCTGTCCCTCTCACTCACACAGCCTGGGCCAACACAGAGCATGCCCAGCCCCCAACACTGGAGACCAACCCTAAGGCATGTGTGGACCCGGGAGTCTGTGTGCAGGACTGTGTGTATGACTGCATGCAAGCGTGTGGATTCATGTTATATTCATGTGCATGTAACAATGCGTGTGTCTGCACAAATGCATGTGTCCACATGTATACCTGTGCATATGTATGCATGTGTGTGTACCTAACAGTAATCTTGTTTGCACATAATTGTGAGGGTGTGTATGTGTACATACGTATGTGAGGGAGCATGTGTGCGTATGTATGAGTGAGTGTGTGTGTGTGCACGCGCGCAGGCATGCCTGAGAGAGGGGGTTGAGTTCCATGACAATGAGAAACAGACACACATCCTGAGTTCGGGGGGCCTCTCTACTCGGTGACAAATTACAGCCCAGCAGCAGTGAGCGAGAGGCCAGGAGCCTGCAGCTCGTACCCCAGACCCAACGCAGCCGGACCCAGCTAAACTCAGCACTGCTGCCCTGGCTCAACGAGGCATTCATGTCTGAGAGGAACACCCACGTCTCAAACTCCGAGCAGCAGCGTGGAAAAAAAGCGTCACTATCAAATTTAACCCCCATCCCCACCCCAAAATAAAAGTTAACTGCAAAGTATGGACATTATTGCAGCCTCAGAAGTAGAGGGGACCAGCAGAGACTTGCTTCTTTCTTTTTGTCATGAGCTGCTGCAGGTTTTATGGTGACAGTGCGAATGCAGGTTAATCAGGGCATCGCTTTCACCATCTGAAAGGGAAACCAAGCCGTGTCTGATGCACCACCACACTGAGGCGCTGTTCACAAAACGTTACAATGGTACAGGCTAAGCCCCGAGGCCATCTCGGGAGTGGGCGGGTTGGGGGCAAGGCTTGAGTGATTGACACAGGAGAGTTGGTTGCCATGACTCCAGGCTTCAATGGGGCCACGCCCATCAGCTTTTCCTTCACTTTTTACTGTGTAATGCAAAGCAGCATACTTAAGACTCAGACGGCCTGAGTGATTGACTGACCTGGTGGGGAGTTCGGTGAGGTGAGGGCAGAGCTTTGACTGTCACTGGGGCCACACCCCTCACTCTGATTGAATGCCCCCTCCAGCTGCCGTCGCCGCTGGTAACGGCTGTACTCCTGCTTGATGTTCTGGAAGATCTGCTCTGTGAACGACAAGAAACGGGACATGCGTGGGTCAGGACCGTAACCTGGACAACAGATCAACCAAACATCACTGTTCACCTTCACAGAAAAAAAGACAAAAATCTGTTACAATAGATTAAATTTACATTTTTTCATGCAGGTACAGGTACTTTTCTGGAGAAACTTAGACAAGTTACATTTTTAATAAAGAATTAATTTTCACACAAATTTACATACGCAACTCAGGTTGAGTACTTCTGCTCAAGGTCACAAATGCTGTACCCCACTCGGGAATCAAACCTGCAAGCCTCCCAAGTTGGCAACCCCAGGTTCATAACCAATTACATCACACTACTGCTCAAGGAAGTAACACCAGCCTGGCCTGACCCCAAGTCGCATAACAGCTGTCATTGTCAAGCACTATCGAGGTGGCAAATTGAAACCCCCCCCCCCGAGGTGTACCATTGCTGCTGTATGACTCAAACAGCAGCACAGAGATGCCATCACAATAAGCCGAACCAAAAGAGAACTAGTGCCTGTAGCCTCTGTCCCACTGCAGATGAAGGGATAAGGGGGGGGGGGTGAGGTAACTGCAAGTATCACTTCCTCCAAAGAGAGGTCTGTAACCACATGACCCCTGTTTTTAACAGCTGCTTGAAACAAAAGCAAAGGGGACTATTTAAGCAGAGAGAAGTTGCTCTGGTCTGTTTCCTTTTGGGAGTAAATTTGCATGAGAATTTGCTAGCAGTACAACAGTTGTTATAGAGTGGGAATACTTTAATGTAAGTATTGAATATTCTGTCACCAAGACTATACACAGGCTATGTTTTGACAACATGCTTTGGTTGCAGGTTACATACGGACAAAAAGGCCAATCTAAATATGTTCTATGTGTAAGTTATGAGAGATCAGGTTTAGTCATGCTGCTGAGCGTTACGTAGAATTGCCTGTTTGTGACAGTCAGACACAGTGGATGTGGTGCTTAGTTGGTGCTCTGAGTGCTGTGTGAATCCCTACAGTTCTGAGACAGACAGTAACCCATCCTCATGGCTCCATGTCTCCTAGACTCTCCACCCAAACCCAAGTTAACCCCAGTGAAGGTGGAGGTGACAGAAGGGAGCTCTGTGAGTTTGAGCTGCTCTGCTGCAGCCCCCTGTCCCACACTCCCCCCAACTCTGACATGGACCCCCAGGCTGAGTGACAGTGAGGATCAACTGCAGGAGAATCAGGATCAAACCAAATCTGTGTCTTCTGTTCTGACCTTCACTGCTTCACACCTCCACCTTGGGCAGAAGATCACCTGCACAGCATTTTACAAACTGCAGCAAGGAGACACGCAGAAGACATCTGAAGCCATCTATCTACAGATAGACGGCCCTTTTCCCAAACTTCCTCACACCGCAAAATGAGAAAACCAAAAAGACAACAGCGAAGTTGATTAGATTTCTCAGGTCCACTTCCTCATGGGTAGCCTGGCAGCTCAGACACCGTTACCCACAATGCCAGCCTGGCCCTCGGGCTCCCCTGCCTGGCGCCCAGATGAGCAGGCCGGAGGTGGTCGGCCACTGAAATCTGCGGCCACATTGCGGCGGGCTGAGCAAGTGAAACCCTCCACCCTCACAGACGATGAGCCATGTTACCACACAGAGTCCTCGGAGTGAGGACAGAGGCTTGCGTTCGGGCCGACCCCGCTGGAGGGTGCGGTGGAAGGACAGAGTGAGGGGCTCGTCCTCTGCTCACACCGCTTTATCTGCTCAAGCCCCACGCCTTTATCTTGGGTGGAGAGCAGGCCGAGAGTTAGCCCCCACCCCCAAACAAATGCCCTGCTGATCACTTAAACCACAGCTGGAATGGGAGGTGGGGGGGAGGGTTCTGAAACCTTTTCTACATATTAAACAGAGGTGTCACACTGTCTGTGGTTTTTGGTGTGTTTCAGCACGTAACTGACTCATTTAAATCACTGATTGGCTTAAGAGTCCACACACATGGTTTAAGGCCTAAAATGGCTGCCAATAGAAAGTAAACAATAAAAACCTGATGACTTTGCGGCCAGTTTGACACCCCTGACTAGAAGCGAGTCTGTAGCAGCACTAGTGTTTGTACCTCTCACTCACAGAGCCCACAAAAGGGAGAGGACATTTTGAAAGACAGGATGTCCACAGAAGGTGGACATAAGCATTACCGCTGTTGTAGGGACAGAACTTTGTATTAAAAAATATATATATATATATATATATATATACTCTCCTCTGAGGCACCACATAGGACGGCACGGCTCTGCACTGAAAGACCCTGGGAAAGGGGATGGTGGTGGGGGGGATGGGGGGTGGGGGTAAAGAACTCTTCCTGTATTTACAAAGCAGCTCTAAATGCAGGCTGTCCAGGGAGAGGTGTTTATTCAGCAACACTCATGCTTTTCACGCTGAGCAAAGCCATGCCAATGGCTCCCTGACCCAACGCCCCCAACCCCCAAAACCGCCCCCTCCCCCCTTCCTGCTCACGCTCCGTGGACACATTCAGATCGCTTGGAATGACAGCGGCCAGACTCATTTCCGTTACCCCAACCCCACAGCGATGGGGTAAAATAAGCTTCCGTGAGACCCCCTATAATGGGGGCGGAGATATAATCAGCTTTCAGTCATAGACTTGTCTGAACCAATAAATGATGTTTATGTCTCCACACCAAAGAGAAATTATCAGTTCAAAATCAATGAAACACTGATTAAATATGCACTTCCTGGTCCCTAAACACAATGTTTAGCCTCACCAGTCAGGCCTTTAGTTATGACATCATAACTGTGACGCAGATTCGTCTCTCAGGATGCTGACGAGGAAAGGCTGTTAAAGAAATGAGCCCACGTAACGAACAGATTCTCAGTCAGTACTTTGTGCCTCTTTGATCAAGGGTCTTGGGGAGTGTTAACCAGAAAAGTTACGCTTAATGCCTTCACAAAAAAAAAAAAAAAAAAAAAAAAAGAAACCTCAAGCAGAGATGAGGCGTCTGTAGTCGAGACTGATTCCTTTAAAAAATACGAGTCCCCCCCCCAACTTCAAGGCAGACAGCGGGGGCCATGCTGATTAAACAACAGAGAACACCATTGGCTGACGAGCCCGATATGCCTTCAGGGCTCTCAGCTCAAATCAAAAGAGATGTTTGCCAAAGACCTTCCAATTACCTCAAGAATACATGCAAGGCTTTCCGTGACAGTTCGTAAGCGCTGTGAGAGAGAAATTATTGCAAAACTGGGTCGCTACGGAGATAGAATTGCAGGAGAAAATGATTTTACACACAATTCTTCTGAAAAGGTTTTCTGTACCTGCCTGAACAGACTTGTCAACTCACTAACACCACTCAACTTCATTGTGAATGACGTCCAACTTGTGAGTTGGCACGATGTATGAAAGCTACTTTTATTAGCTGCATGACAGGCAGGGTGGGGTTGGGGGGGTAAGTACACTCTCTCTTTTCTGGAGTTGGCCAAATTTCCATGACTTCAATGGACAACGGGATATCTGACCACTGTCCACAACTTCACGCACTTCAAAGAAAAGGTCTTCCAAAGGGGTCGTGGGAACCCCCCCCCTTTAAAAAAAAAAAAAAAAAAAAAAAAAAAAAAAAAAACCCAAATGAGAGAAGAGCTGGCCTCTCGGAGGGCAGGTTCTCTCTGGATGAAGTCATTAATTCCCTCTTTAATTGTCAGTGTTTGGGAGAAAAGGGTACAAGTTTGGGACCAGAACCAGGGACAGAAGCATTTGGGCTTTCTGTTGAGGGACATGGATTATGGAACAGGGGACAGACTTGTTGTATAGAGAGCCGAGACGAGCTTCAGCTGCCGCGGAACGTGTCGGTATCTACCCAATAAAGCGTTAACGGTCACTGAAGGTGTTCTACTTCCTGAAGGCGCACAGGGAGCTGGCATTGCTCTACTGGTTGTTACCACTGGATATACATCCAAGGTGATGACGTGACCGCATCTACCCACTTACTGTCCACAGCAAGGTCCCTGTGAGACCAGGCAGAGGGAGGAGGAGCTGTAGACGGAGGCCCGGTTCTGTGGCAGCCCTCATCTGTAACACATACGGTGCTGATCCACTTCTGTGACCCAATACTGTGTTCGTGAGGCTGTCAGACACCTTCCCCCACGATGATGCAGCACAGGGGTGGGGGTGTGCGTGCGTGCATGTGTGTGGGTGGGTGGGTGGGATGGGGGGTGGGGGGGGGTTAATAAACAGGCTGTCAGTAGAGGAACGAGGCCCTGACAAGAGAGAGACTACCCCCCCCCACCCCCAAAATCAGCCCTGCCTGCCACTGCTGCCAGCCGCCCCTGAGCTGCCAAAAAACGGAGTGTTGCCTAGCGACAACAGTGACCTCGCCGCGGCCAGACCAGGCGATCAATCACTGGGACTTCCGGGCAAGGGAAAGAGGGAGAGGTGCTGACAAACAGAAGGAGACAGAGGAAAAGGGGTGAGACAGAGAGAGAGAGAGAGAGAGAGAGAGAGAGAGGGGGGGGGAATAATGAAGAAACACAGAAATGGGAAAGAGAAATATAAAGACAGGAAAAAGACAGAAGGGAGAGAGAAGGTGAGGGAGACAGGAGCTAGAAAGCCAAACTGGTCAGGACAGAATTAAACCAAAGGAAGAGACACAGGAGACAGCCATGATAAAGTGGACAGCAGGGAGGAATGACCAGGGGGAAGGAGGGATGTAGGAACAGAGGAAAAACAAAAGTGTGTGACCCATTTTCCTCCCGCCAGTGCTGAAGAGTAACGGTGAGAGTTCGAGGACTACAGAGCCACCAGGAAGCAGATTGCTCTATAGGTCAGCCCCAGTTCTCACACATGCACGAACTCAAGGACTGCATTCAGACTGCCGGCAATTAAAGGGAAAAAAAAAACCTGGCAGGCAAAGTGCACGGACAGACAGAACACGGTGACTGGGTCAAAGAGGTCGCAGGCATGAATTTGGAGGGTGGTTCCCGTGGAGACGGGCGGGTAGACAGCGATGCACCTCCACAGCGGGTTCTGTGGGTAAGGATTATTCCTAGAGGAGGCACAGCCCTGTACCCCGTACCCGCCCAAACTAACCACACCAGAGCGTGCATTCCCAGGCCTTACCACACCACTGCCTCGCCTTTTTTGGGTAAGGAAAGTAGAATCCCACTTATTTCATGTTTTTTTTTTTTTCTATTTTATATCGAGACACTAGAAAATTAGAGACAGATAGATGAGAAGGCGCAAAGTCCAAAATTAGCAGGAGCGGGGCATGAACCCAACCTTAGAAGGCAAGTAAACTACATATGTGTGCTACAGACAGGGATTGGTAAAAGCCTGCCACGATTTTGCCATTACAGAGCTCCCATACACACAGCTAGCCTGCAGCCCAGGAGTTCAGCCTGTTTCTCCAGACCTCCTGAGGTGCACCAGAGCCTGTGGCCACAAAACGCATGGACGAGATTTTCACTTGCAATTTCATGACGTTCCAATTATTTTGGCCCGCAATCTGACCACCTGACCAGACGGGGGTCGAAGTCAATCAGCGCTGAGCCAACACAAGTACATACAGAGCTTGGCCAACATTCAGGGTTTACATTTACTGGCTCAACCTTACCTTTGCCAGCTAGGTAAGTTCATAACCCAAGTAACACCCTGATAGTGTGTCTAAACAGCCTGGTCATTGTGATGACGTGCGCTTGCCGGTATTTGATTGGTGCAAGATGACGGACTCGGTTGACTGAGGCAGATTAAAAAGAAAAAATTAAAATACGGTCATTCGGTGCCCACCCCCTTACCCTTCAGTCCCCCACCCGCATGAGATTTGGACAGAAGTAGCTAATGGCCATTGGTTCATATGATACTGAGAAAATAGAAATGCTTGTGTCATAGCTATGAATACACTAGAACAGAGTTCCTCTTTTCTTTTCTTCCCAGCTGTCAATCGGATGTCTATGCTGTCAGTGAAGCTGTTTTTCAAATCTAAGGAAAATCGCCCTCATGACACACGACCTTAAAAAAACACTGAGCTGGTTTTTCTTTTTTTTTTTTTTTCCAGCTCAGTGGAGGAACTGCCACTTTCATCACAGTGTTTGCGACATCTTGTTCTTCCTGCACCCTGCACTGGTTAACTACGGGAAGTCCCGATCCGTAAAAAAAAGAAATTATTTCACAGAACCACCATGGCATCCAATCATATTCCAGAAAAGTCAATATGGCTGCAGTCTTAAGTCCGACAGCAGAACTTAAAATAAATAAAATAAAAACCTTACTCAACTAAGCAGTGTCTTGACTGAAATCCATGAGTAGCTGATCAGTTGAATCAGGTGTTTTTAGCGCTGGATGAGAGCAAAAGCATGTACCTGCTCCAGGCCTGCTCCAGTATGTGACTGACCCCACTACTGAGCTCACCCCCACTAACAATTGGTTAAAAATCAAAGCCCAGAAAGTGTAATCCAGATGAATCCAAAGACAGTGATTTCAGACCCTGCGTGTGTAAACCGGTGCACAAGTATGTCATGAGCACGGGCATCCTGGGATCTGCAGTCCCCGACATCTGATAACAGGAGAGAGCGTTCAGCAATAAAAATAAATAAAAAACTCCAGACCACAAAAGGGCATTTAGGGTCTGAGAAAAGTCTGTCTGTGTTTCCTGATTAATCAGGAAAGACCACATTCCCTAATCTCTCCCTGTAGTCTTTTTTTTTGTTTTTTTAAACAAAGGGGGAAAAAGGGGATTCTATCCACTTCCTCCATGTTCACTGTCCACCCCCCCCCCCCCCCCCCGATCACATGCTTTGTTTAAAAAAAAATAAAATAAAAAATGCTCTCACACACTATATACCGGCCCCAGGTCACATGTTAACAAGCTTATTACGGCCAAGGTTTTGGTCAAATGAATGGCCCTCGCAGCATCAGTAACAGAATGGCAACACTGACTGTCAGCAGACCACAAGCTCAGCCATAATGAACTTGTGACCATTTGCAAGTTCAGTATGAGTCTGTTTTTTTTTTTTTTTAATCTTATATTGAAATTACTGCACTTTTGTATGAGCATCTGAAGTTCTCTTTTGGATGCCCACATTTTTCTCAGGTTTTTCTCTTTTTAAAACAACAAATTAGGCCGAATCTCTCGCTTCTCCAAGAATCATCTGTGAATTTACCTTCCCATTCACCCATCACTGCCTGGTGAGAGAAAGGATTCTTAGCACTGCTACACAAAACGAGTTAGCCCAGTTCAGGAGTGTCAAACTCCAGTCCTGCACAGCCGCAGCGTCTGAAGGTTTTTGTTCCATCCTTTCAACAGGCAGCCATTTTGGGCCTTGGGAAACAGGTGTGTGGACTGCATAGCCAATCACTGATTTAAATGAATGAATTCAATGCTGCAACACACCAAAAACCCACAGTCAGTTCGACACCACTGGCCTAGTTATTGGATGGGCAAATGCCTATACAGTCCAACTTTTTTTTTTTAACATAACGGTATTAACAATCTTTTACAAAGAATCAAACCCCTGGATCTGCCATTTGTGTCTGCTGGTATCCATGCAGACTGGAGCTGCTTGGCATTAAGATAGTTGGATTTGGAAGATTTGGAATTAGAGGGCTGGGGGCTGGGGGGGTCTGGTGGGAGATGGGGTAAGGTTTCTCCCTTGTCCAGCCCTGTAATGAAGGAAAGGAGCCCTGGCAGCTCAGTGACCCCCCCCCCACCCCCACGCTCTGCCTGGTTGCCTGCTCGTCTGTCATCCGAAGCCATTGAGACCCAGAGCGTGCTCGGACTGGAGCCGGGGGAATTCAGACGGAAGCAGGGGGGTTGCGAAACAGTCGATGAAGAGAGCCGATCTGGCAACTGGGGGTATATTAAGCATCTAACCTTTTTAAAATGGAACGAAACAAAGACCCGAGAAGAATGTTGTATGGGTAAAAAATGTGACTTGGCGTGTATATGTGCGTGAGAGAGAGAGGGAACGGAATGAGGGAAGTGGGTATGTGTCATTGTATATATACCCATGTCAGCATTTGTGTGTGTGTGTGTGTGTGTGTGTGTGTGTGTGTGTGTGTGTGTGAGAACGAGGGCTGTGTGTGAGAGAGATAAAGTGACTGCAATTGTGCATGATAAACACAACCCCCCCCCACCCCCCAAACTCACCTTCCTGCCAAACATTCAGGACCCCACAGGTGCAGCTGAATCTTCTACCTGGGCACATCTACTCTGCCTGGGGGCACTGGGCGCCTCCAGCACTTTGACTCGAATTCAAATCGCAGCAGCACAGTTTACCGACATGACCGCCCATTGGCACAGCACTGCCAAAGCAACTGCTCACACAATATGCAAATTAACAATACGAATGTAAAGAATTATGATTCTCTCATGAAAGAATAAATAGAGGTCACCTCCACTTTACAAGTGTTTTTCAAAACTCAAACGTGGTTTGAATGGGTTAAAACTACACCCATCGATTTTATGCAGGATTGACTTGTTTTGCTTCAACCAAAACTGCCCGAATGCGATTTAAAGACTTTTTTTGTTTGTTTTTTTTCCCCTTGTATCAACAGGCCTCCTTTCTGATTGGTTGCTTATAGTTACACCCCACCCCCTTGACCTCCGTCCTTCCCCACCCACCACCAGCACTGATACGATCTGTAGCTCAACAGGCATCACAATCTATCCTGTGGCACAAACACAAGCTGCTCATACCAGTTAAGACACATGATTATCTCACGCTCTGCAGAGTGCTCTCGGTCACAGCTTTCCACACAACCCTGATAGCAGGACAAGGCTGGCTGGGTGCGGGGGGTGGGGGTGTAGTGATGAGTGTTCCACTGGAGCTACAGGGCGGAGCTACAGCGAGTTATCAACCATGCAAACCAAACAGAAGTTTTTTTTTTTTTTGGGTGTTCCACAAGACAATGGTTGGCTAGTTGAGTGCAATGAGTTGCTGTTAGCATTATGTTAGCCTGACCCATTTTTAGCGTCATGAAGACATCACAGGGGGCATGTTTGCACAGGCCACTAGCGCTCTTGATGGGGTGAAGCAGAAGGGTGAGGTTTGGGAGAGCACGAGCGTTTCTCCTTTTAGCCCTCAGGAAACCGGGTGCATGACCTCGTGGAGTGCCAACCCCTGGCACATGCTCACTGTTGCCGTATAAATAGAGTTCTGGTACAGAAGCAGCAAAAGTGGTGAGTGAGCAGAGGGCGGGGTTTGGGCACGCTGGGCTTTAAGAAGCATGACGCAAAGACAAACCGTGGAGCGGTAACCTCAACAAATGAGAGCACGAGATCAATATAGAGATGGAGAAACAGGAGTGGAAACTTGAAAGCCAACCTGTTTGGGACCGAATTAAACCAAAGCCAAAAGCAGAGGACACAGCCAAGATCGAGAGGTTGGCAGAGGAGTCGAGGGAAGGGGAGGGGAGGGAGGGATGAACTGTGGAGGGGAGAAGGACTCGTGGAAGAAGATACTAAGGAAACACAGAGAGGAGATTGACAAAGATAGATGGAGAAAAAGAGATAGAGCAACAGTGAGCAAAACAAAAGCCACAGAAGCAGCAAAATGGCACACAGGAAGTTCTGCACAGCACCTTTTTCCACAGCTCGCGACGGCCACAAGCGTGAACAACGAGTGCTACACCCTTTGCGCGAAACCCCACAGTCGCCACAAAAACACCCGGTTCTTCAACCTTCCGCTCATGGGTGCCAGGGAAGGGAAACAGCAGGGGGAGGTGGAGGTGATGTCACAGTACCTCAACCCCGAACTGAGGGCGACAAAGCCCACCACAGCTCCTGTTCCATACACCAGGGCCTCCACCACAGCGCAACATGGATGGATATGAGGGAATGTTCGTTTAGGCTGCAGGAACACAAATCCAATCAAGGAGGGCCATGAAGTCTGCTGGTTTCCATGGTCCCCTTTCAATGAGCAACCAATTCATGCCTTGGAAAAAAAGGTGTGCAGTCCATCTAGCCAATCAGTGGCTTATAATTAATCACTTAAGAACCAAAGCCTACTATGGGAGGTGAGCAAGCAGCGTTATGCAAACACCCAACGCTGCCCAAGCCTCAGACACAAGTGCAAACCTGCTTCATGCTCAACTTTTTTGAGGGGGTTTGTTTGCTGTAACACAATTCTCACATCCAACCACCTGCGTGCCAATTATGCCAGTGTTTTCTTTAAGCATCACGAGGCAGATTCCTGACAGTCTTGGCCAAGCAAAAAGCCCTCTGGGACAGGAGCTGTACTGTACTTGGAGGTATAAACACAGAGACGCTTCCACATTTCACTTTCACTTCCCAGCACAAAGGCAGCCAAAACCCAGTCTGATCTTGTATTAACGGCCAAAAAAATCCCAGCACTACGACGGATTACTAAACAAGAACTGAGTGCCAAAACAGTTGACAAACCAAATCACCAAGCACCCTAACTGTTTATCTAACCAAAAGCCAAAGCAATCACATTTTATTTAACCAAAACCCAATGCCGACAGTTTAAAATCCCAAAACCAAACCCAATTATGGTTTCCCCAACCCAAAACCCTCATAACTTTCCAATGGCACAAACAGCCAAATCCTTAACTAAATTCAGCACTTACAGACTGGAGAGCTGCAGCACAGTTTAATGACTGCAAAAATGAGGCTAAACCAGGTCTGAATAGAGGCAAGGCAAAGATGTGTACAATGAACCGCAAACCCCACCATGACAGTATCCTGCATGGTACAGCATATAAAGCATGGTGTTTTGACCCCAATATTGCTCTGCCATGACACTTAACCTGCACTAGTTTTATATATGCGTTCCTGGGAAAAGAGCTTTACAGATAAATTGAGGGTTGCATGTTTTCGGGGATGCGCACTTTACTATTAACACCACAAACCAGTAACATTGGCCCAAGGCTGTCTACTTGGAGGACGAAAAGGGAATCTGTCCACAGGGACGAGGTGTTACCCACAAAGCACTCTGGCACAGACAAGAGACTGAGGTTTCATGAAGTCTATAACGGGCGGAGGCTATGAGCAGTCAAGCACGACTAACTTGCCTGACCCAAGATTTTATTAACCACAGCTAAACAAGGTCACAGGTTCCTGCATGTCAATAACCCATAGCTCTATCCATTGCTTTGTGAAACCCCATAATGCTGCATTCTAACACTCCTATACAGATGGGAGAGAGGGGTGAGAAAGACTGCAATATTGCCCTGAATCTATAGAGGAAGTTCCAGGACAGCCAACCAAAGAACACCCCCCCCCCCAAACACACACACACAGGTGGACCAACTGCACAATCAGGCTGGCCTGCAGCCACTGAAAACCGAGCAGGCTTTGGATGCCAACCGACATTGGGGAGGGTGGGGAATTACAGCAGATTTAAAGCTCTGTGGCTGACTGGGGGGGGGGGGGGGGGGTCGGACATAGGAATTAAAATGAGGAGCAGCTGTAGCCGCGGCGTTTGGGGTGCAGTAGGGTGGGGGGGGAGGTGGTTAGCTGATTCTGAGGCCATCAAATTCCCCTCCTAAAACACAGGGGTTTGGATATGTGACAGAAGAGGCACCAGTTACAAGGCATGGGCCAGGGGTAATGAGGGAGGGTGGCTTTTAAAAACAAAAGACTGCTTGTCCTTGGGGTTGCTAAACCCCCATACAAAAGCAAAAAGGCAGCCACACACTATTTTTAGCTTAATTTTGTGTGTTTGTGTGCATGTGTGTGTCATTGAAATTCCTTGCATGCTAAATCAATCAGACAGGACAGGAGAATCCGCTGCATGGGGGGAAAAAAAATACAGCAGGAAACGAATTTGAATTATTTTTTAATTTGCTGCCTGTTAAGACAAAAAAGGATTACTGTGTCGCACAAAAAACAGTGAATGATTCATTAAAATGAATGAGTACAGGGGGGAGGGGTCTGACTAATGACCGTGCGAATCAATCGCTAGGATTTGCAGTCTTGTAATCCAGATTCTGACATGCAATACACCCAAGCTCTGCAACTGAAATATAATCGAACTGAGCCAAATAGAGGTAGAGGTTTAATTAGACTTTATGCAAGGGGTGGGGATTAGTTGCTATCAAACTACCCTTCCCAGCGTGCCCCAACATACAATGCGTTTTCAGTGGATTTCAGCCGAGATATCCAGGTAATTATCTTTCGAGGCCCCACCGGCCTCCCAACCCATTCAATCCTCACAGGAGAGAGCGCTTTTTTTCCAAATGAGTGCGGGCAGGAAGAGTGCGAACATAAAGGAAGAGAACAATGCCCTTATAGGAGAGAGGGGGGACGACGAAGGTAGAAAAACCGTGTCATTTCCCACACCCAACAATACCACTGGCTTACACACAAAAAACCCGCAACGTTGCTCGGATTGATTTAAACAGAGTCCTCTACCAGAACAATACGAGACCTGATTTGTTACTGCTGACAATCACTTTGCGTTTTATTTAGCACTCCTAATAAACTTACGATTACATATTATCAAACCGCTCAATTTCGTGTTGAAAATGATCTAAAATAGCTAGTGTTCAACTCACGAAACGGACAGCTAGCTAATTAGTTTAAGAACAAAGTCAATTCTGAGTAACGGATAGCCTACAGAAATGGTTCCAACTTTTCACATACAGTGACACGAGTAGCCTTCTAGCTAACATGCATGAACTAGCAGCCACGTATTCCTATTACTGGTGAGATACCTAAAAACAAGTTAAAGGAAACAGCAGGAAAAAAACCTCTAAATTCACCCTAATCCACACAATTGGCATTCACAATAACGTCAGTATGTGCGGGTCTATTTGAGCACTATAGCTTTTCCCGATAGCTATCCAACTTAGCTGACAATGTAAGTGTTTACCACTGGCTGAAAGTACGAATTTTAAATGCGACATTCTTCTGCAAGACAAGGAAGAGCACGCACCCAACCCCCAGCACCCATCAATAAAAGAGGACAGACAGCCAGAGAATGCTGCTAGGTGGCTTAGGTCATCAATCACAAGTTCTCAGCTTAGTGCATCGGTGGCTAGACATGCATATATTTAATTTAGCCAGCATGTAGTGCTACACAAACAAGACATCTAATAGTACACGCTATGTCGTCAAGTAGCTGGCTATCTGGCTAACTAAGCAAGTTAACAGAACTGGCTAACGGATAGCCTAGCCTTGGGATGGAGTGTGTGTGTGCACAAATTTGGCAATTAATGTTATTCGGTGTTATCTCCCAAAAACACATTAAAGAATACTTGTCGTCAGCTTGGCTACAGGTACACTATCCAGATTAACTTTCATTGCCATCACTACAATGTTAGTAAATTTATAATTTATATCACTATACCGGTATGTCAACAACAGCTATTGGGCTATCTTAGTTACGTCTGAACTTTGAACCTAAACGACTGAGTTGCAGCCAGCTGAGATTAAAGCACGTATCGGCATCCAATTACACCAAAGTTGGCCATTTCAGACAAAGCACCGCACGAAATGTTAGCCCGCTGTGGGGTGCGTTGTTGTCAATCAATCGGTCAACTGACTGACCGACTTCCAGCAGCTCCGCCACGGCTCACATGCCAAAACGTATGCAGTGTAAAAAAAAAAAAAAATAAATAAAAATTAAAAAAAGGAAGGGAGGAAAACAAAAGACCAAAATGGGCACACTCAATTAAGCTTGTCGGCTAGCTGGCAGCTACTTGGCATCTGCCGAGCATACCGAGCCCCTGAAGGATTCGTTGGTTGCATTCTTTCAACTCCAATTACAGGAGCTAACCCACGTTAGCCATCTTATCTGAAACAAAGCAATTAGCCAGCTAGCGCTACATTCGCCCCAGCTTTCATAGATACTTAATGTCAGCTAGCTAAAGCAGCTACCTACATCTGTACCGCCTAGCATGCTACCTTGCTATCTTGGGTATTTAGAAACAACTGAACCATTTACTGGCTTCTTAGTTTATCGTCTAAAGACTACCTTTGCGGGTAGACTAGAGAGGCAAGAAACGAGGCTAAAGGCAGCTAGCCGCCGAGACGTTACAGCCACACTTAACGTTAATCAATCGTGGATTATGTATCGTGTCAAGAGACCAATCAAAACGCACAATACAAGTCAGGAAAAAAGACGCCTTTCGAAAATAAGTCGCTATGACAGCAAACGTGCTGAAATTGGGAACGATTTGGGGATATTTACACTGATAAAGCCACTTACAAAATTAAATACATCTGCGTGTAATCTTACGACCCCCCCTCCTTCTCCCAGGCGGCTCTCCCCATTCCACTCCACCCCAACCCCCTCCCCCTCTCAACCTTCCTGATTTAACACAAATAAATCCCTTTTTCAACCATATTTATTACCTGGAGTAAGCCTGTGTTCTCCTCCCATCGACTGAGGCGACATCGAGTGCGACGGACTATCTGTGGGCGGCCGGAGGTTGCATCTTTGAGGGGACGGAGTGGCCGGGGTCCCCGGCAGCGGGTTGCACCTCCTCCGCTTTGGGGACTGGGGACTGAGGAGGGCCTCAAACTCCATCGAACGCTTTAACGTGGCTCCACACGCCATTGTCGATCCTTTCTACGATAATGTAGACAGAAGAAATAAGTTTTAAAAAGCGCACGGCAAACTACTGGAGCAGGCTCTAAAAGAAAACAATTCACAATCCAGCTATTTTCCCTTTCTCCACCACCCTTCACTATTTTACAATGGCGTCTGTAGCCGGGTTTGGGTGCCGACTGCCGAGGCTGTATAAAAATTCTAATACGTCACGCTGGGGGAGTGTGCCATTGTCGTGAATAGGGGAATTGTGTTTGAAAGTGTATATTAAATTACATTTATCTTTTAAACGTATACATTATAAACACACTACTGTATTAAGTGTAATTAACAGTTCATTCCGTATATTATATTTAAGAAATAACTATCACACAATTAAGTGTAAACGTAAACTAAAAATGTGTACCACCCCTTTCATCAATGCTGATTGTTTTTAGTCAAACTCAAACTGTAAACTCACGAGGCCGAACAGTTAGGGGGCAGGGCTGGCAGTAGCAGGCAGATAGGAAATCAGTTGGAGCACTTTGCCGGCTCATTGTATATTGCGTGATTTTTCAGAATTTCAGTGTTTACACTTAACAAATGTTTTGGATTCTTCATTGTAGATTGTCAGAAATTTCAGTTTAATTAATTGGTAGAGCCATCAGGCATTTCTGAAGCTAGCAATTCATAATACAACAGCAGCTACTGTTGACAGTGGACAGTTATGGTAGCTAGGATAATATTGTAACTGCAGTAATTAATTCAGCCTGCAACGCTCTCCTGATGGTTGGTTACCGCACCCAGAGAAAACAACTCGAGCTTGTAAAATGCACTAAATTCAAAACTACAAAGATTATGTTCCCAATTCAATTAACTGGTAAAACTTGTGTCTTAAAACTTGTGTCATCAATGCGAAGTTTACTAGACGGGTAGGGTGCGTTTTTTCAAGGATCACATGCATTGCAGTCATGTTTTATTTAAGCACGCATACACAGATAAATGCAGTTCCAGTCATAATTCTGAGGCAGGCATATAGATTATGGTTTTATATGTTTATAGATCATGAGAGCATTTGAGAAAAATAATGGAAAAAGGACACTTTATCTTTGATGGTGTGCAATTTTAATATTTCATCACATTCAGTGAAAGAACTTAGTTCAGTCTATATTTGCTGAAGCATGCTTTATCCAGTGACTTTTCACTTTGCTTTAGAGGCTGTATTAACCCTGGTGTGTGATCTACAGCACAGCACATAATGGGAAAATTGAATGAGGAGAGTTTTAAAAAATAAGTAAGAACAAGAGAGATGCCTGGAACAACTGCAGTCTCAGCTTTTTTTTTTTTTTGGTATTATTTTTCAGTTCTTGCTGGTGAACCATAGCTCCAAAACAAAACGCGGCTGATGACTTTAGAGCTTGACTGAAATGAAGCACATGAACTGACAATTCCAGCTCCCACCCTCTCCATCAGTCAAGTTAAGGGCAACGAGGAGACCAAGAACATGGCAACCAAAGAAAAGACAACACAAGACGGAACCGTTGGCCCCAGAAACAGTACGGTGCATCTCTCCAGATCCATTCATTTAAAGAGATGGCCTGATCCCGTCCTCTAGGAATGAATCAAAGTGACGATTTAGCTGCAGCTGGTCCACCGGGGAGTGAGCAAAGAGCTTCAATGGAGGGAACTTGTTTTTTTGCCAAATAAATGGTGAACAGCCTTCTTTTGTGCTTTGCTCGAAAAGCGATTCTGCACTTTTCTGTTTCCCTCGGGCTCCTGGACTGTCCTACCGAGACGTCCTGAATTTTGGAGAGACGTGGGCCACCCTGCCCCGGCCCTGAGGCTGCCGAATAGCGTCCTTCCAATGGCCTCTACGCTGACCATGGCTTCAAAGACTTTGTACTGTGTTCGGCTGTCCCTTTGGAACACTGAATAGACTGGTTATTCCTAGCCTTTGCAAGCATCATCTTTGCAGCCTACTCATAGAATCTGAGCCACCTGGTCACTGTTTTCTGGACTGTTTGTTGAGATATTCCTTTCAGTATCCCAGTCTCCAGAGGTTCCGGTTGATCAGTTCTGAAGAGGTTAGGGAATAGTTTTCTTGTTTTTTTTTTTTTTTGTTTTGTTTTATCATAAACTGGGTCTATTGCACAGCAGGATACTTTTCAGTTCCCGCTGGAAAATGGTGCCTGCGAGGGCCAGTGTGACAGTCTGTTTGTACATAGACATGTATAGAAAAATAAATATCAATGGAGTTATTTGCCTAGCTCTGGCTTAGTTTCTATCTACCATTTGTCATATAGGATGAGCAACAATGGTAGTAAGCTAAAATTGAGTGTTATCATTTGTTTATTATTAATTACCTTTTTCCCAACCAGATTTGGCTGAACTATATAGCCTCATGCAGCAATCCTCTCTAACCAACTCAGGACAGGGAAGCCATGAACATGTGAATCCTCCAGAATGCTTCCTTCCTTCCACACCGCACACATACTATCCCAGAACACATTTCTTGTGTTGTCTGAGGATGACAAAGTCAGCATATACTCACCAAAAGTGACTTGCTTTAGAGTAGTGAGAATGATGAACTAAGGTTTCCCTGGCGGGTCTCAAACACCCAATCTAAAGGCTCGTGTCTGCTTCCCAAATGAAGGTCTTACTGCGTGAGCCACCTCAAGGCCTGAGGTCTTGCTCTGGAAACAACTGAACAATGACACAATGTATGAAAGCAGTAGGAGCCAGGGGGCTTCAGACTAACAGAACAAGTTTGGGACTGAAATTCGAAGCGAGGCTGCCAATCTCCCATTTTGTGAATGGCAATCAACAAAGATAACACTGACTGCCTTGCTGATTGATTGATTGATTTGTCCCCATCAGTTTTCTCTGCCTCAGTGCTGGAAGGTCCAAGAGGTCAATCTCACACAGATTTGCTGTCTTGTTCTGCCTCTTATGACGGAGCGTTGTTTGGGAGATTGGCCCGGGGGGGGGGTCCCGTGTTTCGGGGATGTCTGTGGTGATTTGCTAATAAATAAACTTATCAACTGCTGTGCATCATCAGACCTTGAATACGCATCGCAAGTGCACTCTTCTGTTTGCTCCAGTTCAGTTCTGCCTTCAGTTACAAATGAGACATACAGCTTGAGCTGCAAGCCTTCTCTTATTGAGAAGATTTAATCGGATTTCGATGAGGGCTTTGGGTGCATTTCGTTTCCTCTTTCACTGCTGTATTTTGGCTCTTGTGACTTAAGTATGGATTGTTTGTGTGGCAGTTGTTTTGATTTTTTAAACAATAGCCAAAGTACATGTATCTTTGTCAATACAGTCTGTTTACTGTTTGCTCATGTTAACGGTGGACTGGTGATGTGGGCTGTGCTCTTCTCTCTCCTTATCCTCTCCTTTCCCTGTAAAAATTCCAGCTGTCACCTGAGTGGCCCCACGTGTCGGTGGGAGTCCTTTAACAAGGGCTGACCGTGCTTTGTCTGGAGCCAGCAACTGCCCGTCAATCACAGCGCCCGTGGCTTCAGCCTGCTCTTCTCACGGACTTAATTACAGGCCTCTACGCCAACCCCCATCCCCATCCGCATCCCCTCCCCCAGCCGCTGCCCACAGCTGTATCCACCCACACCGCCCCATTCCTCCCTCAGACCCCAAGACTCCACTCCCCGTGTGACGCCTCTTTCAGGGGGACTGTCCCGGCACCCTCCGGAAAGAGACGAATGTCCCCACATTTTTCAAAG
Source organism: Albula glossodonta (assembly GCA_019788955.1). NCBI lineage: Eukaryota > Metazoa > Chordata > Actinopteri > Albuliformes > Albulidae > Albula > Albula glossodonta. The sequence goes on from JAFBMS010000094.1 coordinate 254,562, forward strand.
AGGAGGCCACCCTCAGCATTGTCCCTTTTGGGGCTGCAGAGACAAAAGGGCAGTGGACACAGCAGGCAAAGAGAATGCTTCGTAGAAACATTTGGAGAGAAACCAAATCTGCTCCATAATTTCATAAAGGAGTAAAATTAATAAATCGATTAAAAAAATAATCCGCAATCTTCTATTGCACTAACAGTATTTCAGACTGATGCCATTTCTGAGCTACTATTTTCTAATGAGTCATTTCAAGTGTTTTGTAGTTATTTTCACCAAATAATTTTAACGACTCAATTAGATTGTATGAGGGGTACTTTTATTTCCTGCTTGATTAACAAAACGTTCAGTTAAGTTTAGTTTTTGAGTACTTTTCCCACCTCTGCAAATGTCCATTGACTGAACAGGCAAAGAACACGTTACATAAATCCATTCTGAGAACCACTGTCACATAATGTAATAAAGAAGTAAAGAAAAGAAATGAATAATCTTTATCTGTGTGCTGACGTTACTTCTGATCGCCATTTTGCTCCTTTTTTTTACTTCCCCAGGGAGGCGAGAAAAGAGATAAAAGCAGACCATAGTTGCAGCTGATTGCAAACAAATGTTTTTTTTTTTTCTAGAATTTTCTCTCAAGGCTTTGTGATCATAGTGAGGAAATGCACACCGAAGCTACAGGAAGTACGATGTGTCAACCCACTTCCCTTTGCCTCTCCATACACACACTAAGGGCATTGTGGGAGTCCCACTGTTACCCTTTTGGCTCTGGTGGTGGGGGGGGGGGGTTCTTTTTTCACCCACCTGTGTCCCATTTGACTCTGCCTGAAGCTCAGTCACATGACTCATGCTATTACACTGTCCTACAGAATAGCTTTGTTCATTTTGTTGGGGGGGTGGGTGGGGAGCTCAGATGAACGACCTGAAGGAGGTTCTAAAAACAAACCATACAAGCAGAATGGCAGCCACACACTGGTGCCAACACACACACACACACACACGCACACACATGTTTGGCTTTTAAATGGGTCATTGGTGGATTTATTTTTTTAACTTCATTTAACTTAGTGGGTCAGCTTAGAACCCATTGCTTAATTTATAATTTAAGAGGTTGTGAAGCCTTGCTTGGAAAGGGTCCGAGCATGGAGTGAAAATGATCAGTCTTGACTTTATATGTTTTTGACAGAATAAAAAAAAATTCTGACCAGTTCTGTGGCACATTTATAGTTATGCACTATTAGATTACAAATATTAAAACCAGATGTAACTTCAGAGATGCAGTACATTCCCATTCAGATATGACACAAGGTCATTTCCTATGTCCATATGTCACACATGAGGTAGCTCAGAGAGACAGGGAGAAAAGTTCATAGTCCGGGCTTTTAAGATCAGTTCTAATGTGAAATTAATGACAGACATGTTCAAAATACTCTGGATACCCCCTCAGCTCCTTTCAGTTCAGAAACATAAAGACAGAAATCTCTACATTGGAGCTTTACTGGAGTGTATTACTTTCCTCTTTTGAAGGGAGGGCTGGTAGTTTATGATACAAATTATCATGTAAGATCCAGCTGAGACCAAATTTCATACTGGGAACCCTCCCATTTCCACCCCACTGTGATACAGAAATGTTGGAGGAGGCTGTTCAGAAATGGGGGTGGGTGGGGGGGGCGTCACAAGGTTACTCTTTTGATCCCCTTTTGACTACAACTTATATTTTTTCAGCTACCGAAAGGCACCACGGTCTGCATCCTGTTAAGGCACTGTTCCAGTGTGTGGATGCGCCCCACAGTCTGCATCCTGTTAAGGCACTGTTCCAGTGTGTGGATGCGCCCCACAGTCTGCATCCTGTTAAGGTACTGTTCCAGTGTGTGGATAGGCCCCACAGTCTGCATCCTGTTAAGGCACTGTTCCAGTGTGTGGATGGGCCCCACGGTCTGCATCCTGTTAAGACACTGTTCCAGTGTGTGGATGAGCCCCACGGTCTGCATCCTGTTAAGGCACTGTTCCAGTGTGTGGATGGGCCCCACGGTCTGCATCCTGTTAAGGCATTGTTCCAGTGTGTGAATGGGCCCCACGGTCTGCATCCTGTTAAGGCACTGCTCCAGTGTGTGGATGGGCCCCACGGTCTGCATCTTGTTAAGGCACTGCTCCAGTGTGTGGATGGGCCCCACGGTCTGCATCTTGTTAAGGTACTGTTCCAGTGTGTGGTTGGGCCCCACAGTCTGCATCCTGTTAAGGCACTGTTCCAGTGTGTGGATGGGCCCCACGGTCTGCATCCTGTTAAGGCACTGCTCCAGTGTGTGGATGGGCCCTACAGTTCTGGTATTGAATCTGAGTCATTCTGTTGCTGCCTGTGACTTTCAGCTCTTTACACAGCTCCAATATACAGAGATATCTAGGACTGGGAGCCTTTTAGGAGATACCTGGAAGGTACATGTTCCAAATGTGTTTGTCATTAATATTATATACAGAGCTGGTTTTTTAGTCTCTGTGCATGTCTCTAAAATTTCTTTATGCATCCCATCCAAGTTCTGAGAATCATGAATCACTGTGTGTGATAACCACAGGAAACCATAAATGGCCGCAGAAAGAGGAATTAGTTTGCTGTGGGCGTCCATGTCTCGTCGTTCACTGGTGAGCCCCGCCAATCAGTTGGCTGCCTACAGTCTGCCTGCAGAAAGCTGCACACAAACTGTCTTCCTCCTACTCACATCTGTGCAAGCGCAACTTGTCGAGATTGGTGTGATAAAAAATGTGGGGGACATCACATGTTTCAGACGGGATGAGCACGTTTGTGATTTCCAAAACGTGTAATTTCAGGCTGCAGTGATGAGAGCAGTGTGTGGATATTATCAGAATTACAAACTGGAACAATAAGGGGAAGGACATTTAAAACAGAATATGTTTTGTTTGAAAATTGATTTAGCATGGATTTCACTGGGAAAAGTGTTATTGGTTTTGTTTTTATTGCAGAGGTGCTGATGGGAAATGAAGTCCAGGGCTAGTCAATGTGTAGTCAGTGATGCCTGGCTCTGTGTAACACAAGGTGTTGTAAAATGTATCCTCCTTCCCTTCATTACCACTGCCTCATCGTCTCATCCAGCCTTCCAATACAGGGTGGTGGTAATGGTGGAATGAAGGATACATTTTCAACTATTGCCTTTTGAGGTCACCACACCACAGCAGCAAATGCTTGTGGGAAATGAAGTCCAGAGTGTGTCAATATGTAGTCCATGACTCCTTGCTCTGTGTATGTGTGTGTGTGTCACAGCACACAATGTTTTGCCTGTTGGAGTCACCATACTGGTCAGATGAGTATCACATATGTCTTGACTTACAGGGGAATCACCACCGTTCCTTTAAATTTTTTCTTTCAGGTGACCGCTACCTCAGAAGCAAAGAGGACAGACGACACACTGAATGCTCACCTGAAAATATAGCTGCGCTGTGTTGTTCTAGTTTCCCATACCCATGGGGGCACCAGGTAGGCCTCACCTGACATTGGCAAGACATCACTTGGAAAAAAGTGGAAAGAGCGGAAGAGAGAAAGGACAACGTCTGAATAGGAATGACTCCGACAAAAGAATGTTTAAACATTACAATGTACCAGCAAACTGTGTGGTTCATGATGGTATGGTAATGTTGTCGTGTGTGGAAGGGACCCACAGCCAGGTATCAAATTCCCACCTTGCTAGTGCTAACGACCATGTACACTGACACTGTGTTATATAATAGACTTTAGCATTGCTCAGGGAGAGAGGGATTTAGTTGGCAGGGATGTCTGTGTCTCATTGCTCATCAGTGCCCCCTGCTGGTTGGTCAGGAACCTACCAGTTGCCTTCACACAGCAGTACATGAAGAGACTTCCACCAATTCATGTCTCTGCGAGCTCAAGTTTTGTGTGGGTTGAGGTGTGAAAAAAAGTGGTCTTAGATGTGATATCACATACTTCTGAGAAAATGTGATCTTGTCTGTGCTCTCCTAAAATGGCAGCACCCGTTGTAGTAATGAGTGCTGTTAGCGGACATGACTGAGCGTGCCAAATTGCTTATAAATGTAAGAGAACCATTTTTTAAAAATATATAACATAAAGAGCCATTCAGCTTGTTTAGGTACATAACAGTTATAGAGGCACCTGCGTCTGTCGTTTTTCCTTTTGGCTGTGACCTATTTGTAAAATTTGTGTACTTTCAAATAATTAATGTGGGTGCTTGAATCCTGATTTTTTTTTGCTTATCTATTGTTGTAGTCCCTAGAAAGCAATATTATTTTGTAAAAAGGGAGACAGAGATTTGGTAAAAGAGACTGTAAGATTTGGCATAAGAACTTGAACATAATAAGAAATTGTCAATCACTTTTGGACAGGTTTTTAACAAATAAATTGATGTTTTGCATGTGTTTTCCTTATACATTTTCCCCACTGGAACAAACACCAACAAACTCAGAGCTGGCAAAAAAACACTTGAGAGAACAAACCAGATTGCGGGATTTTTAACAGAAACTGTAACTTTACTTTCCAGATGTTCCAACATGGGGGTGTCCAATCTTGTCCAAGAAAGACCAGTGTGGGTGTTCTAACACAAAAACATCTGTTTCTACTAACCAGTGTCTTCAGTAAAGACCACAATGGCTTGATAAGCTGGAGCTTGTCTACGATGCACACCAGCCTTTAGTGGCTAAGATATGACACTCCTGCTCTCGAAATATAGCTATGGGTGGTCCCTGCTAGATCGTCTTGATAAATGCCATTCACCATATAAGTCATTGCGGCATCTCATCCTTCTTCCAAGGTAGGTCTGAATACTGTTGATTATTATGTTATATTTGCAACATGGTTTTACATTTTACAGTCATATAATGTTGATTGCTTTAATCCTGTTATGTTTTATGTATAGAATGTATTATGTATAGAATGTGAATGAAGGGAATTTATCTACTTTTTAATATTGCTCTTGAATATACCTGAACCATTCATTTTGTTTCCTATGGAACTAATTCATTATTACACGTTGTTTTGCCACATGTCAGTTTTTTTTCTGGTTCCTAACCCCAACATAGAAACATGGACACTCCTGTACCAGGACGACACGGGGCTCTGAGTGAACATGAACACGGTGACGTGTTTTTCACCTGTCAGACCGTGGGAGCCAATGCTTGAGCCAGCAGGTGGCTTAACGCAATAACAAGGGGAAAAGGTCAGGTAACACAGACAGCAGAGATCAGCGCTTTTGCAGACAGCAAGGTTACAGTACAGTATTTATTTGCACAGCAAACACCCTTAACCTAAGCAGCTAATACAACCACAAACTGCACTCACACATGCTATATTCGTCTTTACCTGTCCATATAGCCAAATATTGACTGAAGCTTTGTGTTGCTAAAAGGTGCACACACTTCCAGTAGCCAGCAAGGTTTTTTTTTATTTGTGTCCTTATTTTGTCCATGTGTTTTGATTTTATTTATTGTAATGAACTCATGTGTAGCACTTACATTACTGACATATGTATCATTGTTATTTGTCAGTGTATGAGTATTAATAGAAAAAATAAACCAGTGCTTTCATAAGTCATACTGATGAATTTTTGCAGTGTGCGTCGATCAATTTCACTGGATGTAATCTTTTCTAAACATTTTCTCCTCTGAGTTAAAATGGCCTCTTGTGAAAATGGCAGGGGGTGTGTTACTGGGGGGGGGGGGGGGGGGTGGGGGGAGGGGCGAGGAGAGCAGGTGAGCTGTAATGTGGGGGAAGGTTCTCATTTGTGTTGGTGAGTATCATCAATGATTTCACACAAAAAAGAGCAAGTCACGTTAATACAAATCCAGGACCATCAGCATCTGGAGAAGAACCTAAGAGGAAACATCCTGCACAGCTGCCAACCCTACCCTCCACTCCCAGCCCAATCACATTCCCTCCTCTGATGCAGTCACCCTTAAAACCAATGAGTGTTCTTCAATCTGTGTCACAGACCACACAGTACTACAGCAGAGATGGCACTGATTGGTTGGGAGGTGTGCCTGTCACTGATATCAGCCTATAGCCTGTGGACACTTATTGTGTTGGGAGGAGCTAACATAGTAATACGAGTAAGGGGCACCTGTCACTCATAACAGCCTGCTAAGCTGTTTGGAGGAGCTAAAGCAGGAACAGGAGTGGTCTGTGTATCTCAATGAATTATGGGTAAGTATTATCCAGTTGTTGTGGATATGCATACTGATAATGGATACGGATGTTAACTTACATATGTGGTAGAGAACGTTTGAATATGAAAACAACTGATTGGCCAGCCACTGAAATCTTGGATTTCTCATTTAATGTTGGCTAATGTTCTACCACCTTAGAATACACTTTGTGAAGAGATCACAGTTGGCTGTTTTTACACACAACTCTGCCGGACATGTCATTCCATTAAAAACAATGGCACAGTTCAAAGATTTGGCACTGGTTTAAGATGGACGCTCCCACAACAGAATGAAGCGGCCGTAATGGTGGTCAGTGTAACCCCACCCTACTCATTACTTTTCATGTTTTAGCCAATCAGCAGACACTTTCATTCAATCATAACTTATTCAAGCGACTTATGAAAGGTGCATATGTTCCTCAACAAATACATAAACAGCAGATCCATAAACAGCCAAAAAAACACATGTAGCAGTGTAATAAACAAACAATAACAGTCAGAGCAGCAAGTGAATTTAAAATATGGAACGTTTGAAACAAGGATACAGGCTGTGATTAGCACAGGCCCAAACTGAAACCTGAAACTGAAGAGTATAGCCATAGAGCAGGGGTCTCAAACCAGTGAGTGCAAGTTTTAACTGAATGTTAATTTACTCAATTTCTTCAGTTCATCATGTACGTTAACTCTGTATTCAAGCACAAAATATAAAAATAAACAGCTGTTACTCAGACAACGCAGGTAACCCCCTTCTAACTTTCTATTCCAACTGGCAGGAGTAACTTATAGTGATGAGCTGAACTAAGCAAAATATCTAATCAAAAGCTGAAGGTGAGTGAGAACCAGCACACAAATAGCTGCAACAGTCCACTGAGGTTGACACCACTGATTGCTTAGATTCTGTTTTCAGGAATGCAAGCGCTGTGATAGTGACTAAATATATTGAAGTGCAGCATACACAACGTCCTATATGTGAAAATGGCCGCGCTCAGAGCATGCTGCATCCCTCTTTGCAGAGTTAGCTTCAGGAGCTGGCTCTCGTGAGAAGAGGGGCCGAGAAAAACACATCCAAATTCCGTATTTCCACGTGGACAGGGTCTAATGTGCAAAGCCTCGCTCCTGAAATCGTGTAGAGGGTGTGTGAGGCGGGATCTGAGAGGGAAAGGACGAGAGCTGAGTGAGTGGTATCAGTTTTTGTGTCCCTTTTGAGTCAATATGTTACAAAACCTCGTCTGGAAGGCCACTGGTTTCTGGGAGGATTATCAGGTATTCTCTGCTCAGCTCACATTAACAGACAGAGGACCCCCACCAGCTCCACACACACACACACAAACACATATGCAAACATACACAAACATTCACATACACACACACACACATATGCAAACAGACATGCACACACGCACACACTTACACACACACCTCTTCCCCTCCTGTCCTCTAGGGGGCAGAACTCAAAATGCAGGTACAGCATTACACGATAATGAGGAGTATAAAGCCAATTATCCCATAATGCACTGCTTCGCATTCACGCCTCTCTTCAAACAAAACAATTAGAGGATAACTGATGAGTCAGTGAGGAAATAAAATACATAGCAATATTCAATACATACATGGAAATTTTGGAAAATTAGGTGATAATAATGTTTTACAGCAATGCATTTGTAAACATATATTGCAATATCTGAAAATGGCAGTTATTTGTATTTGCCTACATACTGTGCAATATCTATTTCATCCTGAAAATATATACTATGTGTTATTCAGTATCTTTGTAATACATATTTAAATATTATATACTTATATATACATATTTTCAATTATTGACAACTTATTATCAGGATTGGAATAACATATTAAGATCTTGTTCATATAATACTGCATTCAATGACACCTTGCATATATATATAAATATACAATGTATTTTTCATACATACAAGTATTTGGATATTAAAGATTTAAAGTTTTCCATTTCAACAGCTCACTGATCACCACTATCTCTTCCCCCCACCTCTCTCACTTTCTGTGCAACTGAAACTTTCTTGGACAGTTTGATTATATAACTTATTCTGGTGTGTTTCTGTGCCTTTAATTTCCATTACAGGAGGTCAAGTCCACTTCCCACAATTCACTGCTTCTGATTTCCTCCCATCCCTTTGAGATCTAACTTCTTCTCTGGATGATTGATAATACATGCTATACCAATATATGTTGGTATAAATTGGCTTCTATATATCCGGTGGAGGTGAACTCCATTTCCCACAATTCACTGCTCCACACTTTCCCCTCCTGGCCCCACTTCACTTCCTGACTATGTCCAGCTGCTGTTTCTCTATTTTCTCAGACAGGGTGGCCGGCTGCTCCTCCCCGTCGTGCCCCAGGCTGCTGACGGTCCCCTCTGAGCGGGGTAGGGGCATCTCAGGGACCCCCCCGCTCCAGGCCTGCCGGCAGCGGCCCCAGCCCCGCCCTAGAGCCCTCACCAGCGCCTCCCTCAGCTCACGGCAGCGCAGAGCGTACAGCAGCGGGTTGACGGTGGAGTTGACCAGGCAGAGCGTGCTGCAGAAGGCGAACACCCTCTGGTGGGCGCGCGTGAGGTGCAGCGAGACGTCCGCCAGCATGAAGCTGAGCACGGGCAGCCAGCACCCCACCAGAATCGCCAGGATCAGCCCAAGCGTTCGGGCCAGCCTGATATCCATCCGCATTCGGGCCTGACCCCCCGGCCCGCTCGCTCCGCCCTGGAGCCCCGCCATGGCCGCCTCGTGCTGGTGGGCCCTCCACAGGACCAGGCCATACGCCACCAGGATGAAGGCCAGCAGGACCAGGATGAACCCCGTCCAGAAGGCCAGGTAGCGATTGTGGATGTAGGGGAAGAGGCGGGAGCAGGGCGGCCTCAGGCCTGTTGGACAGGTCCAACCTAGCAATGGCAGAAAGGACAACAGGACCGTGGTGGACCAGAGCACAGCTATCCCCACTAGGGCCCGGCGACGGGTTAGCACGGCCCTGTAGCTGGAGGCATGGTGGATGCAGATATAGCGGTCGAGCGCGGTCAGCAGGAGGCTGCCCAGCGAGCCGGTGAAGGACAGGGTGACCCCGCCCAGCTTGAACAGGTAGGCGGCCGGCTGGTCATGCCGCTCGAAGAGGTGGAAGTCCAAGAAGCTGGAGGTGTAGAAGCAGCTGGCGAAGACGTCGGCCAGGGCCAGGCTGCCGATGAACAGGTAGGAGGGGCGCCGTCGGAGGGAGGGCGTGGCCCCGATCACCGCCAGCACCAGAGCGTTCTCCAGGAAGGTGACGGGCCCCGCCAGGAAACAGATGGAGCCGATGACAGTCTTCTCCACGTCTGTCAGAACCATGTAACACCCCAGGTCCTCGCACGACTCGTTACCCAGGGAATGGTCGGAAAGGGTGGGGCTTGCGTGAACACTGTATGGGGGCGTGCTGCTGAGGTCCGCCATCTCCCCCAAGCAGGAGTGACTTCCTAGGTGACGGGGAGAGGGTGGGGCTAGGGGGGATGGGTTTGGGGCAGGCACCCCCTCACTTGTTTTCTGTGGAGGAGTAGAGATGATTTTGGTCGTTCTCGGGTCTTACCTATGAAGGCTGGAAATTACACCTAGACAAAGTCAGGGAAAAAACGAAGAACATCTAAACGGTCCCCAAAGGTTCTCAAACATCATACCAAATGAAATACATAATGACTGATTTATAATTACTCACCTGATCTCTGCTAATATCTACAGTTGTCATATAGTAAACGTTCGTTAATTTTTTAGCAACATTATTGTGTCTGCTTTCCATGGAAAACTTATCTGAACATTGTGGCCAACCAAAACTCCTTGAAGCACCACTGTTACAGAGAGATTAAAATGTCCTTTTAAAACATATATTTGTGTCATGAAAAAAGTTCAAAAAAAAAAAAAAAATTGTAGTGGAGAGACCGGGATGACAGAACCTTTGTGCTATCATGTGTCGCCACTAGATGGTGCTATTGTCATCAGCAGAGCCACAAGGCACATACTTCAGCTGGTATTGCTTGAGAAAGAACTTCAGACAGGAAGGGGCTACAACGAGCATGCCTTCTCTGTTTACACTGAAATGTTGTTTACATTCAAGCATGCATGGATACCGTGCATGATGCTGTGACATGGGACTCCTCTGGTTTACTTGACAACTAGCCCTGGCCTCTTTCCACACTGCATACAAAACACTAGTTACACGCTGCCTGTGATGTCGGGGTATGACAAAGTCAGCTAGGTTCTTGGTTCCTGCATCGATCAGGTGCCTAGCTAACCAAGAGTGTGATGATAAAAAGGAATCTCAGCGGTTATCTTCCCTCTATCATTGCAGGCTATGGCTGGTCATGTTGGAACTGGGACTCAAACCCCACCATTCAGGGGTCCAATCAGCTTCCCAAACACACATCTTCACTGCATGAGCCACCAAGACTCCCAGAACTACTCATTTTTAGTACTTCAGAACGACAGCAACATCAACAAAAGCAGCCATCCTTCAACAGAGCCACAGCAGGGACAAAAACGTGTTTTTCTTTTACCTCGCTCCCTCCCTTTCTCCAAATTAACAAAAAAATATATACATGTACATATAAAAAAGGCACGCAAATGAACGAGAGGATGACCTGTTTTTCACCTCTTCAAATGTGTTTATTTGTACCAACCCCCCCCCCCCCCCCCCCCACCCACCCCCCCCCCCCCCCCCCCCCCCCCACCCCCCACCCCCCACCCCCCCCACCATAACCCTGCGCAAAAAGGAACACATTTCCACAAGAGCAGAATTTCGGGACAATAAGAAGAGTGAGTCATGGCCGGAGCAAAGCGCCCTCGTCTGCAGAGGCTTTCAGCCGGAGTCGCGCGGAGCCATCCCATCATTACTGGCTGCTGAAAGCACAGAGGGGCATGCATCCTCCAGTTTGTGTGAAGCTGAGCTGTGTGGATTCTGTTGTTCTCGCTTATCTTTATTTGTTTGTTTTGGTTGCTTTTTTTTTTTTTTTTTTTGCTAACAATGTCTAGTGTAACCTGTCTCCTGCACACTGCTCTCTGCTGATGTCTTGCTGCGTCTTACTGTTGTTCATATTTCATAGCGTTTAATATGCTGTTGCAGTTTGTCCCCGTTGATTTTACTTTCCGTGTTTGTACGCACGTTACTGCTTGCCATGTAAATTCAGTGCTACTTTAAGTACACGCTCTGGGACTGCAGATGAGAAACTTTGCCAGCTCGAGTGCATTTTTCAGAACTGTTTATTCATTTGTCCTTGTCAAGTAAATGAAGAAAATTAAAAATGACCACCCAAAAGAATCCACAGCGTACAGGTTGTCTCAAAAGGAACAGCTGTGCTAATACCGTACTATCTAATGATGTAGCCCGTTATGAGTGTCCTCAGCCAAACACTTCATCACGTATCCACATTACACACCATTAGCGAGGCTAATATTAAACTCCGCTGAAACAACTGTATCGTCTCCACTGGTGATAACTCATAAATATCGCAGGCGAGATGTGAGCTGTTGAGGAGAGATGATTAACGAGGCATTAGTACTTATGTCAAACTGCACTAAAGCAGCGCTACGTTGATGGATTGGCTTTATCGCGCCGAATTGCACAGATGTCGTACTGAATTGGTTTGCTGGCTTGGTGTATGCGGCTCTCCGTGAACATTTCAAGGAGTAGTTTAGGAACAGTTTGAATGTCTTTGCGTGAAAACTCAAAATTAACCTCACTTTAAATGAAGACAATTTGACAATTCAAAGGAATACTTCAAATGATGGACTATTTGTAATGTCCAAGAATTCCTGCAATATGATAAATAAAAGCAGGTCAGGTTTTCTCAACACTTGTCCTCAAGAGACAAAAGGTCTGCTGGTGTTTGTCCTCACTCGGAACTTAATTATTCGATTCAGACCGTTGATTATGCTGTTAACTTACTGAACATTGACTCTTGGGTCAAAATTGGTGGCTGTGTTAAAGTGAAATCAAAAACCCACATACCGTACAGTAGAGATGCGGGAGGACAGTCTCATTGAACCAGAAGTGAGTGGCGCCACAATGTAACATCAGGTACTCAGTGATTTTGACCAATTGACTGTGGAGAGAAAGACATTTTTGTCAGTGATTGACGGCTGAGTGTAGTTAATGGGGTTCATGAGGCCTCGATTCAGGTATCACTAACCTGCAGCACTCCACGTTTAGAGTGGACATAGAACACTACTTGTGGTCCTCAACTCTACTCCTGGAGGACTGCAATAGCTGCAGTTATCTATGGTTGTCTTTCAATTAGCAGCCAGTTTAGGCTTCGGACACTGGGTGAAAGGACTCTTTAGCACCTCAGAGACCTAAATTAGGCGCTTGAAACATAGTGCTGAAACAAACCAAAACCTCTCCAGCCCTCTGGGGCTGGAGTCTGATTTTCATATCTTACGCCCTGTTAGGGAAAAGGTGACCGCAAGCATCGCATTTTGAGTGGAGGGAAGAAGAGGGCTAAAGTCTGCCCCCTGCTGGACTTCTGTGGCATTTTGTTTTCTTGAAAGAAGAAAATAATGAATCCCAAATGTTAAAATGCCTTTCCATGGCTGTCCTCTGAGACCCAAGATGACTCTGCCATTGACCCTTTATATTTAATGGTATTGGAATTAATTGCTCCATAATTTCAGCTTGTCAGTTACAATGCTGCCAAAACATTCAGATGTTATGTGGTGTGCACATTATCAATGATCAGTGCTGTTATATGAATGTATTATTATATATTCCTATTACCATCAATGTAAATGTACAGTCATCAGTTGTTTAAAAAATGGTTGATATCTCCTCCAGAAATCTAAATAATTGCAGGATTTTTCTTTTACCATCTTCTCAGTTTATGTAATCTTTCTCCGTCGTTTAACTTTATGCTTTTTGCTCTGCACGTAGTCTTGGGCCTCATTGTGGACTCTGATCCCAGATCAGTCAGAAAGTCCTGCTTCCGGTGGAGCAGTCATAGGGCTGATGCACATCTGACCTCAGATCAGTGAGGAAGTTCCACCCCCGCTTTATCTTTTGTAGCATCGCCCAGTGATTGCGAAACAGACAAAGGGTTTCCTCTTTTTGACTGCACGGAGTAATGGTGCAGGTTCAGCCTATCGGGATGGTTGCCATGCATTTTAAACCAACCAAAGACGTCCTGTGCAGTCTGCGGTGGTGCTGAAGAGCTGTCCGGTGTTCGTCTCCACTCTGCGCCCTAATCAGATCAATCAACACTAACCGGTCTCTAACACGGCTGACTCACCTCACCCGGTTTCACGGCTACAAACCTTTTGCTGATTTTAAGGTGAAAAGTAAGAACCCACAAAATCCATGACTCTCCAGGACAAGGGCGAGATCGTCCACCCCTTGCTGTGGAGTCCAAAAAGACCCCACATGTCTCGCATAGCTTCCTTTTGTGTTCACATTCTGTTAAACAGCGAAGAGCCTGTTCAGAGGTGTGAAACTCAAACTCCAGCATAACTCTGATGTAAGAGTTGATTATCTCTAAGGCAATATAAATAACTCATTTAAATGTATATACATTATGAGCAGAGATTCAGCAAAATTTTGTCCTCAGAGATACTTTGGCTCATAATGAAGCACCATGAAAGGCTGCTAAATTGGTTCCTGGCATGAAACCTGAAATGTGAGGAAAGATTCAAGGCGCTTAACCTATTTGGACTTGAAAGGAGTGAAAAGAGACTTAGGGGAGTATTTTAAAAAAGGCCGCAATTAGGTGAACTACAAAAGATTTTCTAGGTTGAGTTCAGGCTGTAGAGCAAAGAGGGCATGGATGGAAATTAGTTTTGGTAACTTCTGTACTGACATTAGGAAGTATTAGGCTACACAAATGAGTTGTCAGTGCTTGATGCAGTATCTGACATTTTGTAGATTAAATGGCATGCCCAGCTGGGCTGAATGGACTGCTCTTGGTATCATATGTTGTTATGTTCTTATAAGTCACAGGCTAAATTCCCTAACCATTATGGCACCCTCCGGACCTTATATGTAGGGCAATTTCTGAACATTCATTTTCTGAAACTGTACCTAATTTTCTCAATCCTCTAAACACAAAATATCTGTATCAGTATCAGTATCAGTAGTCATGTTGGCAAAAATCTTTTGGAAAAAAAAAAGAAACATTGAGGTCGAAACCACACTACCACTTCATCTGATGTAAAAGATGATAATGTTTACATTATAAAACATGCAAAAAATAAAAAAAAACTTGTTCTTATGTTTTTCAACTGTGTATCATATTTACAGTTAATTGTAGGTCATATAGCCGATCAAAAACAAAAACTAGCAAATAAAACAAAAAGCACAAGATGAATTGTATTTATGAAGATGGTGTCAAATGTAATGAGCTGTATGCAGTTTTTTTTTTTTTTTTTTGCAAAAAGCGCAATAGAGGAAAAAGCAGAACATGTGCTTGTATTTTTGCAAAATTTGTACGGAGGTTTGGCACATTAGTCAAGTAACATTTTGGTCATTGTGTCAAGTTTCTCTGTTCGTGTGTGAACATCTGAAAAAAAACTGTAACGATCCAAACAGCTCAATGGTCAAAATAGAACATATGAGCTAGAGAAATTTCTGCCACATCTATATCAAGACTATACAGTATTAATTTTGCAGATGGAGACTGTGGAATGTGAAAGTTATATGACAAAAACCATTATTTCCCAAACTGTTTCAAAATTAACGCTGCCCTGACACTGGTATTACAAATATGGGTTTGGAAATAAATGAGCTATTACACACCCTGGTCCTAAAGAACTACGTGGTGTGGCTGGGTTTTGCTTTCAGCTTAAAATCATTGACCAGTTCAAACCCAAGTGAGATGAACTAACTGTGTAATGAACTTAGCCAACTGATCAACTGAGTGCTAACAAACAAAAACCAGTAGACCCTGTGGCTCTCTATGACCAGGGCTAGCTACCCCTGAAATAACCAATGCACTAAATACTCAGTACAGTACAGGCTTCCTTGATGAATGATAAATGAGCCACATGTTTAATTGACCTTTTTCCACATGTGATAGAACTGTCTTCTGAAAAAAAAGCAAATGAGTCAGAGCCGGACTGATAGTCTAATTTTTCCTTTTAACTCCGTAACATATAAAGTTAGAATATGGACAGGGAAAATATGATCCTAGACCAGTGGTCCTACTCTGACAAACATGAAAACAAGCCCTGATCTAGGCCAGGTTTTGCCCATTGGCCCATGATATATGAGCCTGGGACACGGATCAGGAAGACGGATCCTCAAACAGCATGCTTAGTTTTGTGAATAGAGGCTGTAAGAACTCTCGTACACAGGGCAGAATGCTGTCCTGGGCCAGGTGTCAAGATGCCCCTCCAATGACAGTCCCTGGATCAGTTTCAGCATCTTTGCAATGAACCACTGAAGATGATTACAAGGGACAATATAGCTGATCTGGAGTCAGTATTCCAGGGCCTCGAGGTTTTCATTTCTACCGCTTACTCTGTGATGCACCAATAGCAGTTTGCTCAGGATAAACACGTTTCACATGTCAATGTGAGAACAGCCGTGGTTTGCCATTCAACGAAATATCAAGACATTCAGCTGAAATGCCATATTGCATAGATGATGTGGGCTCATTATGAGAAGGTGGCATGAAAACCAGAGGCAGATATGGCCGTCCCTGGCGTAGTGTCGTTCCTTAACTGGATGGACAGAGACCTGCTGCCTGTAGACCAGGAGTCACTAAGGCCCGCCCTGGAGAGGTATATGGTGCCCCTGGGTTCTGTTCTCACCTCAAAATTCAACCACATCACACTCACATAGGAAACCAGGTAAGGCGAGGCATGGTTGGTGCATGCAGGAGTCCAGTTGCATTTTATGAGCTGTGTGATGAGAGCAATGCAACGCATTCAGCAGAAATACCTGTGAATTTCCCTGCACAAAGCTCGCCAGGTTTGGACAGATTCACCAGACCGCATCTTAACATAGCAACACATGAACCCACAGAACAAACCGTCTCGTACATTTTCTTTCCTAACTTCCTCTAGTACAAACGTACAGCTTATTTATGGTGAATATTTTACAGACTATTTCTATTATTTATTCATAATAAGAAATGTATAGATAAGAGATGCTACATTTATTTATCTCTCACTTCTGTTAAACGCTGAGCACTTTGCGAAGAAGAAAAAGAAACGGTTAACTGTAAATCTGGTGATCTGTCGAAAAGAAAATAGGAAAGTTAGTCTCAGATTCTCTCCGACCACAGGTCCTCGGTCACATAGCATGCAATGTTCTCTTTGGCTAAGCAGCGTAGGAAGTATCTCCTGTTATGTCAGAATCAACCAAGCTATGCTTCTACAGTTATATTGCCACATGAAGTTCAGCATTTTGCAAAAACACAAAACAGTTATTTAGAATTGTAATCTGAGAGAAAAACAAACATGTGCTTGTAATTTTGCCGAATTGATATGAGTGTTTTGGTACAACAGCTAGAGGCCATTGAGTCTTAATGCCCCATGTTAGTGTGCAAACAAAAACTGAAACAAACAAACAAACAAACAAAAGACTATAATCAATTAATTAAATACTTAATAACAACAAAAACCATCATGTCTTGTGGCTCTCTGGGACCAAGGCTGCCTACCCCTGCTGTAGAGGAAAGCACCTTGAGCAGGACACAGACCTGGTTTTGTGGTTTGCTTGTTTATTTTCAGCCAGCTCTGCATATGATAAATGACAACTCAAAACCACACAGGAAAATAAGCAACTGAAATCGAATGAATAAATTAGTAATAATAATATTAAAAAAAACACGGCAAACAAAATGTTGTTTTGAGTACCTATAATGCTGGGGAAAAAGATTACCTTGTTCCCCGTTTATGCCGAGGTATATGGGAATTTAAGGGTGGGCAATGGTTAAATTGCCACATACCCAGAATTCCATAGTCATTCATTAACTGGGATTTGATTATTATTTCAGTTTTTATTATGATTATTTCCCTCTCTTTATGAAATAAACCATATTCAATGCATCAGTGGCAGCAGCTGGAATGAGAATATATTACATTTTTTCTGCGTCAGGAGCGATATTGACTTTAGCTGCGATATTGTGCCAGGCAATCTTACCGAGGGGGAAATGACTGCGCAAAGGTTGTGTGTGTTCTTTATTAAACCCCTGGAGGTTCGGTTGCCACGGCCGCACAGCTTATTTGGGTTGCTGATCTCGGCCACGACCCATTTTGGCGCCCCAAACCCAGTGTTCAGATGGGCGTTCGGGATTGGAGCCCAAAAACATCACATTTTTCCTCACCTGTGGGGTCTTAAATGGAGCTCAGAGCAGAAGTTGATCCCAAGGCACTGATGTGAGACCAGCTAACTATGCCCAGATCCTAACCTGCACAATACGTGAGTAAAGCACAAAAAACTGACTCCAGATCAGGCACTTGTGGGAAAGTTCCTCCTACACCCCGGAATTGTCTGCACAGGTCAAGATTCGGGGGAACTTTTGGCACCTTCCATGAGCCGTTTAGCTGCATGTGTAAAATTAATTTCCTCTACGTTCTGGAGAGAAGATAAACCATAGACTGCAGAATAACTCTATTCGGGGGTTTATTCCATTCGGGATTCCTGATGACATTTCTCCATCCACTCTTAGCTTAGTCTTTCAAAAAACACCAATTCCACGACCATCCTTCACCCAGATTCTACCCTTTATGGACCAAGTGCCTCCGAGTTAGATTCAGTCAAATGCACTTTGCCTCTTTCAGTGAATATGAAATTCAATCACATTTAAGCAAATTTTACATTACAACTTCATTTTATTTGAGCATGCTGTATTTTACTGGATACAAGCAAACGTGTTCTTTTTATTTTAAAAGAGAATAGCATATAGGTTTGCCACTAGCTGACATAAATTATACAGGTGGCTATATTCGATCAACACACATAGTCTTTTTATTTTAATAGAGAATAGCATGTCTAGGTGTGTTTGAACAGAGCCATCTGTCTAATTGTGGGAGCTAGTGGCAAACTCTTTAAATGAGTATGGCTTGATGTTGAGAAGCAACAGGAAGCTGGCATAGCGAAGCACTTAGACCGCGCACAAAAGGCTCAAAACCGAGGATTCCATCCTTCGTTTAAAATGTCAAGCATTGGGCTACAAAGCTGGAAAATATCTGATGTGCAAATGCTTTTAAGGGCTCTGCATTTAGGCCTGAAAAGGGTTCCATCTGCTGCATAAACCGTATGTGTTGTTTTGCAAGTATAACCATGTACATGGTAGTCCTCACATAGAAATCATCGCACACACAAACACGCACAAACACGCCAGAGCCCCAGCGCTCACGCAGGAGAGAGGGTCATCTCTGTGATTACCACATGACCGATCACAAATGAAAAGTACACTTTACATGGGTAGTTAAGAATCACTTCAGCTGAAAGATGAATATTAAATGGGGGGGGGGGCTCAAACTGAACTTCCAGATGGGGAGAAACCAAATTCATTAGTAATAAAGCTGGAGATCGTAACATCCGTTTTGCTCAGATTACAGCGTGCATTGGGAGCCAATTGGAAAAACCTCACAACCAGTCTGCTTCCTGCTGCAATGTCTCCTAACTGAAGCATCACTTGTGATACAGCAATAATCAATAAATACATAGTCATTTTTTAAATAATGGTGAATATAACAGAAGGATTATGTATGTGACTACCTGGATAAAGGACTGAGCTGCATCTTCTGATGAGTAAAAAATTTGGAATGAATCAGTAATACAGTACAGTAATATAAGATGAAACATGAAAAACAAACATGAAAAACAAAAAGGTAACAGAATTACCTACCTGTGAAGTCAAGGAGGACAAGATGAGAAGCATGTGACTTGTGGATGTGTGTGTGTGCCTGTGTGTGTGAACCCCAGCCTCCGACGTCCCCAGCCAGAGAGCTGCACTTCTGCACCTTCAATGTTCATGTGTCCACAACCACAAGCATACTACCATTGCTGCTCTCTACTGATTGCCTCATACCCCAAAGACAGAGAGAGAGAGAGCGAGAGGGAGGGAGAGAGAGAGAGAGGGGGAGAGAGAGAGAAAGAAGGGGGAGTGAGACAAAGGGGGGAGGGAGAGTGTGCATTTATCTATGCAGGACAGAGAGGAAGAGAGACAGTGTGTTTGTGTGTGTGTGTGTGCAGGATGGAGAGAAAGAGAGTGATTGTGTGAGTGTGTTTGTGTGCATAGGCACTGGAGAGAGGAGGAGGTAAGGATAGATGCATAGGTAAAGGACAGAGAGTGCGAACGATAGAAAGAGAAAGTGTGTGTGTGTGTGTGTGTGTGTGCAGGACAGAGATAGAGATAGAGACAGAGTGTGTAATACAGAACCATGGCTGTGTAACTCAGTGGTTGGTTTGTTAACCTCACACAGCATTGAAAGCCCAAGAGGAAGTGGGGTGAGGAGAATTTCCTCTTTTTGGGTCCAATCGTGTGTGTTTGGGTTCAGGGCAGAATATGCCTTGTGAGAAAGACAGAGTGCCCGTGTGCGCGTGCGTGTGTATGTGTGTGACCAGGAGAGCGAGATAGAGAGAACTAAAGAGGACAGGTTGTGTGAGCGGAGGCAAGGGCCCACTTCCCTCTACCTGGCCAAAAGTTCCTCCTCATCAGAAACCATCAGCCCGTCCAAATGAAACTTTCACAACCAAGCAAGATGAAGGTCTGCTGGGTGAAGAAGCAGCAGAGGATTGCAACAGAGGTACCAGCCCAGTGCATGTGTGCAACCCAGAGGGTGTGGACTGTGCTGTGATGCATGGATATGTATGTGTGTGTGTGTGTGCGTTTGGGGGGGGGGGGGGGGGGGGGGGGTGAGGGATGGAGGGGTAGTAGTTCCTGTTAGTCATATACTGTATACTTCTCAATACTGTAGCGACACAAGTTCATTTGTTATGCTATTGAAGGAACCGTGAATTTGGACAGGGAGAGGGAAAGAAAGATTGTGTGTGTGGCAGTGTTAGCCATAACCTTTGTCTCTCTCCAACACTCTTTTCCTGCTGTTCTTTCTCCCTCTCTCTTTCTCACTTAATAACTTTAGTATCTGTCAATATACTACTTCACAAGATAATCTCATCTTTCGCTTCATGTCTCTCTCTCTCTACACTGTAACAACCAATGAGTTAGTTCAACTCAACTGTTTGAGAAAAATGATTGCTTTATTCCATTTAAGTTTATTAACTCAAACAATTTAAGCATGAGAAATGATTTGATTTAAGTACAAGTAACTGAAGTATTTATTGTCAAGGTAACTTGGGTAAATAAAGTTAACAGTACCAATTCCATTCAGTTAATTGAACTTAAAACTTAAGTAGTTTACACTTATATGTAGCATTCCACAAAAACAGAAATGTGTTAAGATAATATAATAATCTTAATTAAGACTAACTTAATGGATCGTCTTAAACAAATGTTACCACTTAAGTTTCATTCACTCAGTTTTCTTCCACAACTAAAAACGCACATATCTGACACAACTTAATTTATTTAGCTGAATGCTGTATCTCATAACTGAATACATAACATTTCATTCTTAAAACATTTCAATGTTCACAGCTCTTGAAAGGTAGTTTAATCCTTTCCACTTACTGTTTTCCTTTAACCTATTGATGAAATTTTCAGAAAAAACATCCCATCAAAGTTGAGACTTAAACGTTCAGAACACTTCACCCTCCCATTACCATATGTGAGGCCCCTGATCCAAGTTAATCAAATTGTCAAAATATTAAGCCATACTTAGCATTATAGCTGTAACAAAACAGACCGGCATCCGAGTGTGGACAAAATCTTTCTGTTAATATACGAAGACAGAATCTTGGTGGAACACACGAACAGCCCTTTGTGGTTCTGAGTCTGCCTGATTCCACCACTGATTCAGGTAGCAGTTGAAAACAGCCTGACTTCCCCAGCCAGTCTTCGCTCAGCCATGTCTACTTGCCATTTTCCGCTGAGGTTATGTAGGTTTGCATGCTGGGCTGCTGTATTAGTTTCCTGTCCCTGAATGTAAATGCCTGTACGCAATGATAAAGATAGATCATGGCTGAGAGGCATATACGGTCATGCATTTTCTGAGTAAATACGTCTTCGCTCAGCCATGTCTGCTTGCCATTATCCGCTGCTGTTATGAGGGTTTGCATGCTGGGCCGCTGTATTAGTTTCCTGTCCCTGAGCGTAATTGCCTCTCAGCCAAGATGAAGACAGCTCCTTGGACTGTTCAGTGAATAACGCTACCATCCTTAGAACTTTGATGTTGTAGGATATTTAGAAATAAGCAAATTTGTTTGACATTTACAGATCACGTTACGTTACATTACATTACAGGCATTTGTTAGACGCTGTTATCCAGAGTGACTTACAAGGCAAAGTGCATATGAATGGTACAAAAAGTGCAAAGGTAACCCTTGAGAGGGGTAAAGTCCCAAGCGCCAAAGGTGACGGAATAGATCAGGACTCCCCTACAGACTATCTGAGGAGATCACTGGTTACAGTTGTAGCTCCCCATTGTGATAACATGTAAAACTCTCCTATTGATTTTGACTTTTATGAAAGTAAATGTGGGGCTTGATGCAGTGCTGGATACTCAGTAGGCTGTAGGTAAATGGGCTTGATGCAGTGCTGGATACTCTGTAGACTGCAGGTAAATGGGCTTGATGCAGTGCTGGATACTCAGTAGACTGTAGGTAAATGGGCTTGATGCAGTGCTGGATACTCTGTAGACTGCAGGTAAATGGGCTTGATGCAGTGCTGGATACTCTGTAGACTGCAGGTAAATGGGCTTGACGCAGTGCTGGATACTCAGTAGACTGCAGGTAAATGGGCTTGATGCAGTGCTGGATGCTCAGTAGACTGTAGGTAAATGGGCTTGATGCAGTGATGAATACTCTGTAGACTGTAGGTAAATGGGCTTGATGCAGTGCTGGATACTCTGTAGACTGCAGGTAAATGGGCTTGATGCAGTGCTGGATACTCAGTAGACTGTAGGTAAATGGGCTTGATGCAGTGCTGGATACTCTGTAGACTGCAGGTAAATGGGCTTGATGCAGTGCTGGATACTCTGTAGACTGTAGGTAAATGGGCTTGACGCAGTGCTGGATACTCAGTAGACTGCAGGTAAATGGGCTTGATGCAGTGCTGGATGCTCAGTAGACTGTAGGTAAATGGGCTTGATGCAGTGATGGATACTCTGTAGACTGTAGGTAAATGGGCTTGATGCAGTGCTGGATACTCTGTAGACTGTAGGTAAATGGGCTTGATGCAGTGCTGGATACTCAGTAGACTGTAGGTAAATGGGCTTGATGCAGTGCTGGATACTCAGTAGACTGTAGGTAAATGGGCTTGATGCAGTGCTGGATACTCTGTAGACTGTAGGTAAATGGGCTTGATGCAGTGCTGGATACTCAGTAGACTGTAGGTAAATGGGCTTGACGCAGTGCTGGATACTCAGTAGGCTGTAGGTAAATGGGCTTGATGCAGTGCTGGATACTCTGTAGACTGTAGGTAAATGGGCTTGATGCAGTGCTGGATACTCTGTAGAGCTGTGTACTCTGTCATGCTGAGATTTTTGCAGTAAATAAACAAAGGCACAATAAGCCAAAAGTAGGTTCTGGGGATAGGAGGAAAGTGGGACGTTGTGTACCAAATCTTGTGGTACCCCCAGCTGTGTGTCTCTGTTTGCCGCCCCAGTTCGAGCCCCGCCTTCAGTACTGTCTTCAACTCCCCCCCCCCCCCCCCCCCCCCACCTCCGCCAAGTCCGGCACCCCCACTCACCCCCCAAGAGAACCAGTCTGACAGGAGGAAAATGTGGGTCGCTCCACTCATTTCCAAAACCCATTTATTCATTTCAATCTCATTCAGCACCCCCCCCCCCACCTTGGTCCTCAGCTCTACAGCTCAAGAAAAAAAATGGGGCTGTTTGACATGCAGCTACCCCATAATCCTCTGGGGCACGCCCTAAAAAAAAAGACACCTTCCCTCCTTGTGCCCCAAGGTTGAATGGAGGACAAGTCTTTCCCCCCTAGATGGTTGATGTTTGCCCAGATTTGATTGATGCAGTAGATTTACCTCAAAAACTGTGCAAGGGGTTGTGGGACACAGAACGATAGCAAAAAGAGGGTAAGAAATAAGGGCAAGAAAAACATGAAATCTCTGGAGCTTACTGCTGGCGGGAGGGGTTGGGTGAAATAATGCCACTGTGAAATTGGGCCACATGCCACAGCATACATCAGAGCCTCAACTATGTGTTTTTTTTCCTGTAACAAGAGGCAGCCGCACTTTTAAGCACTGCCAAAATGGCTGCAACAGATTCGAGAGCCATCACTTTGCCTAACTACAAGAAGTGAACTCCAACAGATAAAAGAGACAGGAAGTGAGGCAAAGACACTCAGGAACAGATTGACGTGACGATGAGAGGTTACCGGGCAGGTTCTGGACAGTGAATAAGGATCCAGCCAATCAGAGGGGAGAGCAGAACATCTGTCGGCGGTGGGCAAAGACGCACATGTCTGTTTCTCGATCTCTCTGCCAACTTTGTCTCTTAATAATTTTACTAGCCCATTGATTTATGCGGTTTGACATTTCCGCTTCATCTCCTGATGAAAACTGCTCCTATAACTTGTGTTTCTATGGGAAAAATTTATTGTGAACAGATCGATGAATAAGCCAGTATTTTTCGAGTATTGCTAATAAGCTAAATGAGTCAGGTTAAATTCTGGAAACTGACACTGGACCTCCAGAAACAGAACTGCCCACCCCCTACGGTAGGAAACCCTCACAACGCCCATACAAAGCATGACACTTTAAACCACAGGTACACACTTTAACTTTCTAGCAACTTAGCTTATCACCAAATCTCACCAGTAATATTAAATCTAATGAATCAACTAAACCATTAATCAACATAAAACGAGACCAAGAAAGGATTAAGTTGAGGTTTTTAGAAATCATAAAAAGGGTTAAAAAACGCAAACTATAAAGGGTATTTCAGACTGAGAGCGACTTGGCGCAGCTTGCTAGGTCATGCAGTGCAGGGAGCTACCATAGGCGCGCTCAGGTCCAGACTTGATACAACATGGGATTCTGTCTAGACGGCAGATTAATGACAAGTGTAGCTGGACTGGGTGGCCTATTTTCACCGCCGTGTATTTTTATTCTTACGTTATAAATTAATGTACATTCTCTGGCCCCAGTCATAAAGAGTACAGCCCTCTAAAACAGGGGTCACTAACCCCGTCCGGAAGGGCGATACAGTATAACATTCTTCCATTGATACCCCTTTTTTCAGTGTCCAAATCAGACTGAAGAATTCAGCTAAGGTGACTGTGTTATAAACTGTGCTATTTAACCATCAAGTGGTCCGTAACAATAGAAACCTGCATAGCCTATTGCTCCGCAGCGTGAGGGTTGGGTGCCTGTGCTCTCAGACAGTAAATTAATATTTCATTGACCAAAGGGAGGGAAAGGCACAAATGTAAATATGGAAAAAAAACACAAGTGGTTTTCTTCTTCTTGGCCTGGCTTAGTGTCTTGGGACACCCCAGGTTTGTGGGTAGCACATTGACATGGTGCTGACCCCACACACTGACCTACAGTGAGTTGCCTGTGTGTGAATGCTTGGGTGTGAGCCAGTGACTTTGATTGGCTAGGGAGCCCCATGTGACTCTTTGTGAGTGGGAGGAGGATTGGGACAGCAGGAGCACTGACCAGGGAAGGGAGGAGGAGAGAAGAGGTGAGACGTCAAAAACAGCTGGAGGCACCATGCAGACCAGGAGATGTGAGGAAGTAAAGTTCCCCCCAGACACACACACACACACACACACACACACACACATGCAAACACACACATCCTCTCTCTCTCTTTCTTTCTCTTTCTCTCTCTATCTGTCACACATACACACACTCACTTGCACTCTCTCTCAAACACACATCCTCAAACACATGCATACACACACACACACACACACACACACTCACAGGCTGTGAAAAATCCAGCACTGGCGCCGGTGTGAGACTGAACATAAACCAAACGCTACACTTACATCACTGAGGGCCATCTTAGGCCTCAAATCCCCATGGAGCACAATCACAGCTGCCGATATCTGTGAGCAGGCTGAAGGCAAACCCAGCTGCACAGCGACAACGAAGAGAAACACAGGACGTTTCTTTCACAAAACTGTCTTTGCCACTCTTTAGGAAAACTAAACCGTATAGATATATATGCTTGTTTACAAAAACATATGTTTATGTTTATTTTTCTCACTATTCCCACATTTTACACGCCCAGGTGTATTCATAGGTCAAATTAATCATTGCACCAATCTGTGGCTTTCGGGGAGGGTGCCGACGACACACACCATCCTCCTAAACATGTAATGGCCGCCACCACCTCTGTTGGTACCAGGATACACAATCCGAGGAGGACAATTTATAAGCATCTCTGCATGGGCAAATGGCACACATCTGACTGACTTCAAAAGTCTGAGTGCACATGTCGAATCGATGTACCAGATGAGGCTTTGGATCTCTCTGTTTCCCTGAGGCAGATGTTTTGTTTCGCCTTGGCGTCTGTACCTTCCCCTTCTGTTAAATCCACAGTAAAACCCCCCTTCTGTGTCAGAGAAACAAATGCCTTTTTGAGTATGGATCATCTACGGGGCCACATGTGGATGTACAGACCCATGCGCTGTAACGCAAGTACATTAACCCAAACTGCGCAGCTGAGCGAGGGGAGGCCTTCACTCTGGCTTCCACCCACAAACCGTGTCTGCATTACCTGTCAGCCTGGCTGCTCGGCTACTCGTCCTCCACATGACCTTGGGAGTGTAGCACACGGTGGGGGTGGAGGGGGAAATTCGATTAGGAGAATAAGGTTCCGTACCTCTGGCCTGTATCTGCTGGAAATAGACGGATCTGGAGCTGACTGAAAAAAGCCCACGGGGACTCCGTCATTCTCCACCAGACCGGTGCCTTAGCCACAGACTGACCCCGTTTGTGGGGCTTGGAAGAGGCCTGAACAGGACTCATTTCCTCTATAGGCTCCCACAGAGGGAGGGTGGAGAGTTCAGTACGAGCAGCACTGCATGAGAGCAGCACAATATCCAGGGAAATATCGAAATATGCTTTTTTTACATGATAAAAATATGAACTGTTTCTATGACTGTAGTTTTCTTCATGTACTACACAACCAAGCAAATATTAAATCCAGGTTAAAATTAACACAGACTGTGGTCCTGTGATGGACAGGTGACCTGTCCAGGGTGTCTCACTGCCTTTCACCCAATGCATGCTGGGATAAGCTCCAGCCCTATCTCCCTGCCTGTATATTTCAAGGTTTTTGACACAATGCCACGAAAGAGTGAAGTATGTGGAAATGTTTAGGTACATATATTAATTGTACCTAAATAATAATAATAATAATAATAGTAGTTTTCCTCCATGGCAGATGGCCTTTTTGCAATGCAAGCTGTGCTGCCTCTCCCTAAAGCACCCAGTCTCTTTTGCAAATGTTGATTTTGCTGGCTGTGGGTCAGCGCAGGTCATAACAGGAAAAAGAGCGCAAGGCGCTACTTTTTATTTACACAGAGCTCAGAGAGGAGTGAAGTCACACCATTACGTTCCGTCTGGTTTGCGGACAAACCTCAGCCTCAGCCGAAGGCAGAAAATCATTTTTAACTGTGAAGAGAAAGTGCAAATTTGCAACCAATTATTTTCCATTTAAGATTATTCTGTGCATTCAAAAAAAAAAAAAAACATCTGTAAATGTGGATTATACAGAATCTGGCTTGCTGCCATGGAACATACAAACAAGAGAAAATGAGAAAGCTTGTAGATAACACTGCAGCTTTGTAATAATTATGTTCAAATATACATTCAATAATAATCGTGTTTTCATACAGTATGTGCATTAATAGGTTATGTTTATGCACAGACACTTTGGCAGTGTTTGAGTGTTTGCACATGCTCCCTTGTGCCTGTGTTCCTGCTGAGAGAGGTGTTGAGGTTGTAAGAGCAGTCTAACAGCAGGTCTCATGTTTGACACCCTGTTGATACTGTACCAACCTGTTAATACAGAGGGGTAGCTATGGGGCTGAGTATGTTTTTTCTTATTTAGTTCTGTTACCGGGCACGTGCTCGGGGTGGGTTGTGTCCCGAGGGTGCAGTCGAGAGAGTGTTCATGTCTACGCGTGTGTGAAAAGTCAAACGGAGAAAGCTGATCTTTTCTTTTCTAGAGTGTGACCCACAACCTCCCCTCCCCCCCCCCCCCACACACCCCAACCCCAACACCTCACCCCGCCCCCCAACCCCCGACCCACTTTCCAAACATAGTCTCCTGTCTCGGGAGCCCCGGCATTACGGGGGTGGCGTAGGAGAACATGCCCACTCCCAGTCACTGCATGTTGAAGCCTAACATGGAAACTCTTTAGCCCACAGACTTGGAACCTAAAACTAAATCTTTGACCATTCATGTATCTGATTCTACCAACCCTTTTCATCCCCAAACCAGTCTATTTATAGACTGAGCGTATGTGCTAGGGACAAACTATCATATTACCCCTTTATTTAGATTTTGTGGAATTTTCAGCAGAGGTACATTATTCACCATTAAACACATTTATAACTGCTTATGACGGTGAAGAAACAAAAAGATAACCAAAATATTACTGAGGGAGACACAGCAAAATCACAGTTCAGAGAAATGTAAAAATGAAAAGAACACAATTTGATTAGATTATTTTCATTTATTTAGCCTGTCTAGGATCAACAGTGTGAGGTCACAACAGTCCAGGCTGTGCAGCCAGTGTCAATACAATGTAGTGTTGAAATTAGACAGAGATCTGAGATCTGATTATAACACCAAGACACTCACAGGAGTGATAAGAACTTATAAGAATGTTTGTCATGTTTAAGATTTTCTTTCCTGTGAATATTTACTTCCATGCACCTTTTTTAAAAGCAAGGTCATTATCTCCAGTTTCAGGCCATATTTCTTAAAGTGAACCGCCCTGTGCAACACGCCCCTGGCCATGAAAGATATGGTCATTTGGAACAAAGCCTAGCACACATAAAACAATGGCTAAGGAGCAGAGAGAGCTCTCTCCAGCAGCACACTGACACCTAGTGGTACAGCACTTGCAAAGCATAAGGCAATTAAAATATTTTAATTTAATATGCCTCATAAATGCCTGCTTGCTATCGCTGTAATTGCCACACATTTATTAACTTTTCCATTCGAAAGAAAAAAAAAAAACATACAAACAAACAAAGAACCATACTGAACAAAGAAATTAAGAAAGCCTGAAACTGGGCATTCTGGGCAAATGTCTTGCTGTTTGTTTCATCTTTATTTAACCTGGCAGGTAAACTGAGAACTCATTTCTCTTTTAAAGTAATGACCTGGGGGAATCAAAGTGGGCAGGGACTAAAAGGGATTATCCAGCCAATCAGAGAGAGTGGGTGGGGAGATGAGAGGTTGGCCAGGTATGGCGAGCCAGTTTTTGTTGTGTGATGAGTCATTTCTCATTTTACCATACCATGAGTAAATGGTGCTTCACTGAAGTAAAGAACGTGGTCTTAATTCAAAATTGTGTCTTATTTCCAGGGGTGAAAACAGTTTTAAATTCTTGCAGGTACTATTTGCCGGTACTTTCACGTACTGCTGAGTGAAATCTCCGGTCGTAATGTTTTAGTGGTACGCAGTACCGGACCGTATTGGCTTGCTTTCACCCCTGCTTAATTCCCAGAGAATAGTTTGTGTTAAACATGTAATTCCTCAAACCAGTCAAAAGCAGGAGGTCAAAACTCAGTTTCCCAGCAGTATCGGGTCAGTCAGATTTGAAGGCCAGCCACTGCCAATCTGTTGTTACTACTTGTTTCAAATTGATTTCGTATTCAATAAGTTAACACATGTGGTTCTTTTTCCTCAGCTTTTGTGCAGCCTTTTACAGAAAGTGAAAAAAAGACAAAATGTGTTTGATGGACAAGCCGTGACAGATCAGCCCCTGGGAAATCTGATGTGAGAGCAAACAAAAGCATGAACCAACGGCTCCACATTAACGAATGCTACCATTGTGAAATCATGAGAAACGGGTTGCTGGAGGCCAAGGGAAATCACAGGCCAAAAGCAGAAGCAGGTAAGAGCTCCCTGCAGCCTGTGATTCA
The DNA here is from genome assembly GCA_019788955.1 of Albula glossodonta. NCBI lineage: Eukaryota > Metazoa > Chordata > Actinopteri > Albuliformes > Albulidae > Albula > Albula glossodonta. The sequence goes on from JAFBMS010000094.1 coordinate 283,908, forward strand.
CAGCCTAAATGCCATTTTCTCAAGCTGCTCAATGCTAACGCATTTTCGGCACAGCCGAGCGAATGAGACTGCTTTTATTCGACACAAATGTTAATAGCACAATGTGTCGCATTGGAGCTTTGCAACAGCATTGAAAGGTGTTTTTGAAATCACAGTGTGTTTCCTTTAGAGAATTTAAATACATCATATTCAGTTTATCTGCGATTAGCAATGACAAAGAACTAAATTTCCCATTGTGGTTGGGGGGGGGGGGGGGGGGGATAAAAAGTGTTGGTAAACAACAATTCAGTTACCATCTAAAAAAAAACCCTCCCAAAAGCCCCAGAAGCAGCAAGATAAAGACCAGACTTCTCCAATAACATACATACAAACAGGGCATGTGATAGTTTTGAAAAAAAAAAATAAAAATAAAAAACCATTCACACCCTTTCAGGAGGAGAGAACGAAAGTGATAGTTTTGGGACAGGTTCCGCAGGATTCCAGAACCCATTTAAAGAGGCCCCATAATCCAGCGTTGCAGTATTCTAATGTGAAACAGCTGTCCAAACGCCCTTCATCCCCTCCTCTTCCTCGCAACGCCTGTGGAGGGAGAGAGAGACAGAGAGAGAGAGACTAATTCTCTCGGCTGCTTCCGCCCCCCGCGGAGGTGGCACTCCTTGGAGCCAAACTGCGTCGAATCATGCCGTTTGTCTCCTTAACAGCTGGTCAATTGGCCATTCCAGGATGTCTCACACCAGAGGACAGATCTGTGGGCTGGTGCAGAATCCCTCGTGCCATTCACAGCCAACCTGGCTCAAAGCAACACTTCTTACAACCACCGAAACCCCCCACCCCAATTACCCGACTGGACCCCTCCCAAAGTCTTTAATTACAGCCCTGTGGATTATCTCTCAGACCGGGGATATGGAGGGGTGGAGGGGGTCGAGGTGGGGGTTGGGAGGAGTATTTCTACAAAGCAGTTCTCTGGTAAAATGGTTTAGAAACTCAGTGGGGTTCGTTTGTCCCCTCGGTTCTGTTTCTCTCATTATGAGCACTTACACTCACACATTTGTGCCTGTAGAGATTTATAACGCCGTTGAAGACACTGTCCTAAAAACACACATCTGTGTGGGTACGAATCCACAAGTAATCAAGAGATTAATTTAGTTCTGTTCAACAAGTGTTGTTAATTTTATTTCTGTTAAGAAATGTGGAATGAGGAACAATAATAATCAGTGCCAGAGATAATGAAGCAGAAAATTCATTAAAACTGAAATTGTTTGAGCTAGGCAGTGGTGTTAGCTACACTTTAAAATAAGATTGAAATTACAAAAAGTTTGATGCTGTGTCCTCTTTTCTGACGTTCATTTTCTTCTCTTCTTTGTGAAAAGCAACTGATCAACAAGTGGATTACCTGAATAAAATAAGATTAAAACTTTAATTTGATCATTGGGGGAAGGTCGTTGTTTGCACACAATGTTGAACATTATCAAGCTACTTGGGCACTTTTACTGGGGGGGCCAGCCTCCCCCCACCACGCCTATAGTTGTAACAACAGAGATTTAGAGTGTTTACACCTCTTTGCAATAACAATTCGGTTGAGTAGGATAAAGACATAACGGAAGTATATAGGTGCGTTATGATATGGCTTCCACACGTTTCACTCTAAGGCGCTATATTAGATAAAGACTTTAAACCAAAACACCTTAATTGGACTAACTGAACATAAGCGCTCTATTGACACGCACTGAGTGTTGTTTCGAGTGAACTGGGTCTGGGATAACGTCATCACCTTCGCAAGCCACAAAGCTACCTTTCTGATCGGTTTCCTGGGCCATCAAAAATGTACGTTAAAAACGTACTTGATTTCGAGTTATGTCCATTTACTGTGTTTTCAGAATACTGTATATATAAAAAAAAATGTAAATTGCAATTTAACACGGCGAGTATCCGCACAAAAACAACACCACGCCCCACAAACGCCAACCTTAACGGTCTAAGGAAAAGGGTTTCTTTTTCCCTGACGTCAACAGTCTGGCAACAGGCATCTCGGCGTCTCTCATTCTTTTCTCTGATTGGCCTACTGTTTCAAGGCTGCTCTGTGATTGGTTCATTTTGAGGCAGCGCAGGCTACATTTCCCTGCCGGAGATGCCATTTTGTTGCAATACAGACCGAATGAGAGGAGGGACAGTCAACTTATTTCGCTGTTTAAGTCCACGGGTTTCACAGTTGTTTACATATCGTGTATCTTTTCTACATCGAGATACTATCGATCCATTACACCTGCGTTTGGAGGGGTATTTTCCAACACCTGAGCCAGAAGAAGTCGGTAAGACCGAGCGTTAATAATGATAGCGCTTCGAGACTTTTTGGCGAAGTTGTTTCGCTGGGCGCCATGTTGACGAGCTCTTTGTTTTGGTTTCCTGCCAATATATGTGACCTAGATGAGTCCTTTTATTTTTCCAGACATACAAATGAGCTGCAAAAAATGATGTTCGGACACTTCTGACTGTTAGCTGGCTATTTATTCCTTTAAATGCATGAGCTATGTCGAGTGTTTGGTATTTCCTGGTCGAAGTGCGTTTGCTGGCTAGCCAGGCTAGCTGTAGCTAGTGCATTAGCAGAGGCTCGACGGACACTAACCCAACCTGCCTGAACATCCAACAGCGCCAGGAAAAGAGGCTAAAGGGCGTTAATCCAGCTGATTCGGAGAACTGTCAAACACCAGTGTGTCTGTTTCTCTAAAATTAATATATATATATATATGTATATATGAACAGAATAGAATATGGTGTTTAGGAGTAGTTTTCCCACCTCAGATAGCAGATCTCTGACGACGGCGACTGCCTGAAAAATTTAATAGAATATGTTCACAACAGGGACATAATTACTGGATTGATGGATAATAGCATGCAAGACACCTATCATTATGTAATGCCTTGTTCTGTACTCGGCATCGGGGTGAATTTAACGTTACTGCTGTTGACTCCTTTGTTCATTCAGACCCCCGGCTTCTCTTGGAGCACCGTGTGCCGAGGTGAATTGATGTTCGGCTCGGCTTCACGGCAAAACAGCGCTTATTGGCACATGAAAGCCCCAATCCTTGCTGGACTGAGACGAACAGAGAGAAGTGGACCAAAACCTACTTCGAGGACCTGGAGCCCGATCGGAGAGGAGAAGTTAAGAGAGGAGGACGTCCGTATACTCTACTTTTTAACAACAAAGAGGTAGGATCGCACAGCTGTCGGTGGGGGATGGGAGGCTCTCCGCTCAGGCGAGGCGGATGGCTGCTTTCACAGTAATTCTTTGTTTAGTAGCGATATCACCGTAGAGCATTTTGCTCTCTTCACCGCGATGACCACAGATATTAAATGCCATAGCATTTAACCTTTAACACACTTTTTTTAATCACCTACATCACCTTCTAGACCCTGGTATCGATAGTAGTCTGATAAAATCAGCCCTTGACTCTCACGTAGCACTTGAAGTGCAGCGCAGGGTGCAAAGGTCTGTCTTTGAATGTGTGTCACATTCAGCACGTAAGAGTAGGTCACTCTCACTCTCACTCTGAGATATTGGGTGACTGCTCTGTGTTTTATTTTTCATGTCTGTGCTTCAAGTTAAATTTAACGGTTCACCCACCCTAATGCTACAAATGAATGTGCAGACAAATGGGTTGAAGGTTATAAACAGGGGCTAAGTTCTTTCATTACCACAGGTGGTGGTCATTTCAACAGTATAAATTAAAGTGATAGTCACTCATGTAAAAAAAGAAATAAAATAAAAAGTAAGCTTTTGGACTTAAAAACAATTGGGCTGCACAACACTGATTTATGTTAAACAAGTGGTCAGAATTGTGTTGTAGTCTCTGCTCCTGTTTTTCATACATGGCTTGTAGTTGATTGAATTGGGCAAGAGTCTCTTGTTGCTTCATCCGGGTGTTTCCCAGCTGAACGTCACATCCCGTTTGAAACTGCTGTTGCACACAGATTGAAATGACAGGTTTGGAAGTACAAGTATTGTCACCACAAGTTCATTTTACTGACTTCCTCCTGAAACGGCCTCCCACGCTCCATCTGTCCTTGCACGTATATATTAGATATTGCTGTGCCGTTTGCAAAGACACCCTCTGAACTCACCGCTCTCTGTCTCCATTTGTTTTTGACATTTCTTGTGAAGTCAGGATGTAAATTTAAAGAGAGACTGTAACATTTAGTGCTGGTCTAGGTGTGAAATAGAGATTGAACATCTTATACTGCAAGTAGAAGAGCAGCACACTGATTACATAATGTGTAGTGAGGATGGTTTTTATGCATGCTAGCTCTGGTGAAGGTGTATGAACCGAAAGTAAAAATTTGTAATTGTTGGCTTTTTGCAGTTATTTTAGTTGTGCTGTTTAATTTATTGTCCTATCACACCTGTGGATGTACTTGTTTTATTTCCTGATGTGTGAATGGCGCTTCATGGATTGTTTTTTGTTTTTTAAACCCATGAACCCTATCTGCCCCCCATTAGGTGACACCCAGTTTGAGAGCAGAATGGGAGGCGGAGAGCGATACAACATTCCAGTGTCCCACCCAGAGCGTAGCGTGAGCCGCAAGAGCCAGCAGCTGGGCGGGGGCAAGCAGCGGAGTCGCGACCACGGCGGGTCCGCTGCAGGCCACCACCCCCACCCCAACATCCACCACCGCAAAGGGGAGAAGGGCGCCGGCCGCCCTTGGACCCCCGAGACGCGGCAGGCCGCGTCTGCGTCAGAGAAGGGCCCCTCCACCTCCGCCCGCCTGGCCGCCGCCACTACCGCCTACAACCAGAGCTGGGACCGAGCCGTGTCCCACCTAAACACTCTGCTGGCATCCCAGGGCGCTTACGCCGGGGCCAAGTTCAGTGAGCCCCCATCCCCCAGTGTCCTTCCCAAACCTCCCAGCCACTGGGTGAGCCTCCCGCTGGCCGCCACCAACTGTGACCACCGAGAGATGATGGCCTTCCAGCTCAAGAGTCTTCTCAAGGTGCAGGCCTGAGAAGACTCCCGTTCCAGCGCGACCTTTAACTCAAAGCCAATGTGAGGAGGAGTAGGAGGGCTCCCCCTGGGTGCAGCTTGCCCGTCTGCAACATTGCAGTGCTGTAATACTGATCTCTAAATTATTATTATTTTTTTTAACGGAACGCAAGTTTTATATTTAAGTCTCTTAGAGTGGAGAGATGAAGGAGGGTGTGTGTTGGGAGGTCAGATGTCTTCCGCATGCCCTTCCTGCATTTCTCTCTTTTTAAAAAATAAATCATAAATATGGTAAATGGTTATTACAGCATTGTAGCCTTGCTGATGGGGAGACCCTGTGGAAGGGGGAGGAGTTTGTCTCTGTGATTGATGAACTGGATAACTGATAAGTTCTTGCTCTTTTTTTGGTTTGTTTTTTCTTTTTTTTTTTTTTCTTTCCTCTGGCTGATTCTGTGAAGCTGATGCAGTTCCCATTCAGGGTTTGGTTAGGGTGGGGTAGGGTGGTGGGGTGGGGTGTGGGGGTTGGGGTTTTCAATATCTGCCCTTATTGTCCACAGTAATGCCTTAGTGGACCGAGCAGCTTCACGCTCAAGCAGGGAAGTGAGGAATGATCTCCTCACAAAAGCACAGCAACTTCTAGTGTTTCTGACTTGAACAGGGCTCAAAATGTAGTGTGTTTTTTTTTTTTTTTTTTTTTTTTTTTTTTACATTTTTTTGGGAAATTGAAGCTATTTGACAATGTTCTGTGGAGTGATGAGCTCAGCTTAACTGAATGTGGATGAACTAGCTGTAGTGAGCACAGGTTACACTTTAAACCTCAAACTGATGTCTGAGTAGACTCGCCACGGCACACGGACCTCGTACCTCCGACTCTTGTACTTTGTGTGTGTGTTTTTTTTTTTTCTTTTTAAACTGCGCTGTGCGCACTGCACTATGGGAGTTTAGCACGTACAAGGTCCTTAAGCTTTCTGTAGTAGCATATTCAGAAGTCCATTTTCATTCAGGTTGATCAGAGTTGTATGCATTAGTAAGCGTGTTTACCAAAGCAATGTATTTGTATTAGATTTTTTATTTTTTTTTGGCCATCAGACTCGGTTACAAGTGCCATATAAACCGTGTCAGGTTGAGCATTATGGAGAATATCCAGTCCTCTGTGAAACATTATGTTGAATGCACACAATCATTTGTGTAAGCATGCTGTCTCTGTTCCACCCTCCTCTGCCCCCCCCCCCCCCCCGTCCCCCCCCCAGCTCTGGAATGGCGATGCAGCAAGTGAAGCGGAAGAGGGCTCGTAAACGCTGAGCTGTGGGGGTAACGAAGGCACAGATATATTTAGCTCTGTCTGTCCCTGGCCCCAGCCGGTGGGTGCAGCCCTGCTCGCTGTCAAGCCATTTATAGAGGGAAAAAAAATAAAGGGGGGCGTGGGGGGTGTCGGGGTGGAGCAGGCAGAGTTCAGACATGCGTTTCGTGACACAAAGGACTTGACGTTGGGCCTAAGCCCATAGTTTACTTGTTTACATAAAAGGCTCCTTCTCCCAAAGGCCGGCCTGCCAACATGCTCTTGTTCTCTTGATACTCACTGCCTTGGAGCACCTGCGTCCTCCTAGCACTGCTGTCGGATTATGTCCGAGAGCCCACAAGGTCGCCTCGCCCTGCCCGCTCAACAGAGTTGCATAATTTTTTTTCCTCCCTCCGACCTAGTTTTTGAGCCTTGCACAACCAGGATGGAGATAAAGCTGTTTGTTTATCTTTTGTTCTCTCTGCAAGTCAGAACCAATTATGGCCATGTATGTTTGAATTTTTTTTTTTCCCCATTATTTTTTTTTTTTTTTGTTCTAAAGAAAAAAAAGAAAAAACAGAACCGAAGAGCTTGGAAAGCCTGTTAAAAGAAAAAAAAAAGAGCCATGTAAATAATGAATTGTAAAACTTGTAGCATATGTATATTTTGCAGGGCTATTTTAACCTGCTTGATAAAGTATTTTTAGTAAGAACACTGAATGTAAAAGTCATGCTTGAGGACATGGCTGGATTTCAAATGCTGAAGATTATTTTTGTTAAAAAAAGAAAAAAAGATGAGATTGCAAAAAGCATGTCTCAATACCCCATGCACTGTGTAGTGTTACCAGTGAACTTGCACATAATGTTTTTTTTTTATTGTTTGAGACATGTTTTTGTATTATGTTCAGTGTGAAAAGATGCTTTAAGAAAAAAAAAAAAAACAATGTTAACTTAAAATTGACTTCAGAAAGGAATTTTTCATGTACAAACGGTGTATACAGTCTTGCCATCTTTCCTTTTTTATAAGCTCTACCAGTTCAATTGATTCCATTCACTGTTAAATAGTTGGAAAGCGGTTGACTTACTGTTTTTGCTAGTTTTGAAAGTTGAGTGTAATAGTTCAATAGGTTACCTCTTGAACCCAAAAACCTCTTTCAGAGATTGGTCGTACTTCCGCCGGCTCATGTCTGATATCGGGGGTTTTTGGGGTGTGTGTGGGTTTTTTGTTTTGTATCAGCAGCTGTTTGTCATGTTCTGGATTTTCAGGTTTGTTTAGTCCTCAGGTAGTTTGAAACGTGAAATGTAGGTTCAGTGTTCTGGATATTGTTTCTGATGACTGTTTGTACATGTAAAAATATCCTTTTCCCAAATTTGAAACTCCTTTTGAGTTTCCAACCTAATTGGCTGTTAATTTGTCCCCCCATTTTCTTCTGTCACCATGAATTAAGATGAAAAGCCCATGGAAAAAAAAAAACAATTTGGTATTTTAAAATATTTTAACTTCAAAGCACTAATTTAAATTGGCAAGTAAAAAAATAATAAACTTCCCTTTTCCTTTCCCCCCAAACTCTTGTGTGAGTCTCTTATTTTGCATGTTCGGTATCATTCTGTGTAGGTGGAATGCATTTGACACCATCTAAGGAATTGGGTAAGCTTTTCATGTTGGAGGAAAAAATGTGGATGCTCAAAACTTGTGCACGTTTATAGGATGTGGGTTTTTTTTCCCTTTCTCTTCCCCGCCCCCCCCACCCAAACAAATCTACAAATCTCTGCCAGGTATGTTTTGCTTTTTGTTTTGTTGCTTCGGCTGATTTGGTTCATTCATAGTCAATGGTAAGTGTTGGCCATCTCGCTGAAATGGTGCTGGATTCTTTCAGAATTCCTGTAAATCAAAAATTTTTTAATCTTTGATCTTTGGCACAAATTTTATCTTGACATTGACAGAGACAGAGAAATGAGATTTTCTGCATATCATCGGACATTTCTGTTGATTTGCAATTGTCAGAGCTTGTAAACCAGGGTGTATGTCTTTGGGTATGGCATGTTATGTCTGGTTTCATATATGGATGAATTGTGCAGTTTTTTTTTTTTTTTTTTTTTTTTTTTTTTCCTCTCTTCTCTCTCCCACTGGTTATTGACTCCTGCACCAGAGGAGCTGATAATAGACACGGCTCTGTTGGAAAAAATTAGTTTCCCAGTGCTTGGCAGAGCTTGGCCCCTAGCCAGAGCATTATGTAAGGGAATGCTTTGATATTGTTACAGAGGCTCTCCAGCACAGCCGAGCCCAGTCTTTCACACGTAAACACGTACGCTTCCCAGGAAGGCAAGCTAAGACGTTCCAAGCCTTTAGGCTTGCATTTAAATTCACTCATTTCCAGGTCAGGTCAGGTGGCGACTGGGACCTGGTGGGTAAGTGAGTTCAGGGTGTACAGTCCTTGATACATACAGTCTAGACTTAGTAAATAACAAGCATTGGAGGACTTAATTGCCTCCTTGTCTGTTCGTATGTTCTATGGTCTTGCATAGGGGGTTGACAAAATAATGGAAACGGTAACCGTAGGCCTACATGAATGTTAACTGAAGGATTTAAGCCAGAGTGTTTTACTTGGCATAGTTTCACTGTTATAAAACTAGCTTTGAATCTGTTTAGCAGGGTGTCTTAGGGAATTACCGTCTTGGTGTATGGAAACAGCTTGGGAAAATGTAAGTAGTCACAACCAATGTGTGATAGCCATCTGGGTGATGCACTGTATCCAATTAATATGAGAGTACCCACCACTCTTGTTTCTTTGAAAAATCTCCCAGTTGTATACCAGTGTCAGTAGATGCTATGTGAGAAAGACTGTCGAAAATGAACAGTTGGGACACCGCCCACATGGAGCCTTTTGTCGTATGGACGTATTACATAAGCATCCATTTTTATACTGGTGTGTATGAGGAACATGTGGCTTAGGCACATAATGACTTCCTGTTGTCCCATCGCATCATAAAAGCATGTCTTTTAATGTTCACGATTCAACACAAGTCACATGAAAGAATACCTTTAAGTACCACAAAACTGAAGGATGGCCCCATATGGTTACTGTAATAAACACCCACACCAAGCATTATAATCAAACCACTTTGTTCTATTAAAGATGACAGCCATGTGGTACAATTACACGAAGATGACATTTCAACTGACATCTGCTTAGAATTATTTGGCTTGTTTTTATAATCTCATTATGGCCTGTTCAAAGACATCCATGAAATGTTTCCAGGCAAAAGTCTTCTCAGGCCCTCTGCACCAGACCATGGGTCAAATGTTTCACTTGAAATACTCGTACTCTTTTTGAAACAGCAAAAGTATGTATCCACTAAGCTAATTGTCATTTTCCTCTACAAGTTGCCCTATGGCATTCTGACACAACCTGTTCTTTTCTGAATCATGTTTGCAGGAGAAAGACACAGCAATCACCCCAGATCTAGGCAAAGCAGCCCCTAGATCATTTTTGGCCCTCAACATTCTTACAAAGCAACGAGAAAATGTCCCCAAACAAACAAAAGTTAATTTGATTTGTTCCAGATTATCCTTTAAACATTTATCAGCCTGGATTTTGTTTTACTTTTTGACTGATCTTGCTCGGAACGAAACAAAAAACATGCTCTAAGACTGGAATGTTCTTGCAATGTTAACTTACGGCAGAAAGGTCTCCTACTGCCCCATAACTAGGGGTAACTCAGAGACAGGGATGATAAGGAAGGAAATGCAAGCATTTAGTGCACAGAATCCACTATTAAAACTGGTTTAATATTTTAAATATCTGAAAAATTACATTTCAACTGACCTCTGCTTGAAATGATTTGGCTTGCTTTCGTAATCTCATTACAGCCTATTCAAGGACACTAATGAAATGTTTCAATGCATCGGACGGTTTTTCGTGTTTTGTAGGCTGTCTGACTGCGTCAGACCTGGGGTCAAATATTTGCAAGAGAATGTATCTGGCAAACTAAATGTTGTTTTCCTCCACCAGTGGTCCATGGCATTATGACACAATCCGGAGTCTGTAGGAGAAAATGCACAGCAATCCATCCATTCACAAGCGACCGGTATCGCACAACTTGCCTAGTTTACAGCAGACCCAGATTGACACCTGCAGGAGCTTGAATGTGTGTCCAGGAGTGTATGCACTAGCTTTTCTCATCGGAAGCATGCCTTTTCTGCCAATGGCAGTGGACCAAACCACAGTATTTTTCAGGGGGTTGGATAGTCAGAATAATAGCCTGTTTGACATCAGCCTCTCTTGTTTGGGAAACTATGAGCCTGATAAGCCACCGCCTCCGTTGTGGTAAACATAACCTGCAGAGACCTTTGCTTACACGTCAATGGTCAGTCACTACATCTGATTAATGAACTTGTGTAGACAGAACTCCCAATCTGAAGCGGCTGTTCAAACCTTTGGAAACTCTCTGCCAGTTCTTTTTTAATAAATGTGAACACAGGCAAACTTTTCAAAGAATGAGCGGAGATCCACTCGGCATTGACCTCTGAGCTCCTTTCCCTGGAGAGATTAGAGAGAGTGAGGAAAGCCTGACATGGTTGTGAAATGGTTTCTTTTCTTTTTTTTTACCCAGTTAGGTTTCCACGTTCTGTCTAATGACAAAATGGAGCAGTGTCCTGAGGGTACACCTTGTAAAATGGGTGACACACGAGCGGTGTGATGGCTGCGTTGCTCTGAGCATCTCTTTGTGTGCGATTCACCTTAAGTGTCTCATCGGTTTTTAATGCTACCACTCAAACCAATTTGTTATCTGCTGCTTCTGTGTGACAATAGCTCCCATTTCCCTCCATTTTTTTAATACTACACAACTGTCATACCTTACTCCCTCTCCCCCATCCCATTACACTTTGTGAAAGGTCTGTAACTTTCAAGAGAGACGCATTAAGTAACTTTAGACGGGGTGATTCATACAAATGGGCATAGAGGACTGAGGAACCCCTTTTCAAGTTAATCACCAAACAATCTGAGATATCTGGTCATTTTAAATTACCATTTAGTGTCCAACCTAATATTGTTCTGGCGGTTTTATGGAATTTATGCTGTATACACTTAACAAAAACCACACAGTGGCTATAGATATTCTTGTATCAAAGGAAACATTCTACATACAAGAACACATCAAAAAAGAACATTATACCTACTCTGTCTTGTTTTATCTTTGCACATGACCACTGCCAATTCATTTCAACCCTCTATTCTTTCTGGTCAGCAGTCCTCAGGTCAGAGGCCCTCTGTAACACCATCCTGTTCTCTATGTACCTCCATAGAAAGCTGAAATTTCTCAGCTTCAAAATGGCAAAGTACTCAGAGAATTCAATTTAGTGAAAACGAAGAGAAATCATTTAGGATTTTATCAGTTAAGATTATAATGGTATTATATTGGTTGTAACAAGCACCCTCCAGAGGATCAAGTCTTTAAAGTGAAAGAATTTAGATGAATTCTCTAAAAAAAAAAAAAATTAGCTGGACTACATGTAGCAGTTTTCAAACTGAAAGTCTGTGAGGTCCCCAATCTACCACCAATCAAAAAGCTTCTTTAGCACAAAACAAGAGGCTGCAAAGCATCTGCGAAGTCCCTTGATTGGAGCTGGGTTGAAAACATTTTGCTTTTAACTGGAGCTTGGTTGACACTTCCAGGGACCCTTCTCTGAGAATTTCTCAAACACAAAAAAATATGTACTGTGGGTTAACCTGGGTAAAGGCTTCATCGCGATTGTTGGGACTATCAAACAATCACAGAAATTGTAAGACAACTTAATGTCCTCTTAATTGTAGACTAGTATGAGCTGAGGTCTTCATGAATTTGGGAGATTCTCATACTGAGTCTTAATGTCCCCAAAGTGATCTCTGGCAGAGATGCGTTCCCTAAATATGAGTTGAATTAAAAAAAAAAAATGCTTATTACTCATATATATGGAGATTCTTTACAGGAAGAGAAAAATAATCCAGAGAATTGTCAAGCAAAAAACTTTACTCAAAGTAATAACATACAACCATTACAGTTTGGTTAAGATTACAAAGTATGTATGAGAGTAAGAGGCCGATGGAAGAGGAGAGAAAATGAGACACAAACACCAATCCCAATTTGTTTGTATTTTTTAGGAACAAATTCAAAGACAGCACAATCTTGACAACAACTGGGTGTTGGCTCAAATATAAAAGTAAAATGCTGTTTAAAGTTATCTGGTTTTCAGTACTTTAACTTATATAGGGCCAACCAACATTAATTACAAATGTAACAAAATTTCCAAAAAGTACTGTTCCCCAGTGTCACATACAAAATGGCTGAAACAGTGTTGCTTGTCCCGTAATTTTCAAAACATTTTCATGCCAAATTTCTTTACTCATACCACTGCTTTCAGTGAAAGCCTATGTGGGAAAGACAATACTTAAAGTTCGTGGGCAAAGCAAATACTTGTTAGAATATACTTTAGAAAAATATAAGTGAACTTTTTTTTGAGTGGAAGACTGGCTCGCAACTGACAACGTAGCAAAAAGCAACCCTGGAAACAAGCACATTTTTTTTATTAAATACAGAAAAAAGTCCACTTTTATGTTATATACGGAAGGAAAAAAAAAAAATTAAAAAAATGCCGACTTCAATCAAGTACAGCAGGTGACTTGCATCAAACAAAATGAGAAGCCGTATATAGGATAACATTATCACACAAAATATCCCATAGGTTAGAGTTTAAGTAGATGTTCTGAAGTTATACAAAAGAAAGCACAATGTGTGGCTGGTTAAAAAATAACGTTTCTCCCATTAAAGTCTAACCTACAGTATTTAACACTGAGGTACACAGTGCCCTCCTGAAATGTTCGTCTTTAATACTTCGACCGGGCGTGCGCGTTCAGCCCGACTCAAACCATGGAGCACTCACTTCTGCAGTTTCTCAAACCAGAAGTGGGACATGCAAAGCAATACACAGATTGAGACCACTAACAATAACAATACAACTTTAGCTTAAAAAAAAAAGAAAATAAAAAAAATAATAATAATAAAATAAAAACAGATTGCTGCCTCAGTGTCTCACTAGCATAGGCCAGTCAAAACCACAGGGATAATAAAACGGGGAGAAAATGGGAACTCCACCAATTATTGGTGAACGTTACTAACAACCGACAGAGCATCGCTGGCACTAACTGAAAGATTCTTTCCCTCTGTGATTCCGGGAACCCTGTGGCTATTACTAGTAAGACTACCCAGAAAGTCTCTACCAATCACTGTTGGTGTTGTTGTGCTTGTCATTATCAACATGCTCTGTGATTGGTGGAGCTCCCCAATCGTGGTGATCATTCTACCGTGCTCTACTCCATTCAATTATCCCTGGGGCGTCACCATCAAAAGTTCTTTCTCTTCATCTTTACAAAAAAATAAAAGGGGGGGGGGGGGAGGGTTAGACAGCTTCACAATTCACAATCAAGTGAAAGAGGTTCAACCTCCAAACCAGCTAGATCCCCAACCCAGATTCAACTGAAGTTACCACTGGTGTGCCCAATCCACTTTTCATGGACAGATGCAGCAATGCAAGTACTGTGCCCCACGATTCTTTCAGCCCCATCTCATCGGAACAAGGTCAAATACATCAGAGATACTCCATATGATCCGGCTTCAGAAAACGTGCATTTACATAAAGGGTTAGTTCAAAACAATATGAAGAGCAGGGCAGAATGTTTCAAATGTGATGAGTTCATTTCTATTATGAGTTAGGCGAAATGTAATATTGTTAACTGCAGGGAAAATAAGATTGTATTTGGGTGTCAAGTTACGCCTGCACACTAAACTTGCCAGCAATAACTTCAAATGAATCTGGGTGCAACAGTGAAGCCATTGTACTTGAATCAAAATTTTATGTTTAAAACAAAAACAGCGTATTGGGAGGCGGGTGGGGTCAATGAGGTTTCAGGACACCAAAATGGGTGGAGCTACCACGTTTCCAGTTACTCAGTAATTTGAACCAATCACTGCTTAGTTGGGAGGGGCAAAACCTTTTGATTGGTTGAAAGTCAGCAACAGACAGGTTATTGTAACTTATGATACCTCATTCATCAAACACAAGGTGAAAGCAAGGTATAGCCCTTGGGTATCAAATTATGTCTGCAAAGGCAGATATGCATGCAGACTTCGTAGCAGTGAAACAAAATCCAGCTTACGACATCTACAGATTCAACTGAACAGCTAAACGGTGTCTTCAATCAAGCTCTTCAATGGCTGAATCAGGTGTTTCAGTGCTAGGCTATGACAAAGGCCTGCACCCACTCTAGTCCTTCTTGAGCGAGGTTGAACACCCCTGCCCTAATGCATAGAGCAGGGTTCCACCACCTTTGTCTTAGTGAACTAAAGGGCCTGCTGGTTAACATCAACAGCAATCAGACCCAGCAGTCCAGGTCTGGTGAGCCGGTTAATTGTGTGAATGATGAGTAAGCTAAAGCAAACCTCCCCAAGACTAATGCTGGGGACCCCAGGTCTAGTGGGGGGGGGGCGGTGGAAACAACCCAAAAACCAGCATACACACTGGCCCTTGCAGAAATGTGGTGTGCACCTCTAGTCTAAATTTTGGAGCGATGGGGTTTGAGTACTGATGGCAGAGTGAGGTTTCATGAGCCCCATACAGGGTGGGGCAACAATTGGCTGTCAATCACTGACTTCTCTCATAATGATTGGCTTAACTCAGTCAGGAACTGGTAGCATATCGTTGCTCCACCCATTGCGAAACCGGTGCAGCGAAACCCCGTTCTCCCACTCCAAGGTTTCAGGGTCTCAGTGGCCCCCGGATTTGCGTCCGGCCCAGGATCTGGAGCGGGACCGGGACCGGGAGAGGGATCGTGAGCGCGAGCGTGATCGGGACGGGGAGTGGAGACGGGAGTCCTTCTGAGGGTCCCGCGAGCCGGAGGCCAGGTGGAAGTCCTCTGGGGCAGGGCTCAAGGATTTGGACTGGGACCGCCCTTTGGTCTTGGACTCCTTCTTCCCCCGGGACGACCTGGAACGGGACGGGGAGGGAGAGTTGGAACGGCTGCGGGATGGTGGCCCGTGGTGAGGCCGGTGGTGGTCACGCTGGGGGGGTCTGTACCTGCAGATGGGGGCACGCACGCACGCACAATTACAGGGTACAGGGTCAGTCACATTACTTGTACTGCAGGGTTTTTAGATTTGACCTGACATTTTTATAAACAAAATCATTCCATGTCTGAACACTGACATTTCAGGACATTTCAGTCACAAGTCTGACTTCCTTCCATGTTCTGCTAGGCATATCTTTTATAATATTACAGAACGTAATGCAGCCATCTTGCTCTCATTTTATAAGCACTTCAAGCAAAATGAGGAAGTTTGGCCCGAGTGAGCCTTTAAAAAAACATTAGCAAAAAAATGTAAGTTGACACACTTATACATTAGACCAAAGTGTAATGTTTATGTGCAGAGATGAGACGAGACAAGAGCAATCTTTGGCAGCTGTCGCTGTGCTAACGGAGGGATTTGAATCTGTGAAATCACACAAATGTGGCACATTAGGTAATTAAGAGCAGGAGCTGGCATTAAATCAACAGACACAGATGCAACGTACTTTTCCCAGCTCGGACTGGGGCCCAAGAAAACAGCTGAGGTGAGTTAAGGGTGTAAGCGACTGCTTCAGCTGATCTAGGAGGTGCTTAGTAACAGAGAAATCCAGCACACCCTACAGCTCACAAACAACAGGGCTGGTTATCCCTCATTTAGACAAACACATGATAGGTCGTACAAGCACGGCCCCGTCCGCAATCGTATACTACACCCTGTATAGTAGGCAAAAATTGGTATGCATTGTATGTAGTGTGCCCAAATTTTCAAACTGGCTGAACCAGTTGAGTAATACAAGCGTTACCCAGATGGTGTACTGCTTCCATCAAAATTCTGCAGGGTGAGAGGACTGCACACTGCACTACCCCCACAAGGCCACTGGGTGGATAGATACCAAAGAAGAAGACGGCAGAGATGGTTGCATGCTTAAGAAGTTTGAGGACGGATGTATGTCAGTTGTAAACTTCCGGCTATCAGACTGAAGAAAATAGTGACCGTAGCATGTCTGGAAACTAGTGTACTGCACTGGGTAGAAGGCACTATGTTGAGGAAAGAACAGTAAGCTTTTTTTTCAAATTTGGTAGGCACTGATTAGTAGGTGATTTCAGGCAGAGGGCATGACTTCTATGCTCTTACAAAGCCTGTGTTCAGCTTCCTTCACAAGGTCAGGGAAAATCAGAGTCCAGTCCTGGAAGGCTGCAACATCAGCAGAGATTTAAAACAATGTTTTTTTTTTTTTTTACACTTTTATCCTGCCAGGATCAGGGACAGAGTGCAAATGTTGTCTGTGTATATAGAGGTTACAGAGTGATGCTTAAATACTCCGGGGTTCCACTAGAATTCACTATATACAAGTGTAGAAAAATATCCAGGCAATATGAAGCATTACTGTCAGTAAAGTTACGGCTGTCAGTGACTGTGTTAGAGGGGCTGTTTTCAGTGCATCTGGGTTTGGAAGAGAGTCAACATTTAGGAAAAGTAGTTTAAAAATAAGCTGTATTGTGCTGTGCTGTATAAAGTGGACTGACGCTGCCCTGGGTTCCCAGACTGCATGCTGTCTCTAAGAGTTTCCCCATGTGCACTGAGGAATCTATCGATCTCCAGCCAGACGAACGCGGTCCGTCCCTCCAAGACCACTGTATGCCAGAAATAAACACGTCTGAGAGATGTCTGATATCTAAAATTAACCTGTTTATGGTGATAAATCAGTTCAGTGGTGGCACATATTTTCTCCCCCTTAATCTGTTCTACAGAACTACTAGTACTAGACAACTAGCTGACAGACGGGACAGATTGCTATCAAGTTTAAATACCTAGTAAGAAAGTGTTGGGAGTATAGAAAGTATAGACACCTACCCACAGAATAAACCGAGTCATGGAAGCAGCAAATGAACAAATTATCCCTGAAGTGATCAAAAGATTGGCTATAATAGAGCCAGTATATAAATGGATGCCCTGCACAAAACTATACATCTAAGCAAAACATCACAAGTAAATACACTCCAAAAATGACTCAGCAGTACTACAATGTGATAACATAAAACAAAAACAGACCATTAAAACTACACTACCCAGGGTGCACACTGCTTAACTGCATAACCTAAAGTGACCTGAACATCCCTCCAGCACTCCATGGGTAGCCAGCAGAGAGCGTCACAAAGCCCATTAGGATACACACGCCACAAACGCGTATCGGCGAAGGATAATCAGACCAGTGGTTCTATTCAGAGCTCACACCTCTTCAGAGCCAGATCCCTGTGGATCATCCCTGAAGTATTAAGAGTGGGTTCATTAAAAGAGGACGGCCAGATCTTGCATAATGTTACAGTACCTGAAGATAACAGGCAAGCAGTCACATGCGCCTGGCTCATGTTCCGTTCCAGAACACAGAGGGTTTGTTTGTGACGTCATTTACATCAAGGCCCACTTAATTTTTATATTTCTACACACTATCCCTTGCTACGGCTAGGTATGTATTGAAGAAACCTGGGAGTCAAACCCACTGTCCCTGAATTGGAAGACCAGAACTTTTACAGTTGTACTGCTATGCGCTCCCTAGTTACAGAGCCCTGCTGAGGACGGACAGTGTTGCCTGCAATAAACTACAATCCCGTCTGTGACCTTTTTTGTATCTTGCAGAAGTGTACCTTGATGGGTACAGGTAACACTTAGAGGTTGCAGGTTTGATTCCTGGGCAGCACAGCAACTACAGTGTCCTTGACCAAAGTACTGAGCCTGAACTGCTTCAGCAAACATATACAGCTGTAGGAACAGATTTTATTTCAAACACGTAGAGTGCACAAATCATGTTGAATAAAGGCACTTACTAACAAAGTTATTTCAAATCACTCAAGCATACGATTTAGTTGTTCTGGTGAAAATCACTGTTCAGAGATTGAATGATAATGATGACGATATAACATGTTTTGGTTTGAAAGTCTGTCGTGCACTGTAATGAATTTGGCTATGAATGCAGAGCAATGACTCGAGGGCGTTTTGGGAAAATCAAACATCATCAACTATTCAAGAGGTTACGAGGTGCAGCTGGGCTTCTTTGTGCCATGGAATGCCCACACCCAGCTATGACATCACAACGAGGTAAACAAACTTTGGTTGCATGGAGACTACACAGAAATGCTGTGAGGAGCAACCGTGAGAGACGAAGAGGTGGATATCTTGCACTGTAAAGAGTCTCTCTCATATGAATACATAATTACATTCCATTTAATGGATTTTGTAGACTTTTGCACGCTATCCATTTATACAGCTAGGTATTTACAGAAGTGACTGATATGAACTATCTTGCCCAAATGGCAGTTTCCTCTCCGAGAACTGAACCTGCAACCCCAGTTTCATATACTTTGGGCCCTTTAAAACATAAGGGTTTTTGAGCGTAGAGCCCACGTAACTAGAGTAAACTAGGATGGCCCCGGAGTGACCCTTTAAACTCTCTCCACAGCGTGAAAATCGACACCTACCTGTCGTTCTCGTGGCTTCTGCTTCTTCTATGTCTGCCATATGAACGCCTACAGAAAGACAGCAGGTCAGATGAGGTTGTGTGTCAGATGCCATGTTTTAATTCAGCTCATTTAATTCATTAGCCATGGGGCTTTGCTGTAAGGCTATGCAGGTGCTGCCGCAGTTGTAAAACATATACTATATACATTCGAGAGCTCTAACTGTCTGAAAAAATAAGGAAGGCAATGAAAGGATCATGATCATAAGAAATAGTCCTATTAGAACTTGGTGCAGGTGTCTGAATTCTCACATGCCCAGTACAGAAAACTCACTGCCAACACTGAGACTGTAAGAGTCAGTGATCTCCCCAAAGTGTTGGAAATGTAATGTCTTTGAAAGCCAGACATGGGAATTATAGTAAGCAGAAAGCCTTAAAAAAAAAAAAATAAAAAGTTTCAGTCTCCTGCTTTGTGAAAACAAAGTTGGAACTGCAAATATGACCATTTCAAATAAAAGCATAATTTTGCCTTCATCACTGTATCTTTTCAGGCTCACAGGCAATTAAATTGCCATGGCTAGTTCTGTGCTGTCATAGCTCCAATCAAACATTGTATAGGGAGAACACTGACATTCAATGAGGTAAAACTGGGGGCGGGGGTGGGGGTTGGGAAATGGAGGCGGATTTGGGCGGAGCTCTTACTCTCGGGGGCTGTCGGAGCGGCGGGGCCGGCGCTCGTACGAGGGGCTCCGCGACCGGCGCCGTTCGTAGCTCCGGCTGCGCGAGCGCCTGCGTCGGCCGTCGCGCTCGTAGTCGTCGTAGCGCGAGAAGCTGCGCGGGGAACGTCGCTCCTTGCACTTCATCTGACTGGGCGCTGCAAGAAGAGGGGGAGGAGTTAAGAGAAACATCACGCAGATAGGAACCTCACTGGGACACTCTTATATAGAGTTACATATCATGGAGGAGTCTTGCGAACCCAGCAAAATGATACCATGGTGAGTACACACCTTATCCAGAAACACACTGAAAAATAGTGATGTTCAAAGGAAGCCCGAATGCTCTGCATTCATTGCTTATTTCACTGTATTCGACGATACTGGCAGGTTCTTGTGGACTATGACTGCATACATGTATAGGTAGGGATAGCTGTCCAGCAGCTTTAATGCAGGCATCTCTTTGCTTTTATCCTTAGTGAAACAGTGAGCTAATGCTTAGATCGCTCAAGTTCTTGGCCACACTACCGTTTGACGTCGTATTCACCAAGATCCTGCTAATGTGGCAGTCCCCAGTAAATTCCAACCTTGAATTTTATTTCAAATTAAAACGATAAAAGCAGCAAAATTGTTTTTTTTTTTTTTGTTAAACTCCTCAAACAATAAGTATAGCCTAATGAATGAATTATGTCATATTAGTCCAAGCAGCAGACGTTTCTTTTTCGCTTCCATAGCAATTAACAGTCAGCTTCACTTTTGGACACAACTGTGTTCAAGGAACTCAACCAAGATCTGATTGGCTAATGTGTGGAGGAGGCGGAGTCATGTAATCAGGACATTTTTTCAGATGAAACTGTCATGCAGTAAAAATGAATTAGGGGTAAGTCATAGCTGGCAATGCAGCAGTATGGTAATAAACCCTTACAGGGTGGTGCGATGTGGTCCTGGGGCAAAGGCAGAGAGCCGTTAACTGCACGCAAGTGGTTTATTTTCATACAGGTGCACAGCTCGGGCTGTTTTAGATGCTTAACCACAGGTACTTGCAAAACAAACATGCACTCAAATATGGTGAAAGAAACAGGTTGCAGTGCCATCTTGCTAGGTATTAACATACAACTGAATTTAAGGGCAAACAGTAACAGAAACATTCTCTTGAAATGCACTGCTGAAAAGGCTTCTCCGTTCACGTATATGAACAGCGATAAGGCCGCTCTCGGTGGAGCTGCTTCACCTCAGCTGCGCGTTGCACTGTTTCCATTTACAGGTTATAGGAAAACAACTGACACGCATTCCACCAATCAGAATCCAGTATTTAACAAAGCTTTGGCACTGGGCAGAAGTTCTCAAACTCAAGCCCAGGGAAGGAACCAGTGTGTGAAATTACTGTCAGCAATTGTAGCCTCCAATTATAAGCAGCAGATAACTGCTCTTAATGTCTGCTGAAAGATAATTTGCCCTCTGAAGGCCACATTATGTCAAAAATAGATATGTATGCCATGAGAAATCAATGTCCTATATTCACACCCCTGGTACTTTTAAAGCAGCCACATAAAGCAACGCTTTGATCTCTGTAATCCACTGTATGGCCAGCCATCCCTTTACAAACAGGTTACATTCCTGACTGACTAAAACAGGCTCTGACTGACAGGTGAAATGAGCAGGTGTCAATTTCAAAGTCTGTTTTTGAAAAATTAGAGTTCAATCAAGGTACAAATGGCAACATGCCCAACCTACATTAGTTTGGAGTCAAGGAAAAATATGTTTTTTTTTTTCCTTGACTCCAGACAAATGTACTTGTGGCTCACTTCAGTCTGAAGATCACAGTAAGCAACCAAAACATACTGGTTCTTCAGAAGATTAAAGACAAAGAACATAAGCAAGTTTTTGACAATCTGAATTGATCAAGAGACTGGCTGTCAGAAAAAGCAGCAGACCAGGGTGTGAGTATCGATCACTGTGGGCTTGAGAGAGCTTGGTGAAGGATGTGCGCGCAGAAGGCAGGTATGCAGGCAAGGCAGAGAGAGGGGACCATGGATCAACCCTGACAGCTACCAAAACAGCCGAGCCTGGAGGCATGAAATTCAGGCCTTTTTTCCAGTGAGTGAGGGCCCAACAGAGCAGATAAAAGGTATGTGTGTGTGTGTGTGTGTGCGTGTTTGTGTGTGTGGGAGAGATCGGGTGTGTGAGAGAGTGTGTATAACTGCATGAGAGTGCGTGAGATTGTGTGAGGGAGAGTGTGTCTGACTCTGTGTGTGAGAGAGAGTGTGTGAATAACTGCATGTGTGTGTGTGTGTGTGTGCGCGTGAGAGACCGAGTCTGAATGACTCTGTGTGCGTGTGTGTGTGTGTGTGTGTGTGTGTAAGTATGAGCTGGAGGGACTCCCCAGGTGTTCAGCACAGGACGGTCCTTACTCTTTCGATCTCCCTGGGCGAACTGGATCTCGATCTGTCGGCCACACACCCACTTCCTGTCCAGGTTGTGAAGGGCATCTTCTGCGTCGCGTACATCCTCAAACGTGCTGCGCTGTTAAGGCTTTTCATTTTGACTTTTTAGGGCTTCAATAGGGTGGGTGGGAGTGGCAGGGGAGAGAATTTCAAATGTGCAAACCACAGACACACATACCAACACCTGTCTCCTCCATTTTGCTCACTCTTTTCTTTTTTTTAAATGTACTTGATGCTCAGTAAAGTTTAAAAATCATAGTAAGCTAGTAAATACTTTTGGGTCTTCCGGAGATTAAAGATAAAAGAAAAAAACGCGATTCCACACACATTTATACTTTCAATTACCTTCACAACTACTTGAACTGAATACAGACAAATCATACACATATGAATGCATTAAAAAATATATAGAACAAGGGAATTCACCATTCATAAATTTAAGATTTGAGTTTTTCTTAGGTACAGGCTACAGCAGATTGACTTTGGGTGAGGGAAAAGAAGGTAAAATGTACACTGTGTGTATACTGTTTTTTTTTTTGGTAGGATACAAAAGTTAAGTTTGTTACCTTTAACATGCTTGACCTTTGACCTTGATCTTGACCTTTAAGCTCTTTAACCGCTTTTCCAGAAGGACTTGATTCCTGCTTGTCTTTGCCCCATTATCTTTCTGCTTTTCCTCTCTGTTTCTGCAGACATACGGACGCCTTGGAGCCCACCTTGGTCCCTCTGTGTCTCTTCAAGCTTTACATTCTGCATTTTCAAACTTTCCCTCTCTCTGTTTTTCTTGCGGCCTGGGCCTGTAATCCTTTACGGTCTCTTTGGCTTGGACTTAACTCCTGGAATCTACTCTACACCAGCCTTTAAACTCTTTGTGGGGGGGTCTCCAGCACTGCACTGTGTGCCTTTACATAGTCTGGGGCAACAACAGAAAAATGGTAAGTTAGGAGACATTTTCCAAATTGTAAATCTTAATTTTTTTTTTTTTTTGGGTCATGATCATGTGCATTTTTTTTTTTTTTGCTTCCATCCCACCCCCCATCCCCCCAAAATCAAATTTTTTTTTTTTTTTTTAAAAACACAACCCACACCCACACAGGGTTGTATCACATAAACTCCCCAAGACTGGTTTCTAAAAGGGCCTCCCAACCCAAAAGTGAACATAAAAAAAGTACATCAATAACCCTATGCAACATAAATATATGCAAATGACAGCAACTCAATTCTCACATTCGTAACAAAGGATATTGAATGTATGCAAATCCTCTTGCTCGGCGTGTATAGAAGTCAACTGGAATGTAGACATCTACTATAGGCCCATAACGACCAAACTCACGACGCAAATCCTCAGGCCTAAAGTACCGTAAAATGATAGGGACATTCATTTCACTGGCCCAGAAGAAATCCCTCTGTAAGAGCTAGTGTCAAACATGTCTCTGCTTGGACCCTATTTAAAGCAAATATTCTTGTATGTAGTTCATGTAATACCACATCCTGACACCATTCTTTAAAGTGCTTTCCTCACATGTGGCTAACCTTTACTTACCTGTTCTGCAGAGGACCAGTTTTACTCAAAAATAAGCCCCCCCCACATATCACACAAAATTAAACCATATTCACAATTAAAATAACAGTTCAATGGTTCTCAACCCTGGTCCTGGACTGCCTCAGTGCATGATAGTTTTTTTGCTCCAACATTAATTACAATCCCGGAAGTATTAAAAAAACCAGTTAATTGTTTTAATTAGACACATTACCTTTCTAATTAGGTATGATTTACCCTCTTTGGACAGCATTGAGTCAGAAAAAGACATTCATGCGACAAAGAATGAATAGTCCATATTAATTTAAAGACTTTCAATGAGTCAGATTGGTTTGTCGGACAGCTAATGCATTAATTTTTCATAATATGCAGCGGCAACGACTCCTTTTGAAGTGGTTCCATTTTATATTGATTTAATGACTGAACAACAGCTGAAAGTCCTCCATGCAGGGACACCCTGCCATGGAAAACAAGCCTTTTATGGGAAACGATGAGTTCAAAGGCAAAGTGAATAGTAGCAATGTGCCACACCCACATTATTGTATATTTTACCCGCATGTTTTTAGCAACCTTAATGTATCTAGATACCTGCTGGAGCAAATGGGTACACAGGAACAGTTCTAGTCCAAAGCAGGGACTCATACTCCGGGGCTTTGGGTTTCAGAGGTTACTCAGTAGCTGTCTTGGACCAGGGTTAAGAGCTATGGTCTGCAGCAGAGATTCCCAAACTCTATGCCGAGGACCCACTGTGTATGCTGGCGTTCTTACAGCCAATCAGAATATCAATCATGACTGATGAAAATATGCACATAATATCTCCAATCATGGTTCTCCTTAGCTATAATGACGAAGATTTGGCTCATTGATCTGTTATGTCACTGAGCTCTGATTTCTAAGAAAAGTGTAGCCTCTGTGACTGGTTGGCCACATTTGAACCAGCTGGGTTCCACACTGATTATATTTGCAATATGGATTAACCGAATTTAGAAACTTGCACATGAAGGGCTATAATTAAGGTTGGAATGAAAAGTGGCAAATTCTGTGGATCCCCAGAGCGGAGTTGGAGAAACTCTGGTTTAAAGCTTTATGCGAACACATCAGGCATTATACCATCATGGAAAATGTAGTTAAAAACAAACAAACAAACAAAAAAAACACTTAACCTGTGAGGTCATACATAATTCAAAGCCCCACACAATTTAGAATATATTAGAAGCTAAGGGAATTGATTTTAAATTGTTTGATTATGCAAGATACACTGTGTAAACAACACTGAAGGTAAGTTGCCTAAATAACTCTGGAAGACAAGCACCATACCTGGCAAGGTATTTCTGCGTAATTATTTTAAAAAAAAAACAAAAAAAAAAACTTGAAAACAATGAGGCCGGGGTATAATTAGAGCTCCCTTCAGTCTATTAATACATCTTAATGTTATCTTTAATTAGTGAATAGCTTGTATTTATGGGTTCCTGGTCATACATTATGCAGTACAAATGCCTAACAAACGTGTCCTAGTTGTGAAAGTGGAAAGACTTCACTTTACTCTAAAGCAATGCAAACTACGATACATGATAGCTGTACTTCAACGGCAAGTACTCATGAAGTTATGCCTATCAATGCCTGTATGCATTTCGGGTATGTTCAATGTAGACAGACGGGTAAGGTCGAAATGCAAAACAAGGGCGTAGCAGTGAAAAGTACCGATATGACCCTTAAAATACCGTAGGGTAATCACACAAATCATGATTAAATTGAGACGTCTGTGTTTGCTTATCATTTACCTACGATTTGCAAGGTGTTCTGTAAAACGAGATCAACTGACCTGGATAGCTTTGCCTATCCAGGTTGAATTGTGCTCCGTTTTCTCCTGAGTAACGTTATCCTGCATGTGAATGCATGCGTCGTTAAAGGCGCGAATGCCCCCTGCACCCTACATACATTGTCTTGACAACGACGCGTCTCCAGTTTCAGGGTGAATGTGTCGATGCTAATTTTAGACAAGCATGCCATCCCTGCATTGCAAACCATAAAAAGGCAACTCAATAGAACTAAAAAAGGGGGTAGCTCAAATGCATTCTTAGAGCAAGATGAATAGCTAGGCAGTTGCGACTCTAACTTTGAAGTAATGTGACCAACAGGACTAGCAAATCTAGCGGTGCGTGGTGCGGGGCATGAGGTTTGGGAGGCGGTGACGGAACAAAGTTGCTCGCTGGTGGAAGAGCTTGCTATACTATCTCTCTCTCTCTCTAAACGTGGAGCCTTAGCTGCATAAGACAATCACAGCTGGCAAGGATAAACAAGTTTGCCCACCTACATACTCTACCTTTGTACCTAGCTGGCCCCACGTTAGGGCCAGAAACGTTACCTATTCAAATTATGTTGGCTGATTTCCGAACAGATGTTAAATTTACCTTTGTGGGTGTGAAGAACAAGGTGACGCACAAAATGAAACAATTTAAAGGCATTCCGCTGATTTTGGCTAAGTTGCTGGCTGGCTAGCTAGCTAAATTAGCTGTTGCTGCTGTGATGGTACGGATGAACAAACTACCTACCCAAGAGATAACAGCTACATGTAGTACAGTATGCTAGCTAAGACGTTTTGGGTAGTCAATACGGAGATGGTCAGTCACCACTACGTTATTTATGTTTAAATCTGTTTGACTAAACAGTATAGCTACTACAATATTAGCCATTGATGAATATTAGCCATACATGCATGAAACATCACACGGTTGGCGCGGAACAGATGCCATTATCATAATCTCGGCGAGCTGCGTGGCTAACGTTTCAACTAGCAAGCCATCTGGATACATGTTAGCGATGCGTGTCAACGAAGGTACTTTGCAGAACACAGCACTGCTAGGCTACATAATCAATTCCTGATATTTCTAAACGCCTAATGCATGAGATGGATAGTGCAGTATTTACAGTATCATTAGTGATTCATACCTGGCGAGCTAACTAACTAGCTCCCGGGCTGGATGGTGTTTGTCGTTTCAAGAACGCCATTTACTTAGCTAGCTAGCTCACGTTGGCTTCATACATAAACACGTCAACCCAACGGTTTTCATGGGATACCGTAGTTTGCGGACACCGCTTACCTGGATTCGTCAGAGATATTCCTGATGAAAAGAGAAGTATTTGGAGGCCGAAGATATCTGGCCATTGTAAAATTGTTCGCTCGCAACTAATTAGCTGGCTAGGTAGCGCCAACGACGGTGTGCCAGTGGGTTGCAAGGGCTGCTCTGGACAATCGCAGTAAACCTCGGTATCTACGAAGGAGGACGGCGGCGCGCAGGCGCAGTCTGGGCGAGCACACGCGGGCCCGTGCCAAAAGACAGAAAAAGGCGGACACGTGATATCTCATCCTCCATGCAGGCTGCGCCGTGTGTGCGTACGCGGGAGCTGGAGTTATAAACCCGAGAGGAGCGACAACTGTTCGTTTCTCTGTGCTTTGGTTTCTTATTCGTTGTGTCACCTGCAATGCAAGTCTATGTGAACAGTTGTTGCTTTTCAATGACGTAGACATAGCTGTCCTTGGTTGAGGGAAAAAATATGTAATCACTCTCTAAATAAGTGGAAACATCTTGCTGCCCAAAGAGACTCATTGTTAAACTGTAGAAGTGGTACTCTGGACGCTTCATAGGAAAACTGACGCAATGTTTGTCCCAGATGCACACTCAACTCACTTTGTTCTGCAGTGATGAAATAACACAAAAATGTTTTGCTTGCATTGGCAAGCGCTGAAATTAGTGGTACTGCTCAAATCATAAAAGAGTGTTGCCTCTTTTTTATTATAAATCCATTGCATTGTGTGTTACAGTGCCGTGAATCCGAATTTAGCATGAACTATTGAGTCGGCGTTTTTCGATGCAATGCGCTGAGATGGCTCGTATTCAATTTATTGCAGAGGTATTTTGGCATCAGTGTGGATGCTGTTCTGTATTGTATATTCGGTTGTATTGAGTGAACAAAATGGTATTGGATCTGTTTTGCAAGAATGCATCCAAACAACCCTTTTATTAGAAAACTCATGAGCCAGCATTACACAAATCCTGCATGATCACCTTGAGAAAGAGAGAGAGCGACAGCCAAGACACTGGATTGGGGATAAGTAAAATAATACAAAATAGGATATAGATACTTCTAGAATCTGGAGACGAACTGCAAATCCACCACTGCTAATGTTAAAAACTTTTTTCAGTTGGACAATATTATGTTATTGCATGTGTGTTTTGTTAAGATTGTCATTCTATGCCTGGTCTGTGTTCACAACAGGGATGTTTTCTAGACTTTTAGCACTACCGGGCACAGGCCCCCAGTGCCCACATTCTCACACTTGCAATTTATGATACATTTTTAAAAACGAGTTATTTTTCCTGATCATTTACTGGGGCACACCAAATTATGCTCCTGGTTCACAACTTTTACTCAATGCAAAGAACTTTGTGATCATGGCTGACAACTTGGCTGATGGTCTAAGAGTCAAGCAGGCACTCTCTCCCTGACGAACGTGTTCCGTTGGTTTTCACAATGCCACCCACATGTTGAGTTTGCACAGATGTAAAATGAAGGAATCCATTGTTATGTTCCGTGTTTTGCCCATGAAATCCTAATGCCTCTTAGTTTGTCTCATTAACTATTTCATTATTAACACCCATTAGTGTAGTGGAATAGAGGCTGTGTGATGGGAATGGTGGCTGGTATGGGACATTGGGACGATGCCTTGTTTCCTGATTGGGTATCGCGTTGGTCATGGGGAGGGCTTTCCTTTTTAAAAGGCAAAATGGTGGGACATGGGGGGGGTGTGTCTGGGATGCACCTGGAACTGGTGCTCCTGTTGGGAAACCTAAACATCCACCCCCGTTTCCTTGTCCAGGCTGTTTTGGTTTTGTTTATTTTCCGAGTGCGATAACGCTGTGCTATCCTATATAAACTAAAAACGGAGCTCTTCGCCAGCAGAGTGGACACTTGGGCTAGCTCGGCGAACTTGTGAAGCGACTTGGTGGAGGCAAGTCCCGGTTTCCTTCCAGTTGCACCATTCTGGGCCAGCTGCCTTCTTTTGTTTGTGAAAATTATACCCCTAGATGGACATGATCACAACATGCAGGTTGTTCAGGTGAAATGTAGGTGTTTTGTCGACCAGCAGGGGTCAGTAGCGGGTTATGACACATAGATATCCCTGCTGACTCCTCCAGGCAAATGTGTGCTGTGCTGGGGGTTGCTGCTGCTGGCCACAGTTCGGATTCAGTGCCAAATGCTGGGCCCATCTGGACCCTGGTACAGTGCCTTCATGGAATGAGCTGCCTAGCAGTCCTTTACACACACACACACACACACACACACACACACACAACACACACGCACACTTTTTGTAAGTAACTGAACTGCCAGAAATAGAAAGTGAAGAATTGGGCAATTTTCTCAAGAATGGCAGGTTGTTACTGGCTCAATGTACCAGGCCATCAGTCTGCACACAAAAACATCGCTATTATCTGTCATTCTTCTCAGAGCTGAGGCCTTTTGCAGGGATAACGGCTTGGTTTTATTCATATCGTTGCCTTGTCTGTTGGGGCTGGCAAGCATTTTAAATCAATCTGAATTGGTTTACCCTAAAGATTATAATCTTCTAAAAGAATGACTCTTTCATTGGTGGCTGTGAGTAACAGAGCCGTGTATTAGCAAGTTTTGCTTTGAGTAACACTGAGAGATAAGAATGAACAATGACCTGCCAAAAATGCAACTGATCACGTTCAGCTACAGCCGTTAAAATTCTTTATGAGAATGTGTGTGGTTTGGATGTCTTACTTGCTATGTCTAATCTGAAATTGGAGTACATGCTGACAAGACTGTTTTTCACATTCATATAAGTTGTGGGGAGGGAAAGTATACAGTACTACTTTTGCAGGGAAGGTTTCTATTCATCGTCACCACCACCAGTAATGAACTGAATGTGTGTAACCACAGAGCAGAAGCAAACTGGAGAAGAGCTGTCTGCTTACTGTAGAGAATAAGAGTCTAAAGACACTGGTCTGAAAGTCACTTTGAAGCTTTTTTTAAAATGGACATTCAGACAGAACTCTTATTCATGGAGTGCTGATCTCAGATCAGTTTAGACTTTTAGATCATAGTAGATACAGGTGTGATATAGACAGGAAATGCATGATCATAGATCAGCTCTCCTGCTCTGAAACACTTTTCGAATACGGGCCGTCGTTTACTACCTAGATTTGCAGCCAGCATACCATCAGCATTGACAGTCCTATCTCTGACCTCCATTTTCAGATTCTGTGTTTATGTATTCTGTGTATATGTGAATATCGAGCTTGAGTAATTGTTATGGTTTATTCAAAACAGCATGTGAGTAAGAACGTGTGTAATGCAATGTTAGGGTGAAGTTTTGCTATTCTTTCTCAAAATGGTCTGTCTGGTGACAAAAGTAAGGTCTCTTTTACTATACTTATGCTGAAATCTGTTTTTGAACTATATCTGGCCATACTCGGCTCAAATGAATGCACTTTTTTAGTCAATGGTTGTCATTCTGTACAACTCATTTTCTTGATTTCTTTACAATGGTTTAAACAATAAAAAAAAAACAAGCAAAACTCAGTTAAATGACAAGGTTTATTTAAATAGCCAATCACATCCCCCCAGGAGCTAGACCCCTCCCCCTGCTGTCAGGGCGATATCAGACCTTCTTACTCCTCCTGACCATAGTTGCTGAGCCCACGGTGAGTGTCTGAAAGGCAGCGGGAGAACGCAGGTGAGAAACAGGAAACAGGAAACAGGAAACAACCTCCACATGCACTGCACTGTGGGGGGCACTTACTATTGGCATTGTAAAAAAAAAAAAAAAAAAACTTGTAGTTTAAATCAATTTTTGATTGAATACGATGGTGTGGCTATTAAATAATGAGACTAATACTCGAGAAAAACACATCTTCTTCAAGTGATGCGTAACAGTGAACTTTCGGGGGTTGTTTATACTTTCCCATTGGTCAATGTATACCACGTGGTTCGTGCAGGCGTGCTGTGGTTTGACTTACATAAGCCCAGTCTCATTATTTAATAGCCAAACCACGTATAGTGCATCCCGAGGTGATAAACTCTGCCTTCAGAAAGTTAAAGTACCACCATGCATTTGAGCTATCTGTGCACTTAAACAGATGATTTCATAACTCATCTTATCTACCTGGCTGAAAAGTTGTGTTAGTTAGAAGCAGCTGGTTTAGTACATGGGAAGGAACAAATACATTGCACTTCTTCTACTTTCTGAAGTGAGGGTTTTCTGATTGCATCATTAGTTATGTGTTGTCACAGCAATGGTTCACAGCATTCAAAAAACTTGTCCAATGTCTAAAGTAATTACCATGAAATAATTTAAAAATTGTAATTTCTTTGAAGGCAAAAGATCTTTTTGGAGAGTCAAAGTTTCTTAGGAAGTTGATTTGCAATAATTTTTTGATGATTGAATCTGCATTTGAAAACCAAAAGGCAAAACGCATTTGAAAAGCAGATTTAAGGCCTGTGTGAAAGCAGGTTAAACCTACAGCTGCAGCACTGACAATGAGCCTGCATTACTCAGTCTTTATTTCTGATCACATGCCGTTCCCTGGATGGCAGTCTGAGATAAATTAATCTCCTGATTTTAAAGAGATTATTCAATCCGTGGCTCATTAGCTTTACTTGACGAAATAAGCGTCTGGAGAGATACGCTGAACAACTGTTAGCTCTGTGTTTCACCTACAGTAGTATTGTGAAATCTGGCTGTGGGAATTTGAAAAACAAATTTCAGTTATGTTAGATATGTGTGATCCAGGGTTGCTAACTTATGACATATGACTCCAACGGGCCAGGTGGTGGGGGAGGGGTGGTATGGGGATGGGGGGTGAAGGAAGGTGCATATCATAAATCAACAAGTCCTGTTGAATAGCTTTGGGTCTGGAGACTGTCATTATTTGTCTCAGGGGAGAATGCATGCTTGTTTGCACTCTGCTTACTTTAGAGAAGTTGTACCAATGAGCATTAATACGATTTGGAATTCTTCTTGGTTTGCAGAGTGCAGATTATTAAACCCTAGCCCTAAAAACCCAGGTACTCAGGCACTGAGTGGGGATTTTAATGGCCAACATTGGTTTTGTGCCAGTCTGCCTGCAAAACTCACCTCAACCATCTCCCCTCCTTTAATTTCCTGGATGTGAGAGAACTTGTCGGTTTGACACATGAGCTTCCCGCCTTCCAGCTTGACAGTGCACTGTGAAGCAGAGGAAAACACTGTGATCACAATTAGTGTCTGACCACTGTTGTATTATCAAAGCATGTCCCTGAAGTCGAGAAGGGTTACACCGTGTTGGTGAGAAGTCCCTCTGAATCATTTATTTGAGCCTGGCAAGTGAGGCTGCAGTATTTTGTTTCACCACCAGAGGGCCACCAACGGTAGTGGAGCAGAGGGGATTGTGAATATTACTACTGCACAAAAGACCACACCCCATATTATCTCAAAGACAGAGTGGCAGTCTCTGAATGAGTTCAGCTATGTATGTAGGAGTTCTGTCTGCAGCAGAGGCATCTAATGCTGCAGGTCCCAAAAAGCTGCAGGGACTGTTGAAAATAAGTTGCAATTGCTCTATACTGACAAAAATACGTCGTTGCACCTAAAGAGGTAACAATGTACATCACTGGTGTAGAATCCTGCAAAGTACAATGATTATAGTTGTAGTTTTAGTTTCTGTGATTTAAGGCTGCAGAACGGTCTGGTGAAAAATAGTTTCTGAACTTTTCTTCTGAGGTTATTATTAGCACATTTTCATTGTACAGACAACTGTAATGTAATTTTAACTCAAACCCTTAACTCATCGTTTTTTAGAGTTCACCTTAAAAGCCTCTGTAACTTTATGAACAGGGCATCTATGTCACATCTGTATGATTTTACATTTTCTACCCTGAAAAATGTCAAATAACACAAACTGAAGACAAGCCAATAGCTTCCTCCCATCCACGGTGAGGAAAAAGTAAATAGTTATTTTAAATGTATTTTTTTTTACTTGCAGGGGCTGTACCTTAAGCTTCTTGCCATCCATGGTGGTAATGTCAGCCTCCTTGCCGATGGTGAAGGAGTTGGTGACAGACTTGCCGGGGGTCTTGGAGGTGATGACAAAGTCGTTTCCATTCTGTTGGATTTCCGTAACGGGCTTCACGTCTTTGGCCATCTTGATGACATCTTCTGGCAGTGCTGAGGGGGCGGAGAGTGGGGGCATAGGTGATATGTAAATTGGAGGTGTATCTACAGTTCGGAGAGTGGCGAGCTTATCAACATACAAACCGGAAGAGTGGTGGGGGGGGGTAGGCTTAGCATGTGAGGGGTGTGGATGTTTAGAATCTGTGATACTTTTTTTTTTCAAAATTACTTGTATTTGCAAAAAAAGATCATCACAAACTTTTTTAGTCTCTTTGTGTCCCCTTAAGGGTGCTCGCCTGATCTTGTTTGATGTGTCAGTGCCAAAAAACAAATATGTGAGAACAGAACATCCAGACACTGGGGTGGGCGTTGAGGGGGGGGGGGGTGCTTTGTGATTGTGTCGCCCCTCTTGTGTCAGACTAGACAATCTTGAGAACTCTTTATATTGGCTTCATGAGCACTCATGCAAGACAAACTCCTAGCGGGAGCAGAATCTGACATTCGAAGGCACATGTTTTTTTTTTCCTTCTCTCTCCTCCTCCTTTCGGTTTCATTTGTGTGTGTGTACACAGCCAAACACACACTTAATAACGCAACTCAGCTGGGGGGGCGGGGGGGGGGGGGTGTTTCTTCTATCGACTCATGATGCATTTAGATTCATTCGGCAGTGTTAGCTCTGTAATGACAGCAGCTCGAGCGTTTATCCTCACGACTTTCAAAGTTTCTGAATGACAGACATCCCCTGTGGCTCCAGCATGCCAACTCAGGCTATGTGTTTTTTTTTCCCCGCCCTCTCTTTCCTGACATTTCGAAGCCTTTCTTTTGACAGACATTGTGACAGGAGCTTTCTCAAAAGCCACCCACCACAATGTAACTTGTGCTTCAAAGTTTTCCCTTTTTTTGAGCACCATTTTATTGAACAACTGACATTTCTGTGGCACTTAGAGGCCTTTCATCTCTACCACTATGCGAACACCCAAAAAATAAAATATTTATTTAGAGCACCCGAGCAATGCTAATGGGTTCCATAGACAGATATGTAGACACGTCCTTGAAATATCAATGACTGTTATTTGCCACCATAAATGGTATTTTTGGAATTAGACATCTTAATACACACTAAGCACATATCCAACAGTCTTTCAGCTCTATTCTGAAATCAATACAGTCCAGTGTTCTGTTGTTGTTTGAGCTACCTTTGTTTTCCATGTTTGTTTTAGCATATTAGAAGAAGGTTGCGAAGGCTATTAGAGGAAGCAGCTCAAACCATACGTCAATATATCTACTGTGCAGCTTCTCTGCCTGCGCTGTTTCTAAACAGCCCTCTGTCTGACTCACCAGTGAGTCTCATTACAGAGTAAACATAGACCTGGTACACTCTCTGACGATGCTTCGAGAGGGGATGCCAACCTGCCTTTGCCCCCCCCCCCCCCCCCCCCAAAAAAAGGATTTGAGGTTACTAGATTTTTTACAACTTCTACAAGTTAAAGATGCTGAGAAGAGGCAAGATTCCTGGAGACCGTATCTCGAACAGGCTTAGAAGCTGAGTTTCCACATTTTTATCTTACAGGCTCAAGCTAAAATGTTTTGTCTCAGATCCACTTCCTCTGATCATGTTTGTTTCCCTGGCAACACTTCAAGTCTGCAAAAAATGCTCATAAATTAATTAATTATTAAGTATTAATTATTAAGTATCTCTTAATCATTAGTAAACCATTAGTGACTTGTTCATGTATGTGTTAACATTAATACGTTATGAACAAACCATGTATAATGATTAATAAATGGAATTGTAATAATAAACTACTACAAACAACTCAAGTTTATAATTTTTTTTTTTCCAAGTATGAAAAGTTAGTGGTTACCATTTCTCTCGTTCCTCACTTTGTTTGTCATCCTGTAGGTCCCATGATGCAGTTTGTCAGGGTCACTACCGACTGGAGCTCTAGCTACACTGAGTCATTTTTCCCTGGGTGGAAATGTCGCACATCGGCAGTGACTGAGGAAAGCTTCTACCCCCCTGCTTTAACCCCGTTGATCTTGTGGGATGAAAAACGTTATGTAAATGCCTGTATTACCCCTTATTTGCCTGTGGCAGACACTGATATCCAGAGTAACTAACACAAGCTTACATATTTTGTTCTTGAACACAACCGATTTTTAAAACCGAAAATTTAATTCAGGTTCAGCACCTTTACATGTGGGTGTAATGCTAGTGCCCCAAATAGGAATCAAACTTGCAACCTCTGAGTTATAAAGCCTAGCACCTTAAGTACCATGCTACACTGTAACCTGTTTTAGTGATGGAGACTCAGTCACTGTTGACAATACTCACATATAGCCCTGAGGAACTCCTCATAGTTCTCCTGGACGTACACCTGCCATGTTCCGCTGAAAGCCATCTCGAGTCGCTCCTTCACCAGAGACAAAGAGAGTGAGGCGAGGACGGGGAAGCTGGGTGCAAAGTGGGGAGGTCTAGGGGCCCAGCCACTGTACTTATGTAGGCAGGAGCGTACCCAGAGTTCAGTTAATCGTTAACGCAGGGGCGGGAGCGTATCCCCCTGTCTGTTTGAACAACCTGGAGGTCCCTTACACGGGATCTGTTTGGATGACCCTCTCAGGCGGTGAAGACGAGACGCACGGGGAGTTTGCCAGAGGAGTGGAAATGTTCTCTCTTTCTCAAACTTTGCGGCTCCGTAGCTGGCGTCCGAGGCAAGATGAAAAGCCGGTTTGGTTTGCTGTGCGTGAGCTGTGCTGATGTCTGACTGCGGTGCTTCAGACCTGGGTGCATGGTGGCGCCTAGTGGATTGAGGCCCACGGGGGTTCTGCTCATAACCTTCTCTCATTAGCGTTTCCATGGCGTTGGTCGCATGCGATGCCTCTCCCTGCACGCTGGCCTGGTTCCTCGCCCAACGCTTCCTCCTTAGTGCACTTCGCTCTTAAGTGTCATCGTTTATTTAACTTAGCTCCTGACTCCCTTTAGCGTCATCATCTGAAGGCCTCTGGCCTTGTCGCCCAAAATTAGGACCCCCAAGCAATATCCTAATGAGGTGATTTCACCAGTGAGCTGCATGTTAAGCTAAGCTGGGTGGCAGCAGCCAATTTAATTAGGCCCCCTGCCAGGTTTTAGGCGTCCGTGGAGCGCCGGGGGCCCTGGTTGCTCTGTTGCTATGATGATGAGCGGTTGCAGTCATTATGGGATACAGTTAGGTTCTGCACAGGCATATACAACTGGACCACCTAGAGATAACATCCCAGGGGAATACATACCTACCATAGCGTTCGAATCAAACATATAGCCGAGTATGGTGTACTCTGATAAAGAACTATACGGTTACCACACTTAGAGAATGCTTTTGCTGCAATTTAAAGGAGCTTCAGCACTGAACTTATTTTCTACATTTTTAACTTGTATGTGTGAGTTATCATGTGAAACATTTTAATTGTCTTCTGTACTTTTACCTTAACTTGGGAAAACACAGAGCACAAAAATAGTGGTAAAAACTACTATACTGTTTAAACGGGGAAAGGGTGACTGACACTGTGGGCATTCAGGGCCTATGGACTATTGCACAAAGAATGAACTCTTGACTGCATGAGGGGAAGTGAGCCTGACTGTCTGCTTCATTTCAAGCAGAAGTGAAAGAATAGCAGAAATACCCATACAGGACAGAGTCATTATGTCGTGCTGACACACACTTGCAAAAAAAAAAAAAAAACAAATCAATAAATGAATAAAGCAGAAGGAGCTGCTGAATAAAAAAAAATTCCCAAAGGCACTCATAATTAATAGCTTTTATTAAGCAACACACCAGCAAGGTTAACCATGATATGAAGACAAATGACAGAAGAAAGGCAGAGTTATTACACACCAGCAATCCAGGAGCTGATTTGCGATGGAATTAACTTGCCTACTGCACCGTAGTCTCTCCATTAAATCGCTGTACCGGGGGGGGGGGGGGGGGGGGGGGGGGGGGAGGCAAACTCTGCATGTCGCAGCGCCCATGTAATCTGCTCAAAGTACACGGCGAATATGACATTTCAAATGAAAGATAACATGAAGGCTAATTGGACTTTTTGAACAAGGGGTACTAGGCCGGAAAAAAAAAGCCATGTAATTCTCATTCATCACCCGGGTGGTGTGAGAGGGAGAGGGAAAGAGGGAGAGAGAAAAACTTGCTTCTCTTGGTGAATTCTGCTTCAGGTTTTCCTTGAAGACAGACGTCTCTAATCCTTTTAATTATTCTATTCTTACAGATGAAAGAGGCTGGTGGAAACAGGTCCCGAATGATTTGTACTTAAGGAATACATTTCTGAATAATTTTAAAGAGGAGTTTAAGGACAAACTTCAAAAATATCCGGGGGGTTGGAGAGTCGATTTGTTTAATGTTTTGATTAGATTCTGTTTTTAGCAGAATGAGGTTTTGATTTGAACACCTTTAACACGTGTTCAGTGTATAATCAGAGGACAGCTGGGTACAGATCAGGGTGCACAAAGAGAAGAGACACACACAGAGATGCTCATGTTGTCATAGCCTGATGAATGAACCTTTTTGAATCAGTTTCTTTTCACTAAGATATAACGCTAAGTGCTAGCCCTGCTAACCATGCTTAGTTCCTAGAACATTCCTGGAAAGTTAAATAAGCATTCCCATCAAGTACTTTTTTAATAAAAAAGTAATAAACTTGTTCAGTTTCCCAGATGTTTCCGTTGAGCATTATTTGCCTTAGACATTTTATTTTTGGTGACTTTGACAGAACTTTGACAGTCACTAATGAATGGGAGCCTGACTAACATCTTTCCTTTGTGTTCTGGAAATGTGAAGATGTTCTGTGTTAGCTCGAAGCTTGCTTTTCCATAATATGACGTAATACACACATACACACGCACAAATACACAAAAGACTTGGTTTAAAATTACTTTCAACCAATGGCGTTGTTTGTTTTCCAACCAAATACAATGAAATAAAGTAAATCTTTCTGTTTGCAATGTCACAGCCACCCAAAATAAAACCATAAACTCTCAGACTCCTTAAAAGGAAGCTAAAGGGAAGGATGATGGGGTCATGTGACTCTTAGCACCACCCTCATTGGATCACATGACTATTAGCCCCTCCCCCTTCGTGTCACATGACTCTCAAGCTCTACAGCTCCACGGCATCGGGTCTGGGCTTCTCGCCGTGCTTGTACACGCTGATGGTCACGTTGACGGTCTGGGAGCCGAACTTGTTGCGCACGAAGACGCTGTACAGGCCAGAGTCCTCCACGGACACATTGTTGATGGTGAGGGTGGTGCACATCTTCTCGTTGGAGATGCTGTACTGGCCTCCTGTCACAATCTCCCGATCGTTTTTCAGCCAGAACATCTCCGGGGGGGGGTCACCCTCCGCAAAGCATGTAAGACATAGGGACTGGGGGGGGGGGTTTAGGGATGGGGGGGGGGGTTTAGGGATGGGGGGGGGGGTGGGTTTAGGGATGGGGGTGGGGTGAAACAATTTAAATTAACGCAGCACTAAATTACAGCACTTCTAACCCCCACCATGCTGTCATCCAGCACACATAAGTATATTATTTGTTTGGTGGAGGCAGGCTTTGCAGTAGGACTTGTAGGACAGTAGGACTTGCCTGTGCATCGCCGCTGTTTTATGTAATATAATAGAGTAACAGTGTCATATGAGATTTGCTGCAGGTTTACCCTTGGAGCTGTGGTGTGTGATCCTATCTTTTGTGGATGTGGAAGCTGATGTGGAAGCAGGCTTTTTCTCCAGCCCAGCATCAAAACATCTGGATCCAGCCAGTAAAGATCTTCTTCTTCTTTCATTATCTGCTGCGATTCGATGTTTTAAAGCTAAAACCTGCACTGCTCTCCGATAGGTTGGAATATTTTAAGCAAAAAGCAAAAATTTTGCTTAAAATTTTAAGCAAAAATCTCAAAAGACACTATTCTATTTCTTCTAACAGCATGTGTTACTAAAAAAACACTGTTCATGCAAATGACTGGTTGCATTAGGATAGCAATGTATCCAGAGTACAGCCACTGAAAGACCTACCGCAAAGACCCGTCCCCCGACCAAAGCAATGAGCTACTTATGTGTGCTGGATAACAGCAGTCATGGGGTGGATTATACAAGTCATTCTTTTTTTCTCTGATTTCCTTTGCTTTGAACTTCAAGAGATTAGCGCAGAAACACTATGCTAATAACTCTTCTTTGACTACATTACATGAATTCAGCATTTAGCATTCATGGCTCTCCGGATAAGACAAGAAAAAGTAAAGTAAGCATGAGCAAGGCCGAACTGGAGGGCTGTACCTTCTCTTCCATGATAGCCACCACGTCCGGAAGGCCCTTCGTGACTCTGGCTCGGTCTGAAACAGGAAGTGGAGTTTTAATTCCAGGGTTGCATCACTTGAGGGCTCATGAAAAACTCCAGCGTGTGGAGATACGGGGAGATTTATGTGTGACGCCAAAGAACTTACTTTTCTCTGCCAAAGCCACTTGCCTGAGGAGAAAGTGGAGAGACCCAGAGGAAGGAATTAATTCAGATTCTCAAACATGGAAAAAAAAAACACCTCCCAGGTTGTCAGAATTGCATGAGAGAGTACAAAATGTATTTTTTTCCCCATCCATGTTGAACAACTAACTGGTAATTCCACTAGTATATCCCCTGAGAGAGCTCCTCCTCCTAGGTATGATGTAAAGACAGTTTGGCTGGTTGTTTGTGTGGGTGTTATTTGTTATGGATGGGCATAGGGACTGTGTAAGACTCAGCTGAAATGAACCTGTGTAATGAGAGGGCTCGGCTGAATGCAGCACCATTCCTGCTGAAGAGTGTGACTGTCTGCGCTCACCAGAGCCAATAGAGGAGGTTGCAGCAGTGAAACTGCCGACGAACACAATTGGGCACTTTAAACTTAAAAAAAAATGAAAAACGGGGTTAAAAATTTGTTAAAAAATGGGAAGGGGTTAGTCCCGTACACATTTATTATGAATCCTTCAGGCCACAGCTAAGGAGGTGTAAGGTTTCTTTGAACCAAAAAGAGGAGGAGTGACCATATATTACCAGTGACTTGATGATTTGGATCAATAGTAGAACTAGCTGGCCCAATGTTTGAGATACCTGTCCTAATTTACATATTGCTGTTACTGCTGCTGACGGTCCAATGACAGAGATAGTTCTGTTTATTTATGTGTTGCTGTAAGCACTGCAACAGGCCCATGAAGGAGATACCACTTCTGATTTACATGCTGTTGTTACACGCCCAACGAGAGTATACCTCTCCTTATTTACATGCTGCTGTTAGCACTATTACAGGGCCCAATGATCAAGATACCAGTTCTTATTTACATGCCACTGTTACTGCAGTTACAGGCCCGATGACAGGGATACCTCTCCTTATTTACATGCTGCTGTTAGCACTATTACAGGGCCCAATGGTCGAGATACCAGTTCTTATTTACATGCCACTGTTACTGCAGTTACAGGCCCAATGACAGGGATACCTCTCCTTATTTACATGCTGCTGTTAGCACTATTACAGGGCCCAATGGTCGAGATACCAGTTCTTATTTACATGCCACTGTTACTGCAGTTACAGGCCCGATGACAGGGATACCTCTCCTTATTTACATGCTGCTGTTAGCACTATTACAGGGCCCAATGGTCGAGATACCAGTTCTTATTTACATGCCACTGTTACTGCAGTTACAGGCCCGATGACAGGGATACCTCTCCTTATTTACATGCTGCTGTTAGCACTATTACAGGCCCAAAGGTAGAGATACCAGTTCTTATTTACATGCCACTGTTACTGCAGTTACAGGCCCGATGACAGGGATACCTCTCCTTATTTACATGCTGCTGTTAGCACTATTACAGGCCCAAAGGTCGAGATACCAGTTCTTATTTACATGCCACTGTTACTGCAGTTACAGGCCCGATGACAGGGATACCTCTCCTTATTTACATGCTGCTGTTAGTAATATTACAGGGCCCAATGGTCGAGATACCAGTTCTTATTTACATGCCACTGTTACTGCAGTTACAGGCCCGATGACAGGGATACCTCTCCTTATTTACATGCTGCTGTTAGCACTATTACAGGCCCAATGGTCGAGATACCAGTTCTTATTTACATGCCACTGTTACTGCAGTTACAGGCCCGATGACAGGGATACCTCTCCTTATTTACATGCTGCTGTTAGCACTATTACAGGCCCAAAGGTAGAGATACCAGTTCTTATTTACATGCCACTGTTACTGCAGTTACAGGCCCAATGACAGGGATACCAGTTCTTATTTATGTGTTGCTGTTAGCACCGTTACAGGCCCAAAGGTAGAGATGTCATTTTACATGCTGCAGTTACAGGCCCGATGACAGAGATACCAGTTCTTATTTATGTGTTGCTGTTAGCACCGTTACAGGCCCAAAGGTAGAGATACCAGTTTACATGCTGCAGTTACAGGCCTGATGACAGAGATACCACATCTTATTTACATATTGCTGTTAGCACCAGTGCAGGCCGAAGCCCCAGCAACCACACACGAGGGCCCCTTCACTTACTTCAGCCTCTGGTATTCCAACATAGCATCTGCAAATGCTATTAAGAGCAGAAACAAAAAAGATATGCATCTAAAGAGTCAATTATATTACTGACGTACACGCCTCTATCTATAGTTTTACATTCATTTATACTGTATGAATGCTAATTATTATAAGGGATGGGTGCATGCTCTTTTACCTTGTCCAGAGAGGTCCAGGGTCCGCGTGTGCGTCTCCTTGCCGTCGAACATTTCCAGGGTGTACTTCCCTTTGTCGTTCTCCGTGGGGCTGAAGATCTCGATCCAGACTTTCTGCATGGTGCTGCCCACCTTGGTCCTCTCCTGCTGGTCGATCCTCTTCTCCCTGCGGAGTACGGGAGATGGATGGGGGTCAGTCAACCCGCTGTCATTACTCTGGGCAGTGTTGTTCCATGGTCAGGAAGAGGACACAGGAAGAGGCAAGAGAGTCTACTCTTTTCTGTTTTCTGAGGGGAGACTGTACACTTGGCGTACTGCTTCTGGAGGTGGTGTGGAATATCTTCAGCCAGATTTATTTCCTTACACTACAATAAAATATTATTAAATTATTCGTGGTGGGGGTAGATCCAAAGATGTTTGGACATTCTGAATATTCCCTTTGAGGAGCAAGGATAAAAAAAAAAACATTGTTGCTCTGACTCATAAACTATTCACAAAGTTCAAAGAATGATCCCTCTGCCTAAAAATCGAGGCCAACATTAGCAATTGCTCTGGGAATTTCTCATTTTTGCATGAATCAAAATGTTTTGCTTTGGTTTTGAAGTTGACCTACAAAAGATTCAACTGAAGTCAACACAAACTGAAAAAAGAATACTCACTAAATTTTAGTTGACACATGGGCCGAATCATCTCAGATTGACAGGGCTGATCTAGGACCAGTTGTTCATGTCCATGTCCTAACGTTATTCATTATATAGCTGAAAGGC
Source organism: Albula glossodonta (assembly GCA_019788955.1). Taxonomy (NCBI): domain Eukaryota; kingdom Metazoa; phylum Chordata; class Actinopteri; order Albuliformes; family Albulidae; genus Albula; species Albula glossodonta. Next base: position 326,099 of record JAFBMS010000094.1, read on the forward strand.
AAAATTGATCTCAGATCAGTGCGCCCACTCTGAAGTGCTTTATGAACACAGGGAGCAGGCCTGGTTAACGCCAGACAGCCTGAGGTGACCGATTTAAAGGATTAAAAGAACAAAACCAGCCTACTGCTTTGCTGGGTCACCATTATCACATTAACATGGTACCACAGAGCATCAGAACACGACCGGCACAGATATGGGTCAGCCTGGGTTCTTCCCTCTGGACCATCCTGCTGTGGGTGGAGTCACTTGTCAAAGGAACTCACTTGAAGTACCAAGCAGGTTTCAAGTAGCTCAGATAGTACTTCAAAGAGCAGTAAAGCTTGAATCCCACGGCAGTGCACTCCACTCTCAATGGGCTGGCAGACAGGGCTGGGGGGGGAGGACAAAGACAGACAGAGAGAGAGAGAGAGAGAGAGAGAGAGGGAGGAAAAGAGAGAGGGAGATGGTGAGAGGGCAGGAGAGGACAGGAGTAGAAGACTGTGAGCTTGTCTTGCACTTTCTAAAAAGTCCCATTTCCACCATAAGGATACCATCTATCCAGAGCTAGAGCTATACAAGTATTAAAACAGTTCCGGTTTGAATTAATGATGAATGAAAGTGTTGTTGCTCCACTGGTAACCGTGACAATGAATACCTTGACTTAAAAAAGTCTGGAGCATTCTCACAGCGATTTTTGTTTGAGAGCACATCTCCCATGATGAAACAGTGGTGTAGTCAAGGGAATATGCATGGGTGCAGACTATGCCCACCAACTTTTAGGGTGTACAGGATACCCACCTGTTAGCCTTATTACCATTTACACATATGGGCTTTGCAGCTATATAGCCTGTGTGCATGAGTATGCGCATCTGGGTTTGCGTAGGTGGGTGTGAGTATGCATATATGCATGCATTTGTTAGCACACTTGTATATGCAAGTGTACATGTGTGGATGGGGTTTGTGTGTGTTTATGTGGTTTGTGTGTGTGTGCATGTGTGTGTGCATGTGGGTTGCATGGGTGTAATTGTGTATGTGTGTGTGTGCATGTGGGATGCATGTGTGTGGGGGGGGGGGGGGTGTGTATGGCTGTAGGGTATGCATTACTGTAGATATACTGAAAATGTCAGCCAGCTTCTGGTCTGTGATTGATATGTTGAAAAGGGGAACATGTGCATGCCCTTATTCTTTTCTGGACAGATGAGATATTCATGGAAAGTCTGTGTGCTCTCTGTGTATGTGTGTGTGTGTATGTGTGTGAGTGTGTGTGTGTGAGTGTGTGTGAGTGTTTGTGTGTGTGTGTGTGTGTGTGTGTGTATGAGTGTGTGTGTGTGTGAGTGTGTGTGTGTGTGTGTGAGTGTGTGTGTGTGAGTGTATGTGTGTGTGAGTGTGTGTGTGTGAGTGAGTGTGTGTGTGAGTGTGTGTGTGTGTGAGTGTGCATTGTATTTGTGTGTGTGCATGTGTGTTTATTTAACTGTAAGGTATGCATTACAGTAGAACCATAAAAATGTCATTGAATGGCAGTTTTAAGGCTGACATGTTGAAGAGAGGAATGTTGTACAGTACACTTTCATTCTTTGTCAGACAGATGAGATTTTAGTGAAAAGTAAACTGCAGTCCTGTCATGTTGACATACCACACTGCCTGCTCAGGTGCTGTTGAAGTTTTTCAAACTCTGCAGAACAGAAGGAGGAAAAACGATCATTGTTAATGAGAGTCACATGTTAACGAGAGCTTGAAGCACATATTATTTAAGCTGTACAAAGGAGTAACATTAAACAGCGATATATAACACCTGTATGTCTAAGAGCTTGAATTCACAGGAGTAACACTGTAACCTGGAGGAACATAAAATAGATAGTTTTGGACTGTGATGCTGATTGGCTAAGCCATGTTGTTGACTTGATGTTCATTGGCTAAGTCCTGTTTTGGATGTGCTGGTCACTGTTGCACAGATGATGTTGATTGGCTTGGTCGTATTGTAGGTGTGCTGATTGGCTGAGCCGAGATGAGGCTATGGCTGTCATTGGCTTGGGTTGCCATATATAGTCCCACCCTCATTCAGTAACTCCAGTGTGGTCACGTCCTGTCCCCTGTTGTCAGACAGCACTGCTTTGTACACCCCGGCCTCTTTCTTGGTCACCTGTAATCAGAGGAAACGCAGAGACCCTCTGTAAGGTGAGGATTAGCCATGCGGCCCACAGCTGGGAGAGTGAGTGCCATTAACAGCTATGGCTGGGGGTTTGCACTGTTGAGGCAAATTGGCTCAGACTTGCTATGGAAATATAGGAGGTAAGCCAGTTAATGCCATCGGGTTCCTCGCTCTCTGGAGACACCTGTTGGCTGGCTAGGGATCTGCAGGCTTGTGAACGGACTATATGTTGACTTTGTGTTCCTCTGCTGGGCTAGGCAATAGGTAATTAGTGTCAATGTGCATCTGTGAAAAATAGTTAGGATTTCCGCCTAATGAATTGGTGGAACATGCGTGACCACTTCCTGCTGAGTCTCAATCAATACTTTTTCACACCAACTCAGCAATGGTGAATCTACAGAGAAGCCCGGGATTCAAACCAACGACTCAAATATAAAGTGCAGTGGAAGGACGCAGGTGTCAAACACATCATAGTTCTCAAACTAATCACTGAGAATCACTAATGTCTAAGCTGTCTTATGCCTGATGAGGCCCTTGCTTCTATATTAACAGCTGCTCCAGTAAGGGTAGATTGTCCTCTGTCTTGTAGATCTACCCGCCTAATTTCTAAGATGAGTAAAAACTCCAAATGAATCGACATGGGCAGGTGACTGATCATCTTGCCTTGCCTTTCATGAGCACGCTCAGTAATGATTATCCTGCTTCTTCTGCACTGACATCAGCAGGAAGTCAGCATTCTGCTCTGAGCTAAGGAGTCAGACCCACACATGTCTCTGCACTTTGCTCAAAGCCTAGATCTTCACATTGTGGTTTTATTGTTTCTACTTTTTCATTTCACTGAACTAAATATTTTATTGCCCCCCCCCCCCCACCCACCCATCTAATTTTATCTTATTTTATTTTATATTATCTTTTTAATGTACTCTGTTTTTGTAGTTCTTACACGCACTATGAGAAATGAAATATTCACAGTCTCACATTCCCTCACACCTTGGATGGGGACATAACGTTTATGCAGGCATGTCCTGGCTCATGTTCTCTGCAAGTACAATCAGCCACATAATATAATGCATATCCAGCATACCCATGAACACAAGCTCAAATACACACACACATGTATACATACACACAACACACACACACACACACACACACACAGACACACACAGTCAGACAGACAAGCATACAAGAACACGTTCTAACATACGTACATAAAGATCTTATTCATTATGAATACCGGTCGTTCCATAAATATTAATGGACAAATCCCTCTGACTCAGATTAATGTAGTCCTTTCTCAGTATACGAGGACTCTAAGAGAGCTGAATGAGGAAAAACATTTGTTGGCAGGCCTACCTGTTCTACGGTGAAAGAGCTGAGTCCAGACTGCTTATCGTACTCAAACTTTGTCATCTCAACTTCGTCCTTAAACCACTTCAAAACTGTGTCTTTGCTCACGTTGGTCACCTGCAAAACCCCAGACGATGTAAAAATACCCGGGAAACATTTGAAAGACAAAGCCCTGGATCCATACTCTCTTTTCCCCACTCCTTCCTCCCATTATCTCTTCACTAATCTAACATAATTACTGCTTGGCTAGCTGAGATATTTTCCATATTGCTTCAATCTGTCTATGCTATATAGGTAATGTAACAGAAATTAATAGAATAGAGTAGAACAGAATAGCGTTGCTTTCCCAGTGAAAAAGATGGCATAAAAGAAATGAAATAAAAAAATTGCATAAATTACATTAATAAATAAAATGACATAAATCACATTTAGAGATTCCTAAATGAGATTACTATTGATACAAATTAGCTATTAAGAATTCAGTCGAGAATAAATAAAGAATGAATATGAAGGAATACAACATGCGGCCATAATCTTCTTGGAATGATAATAAAAACTATATTCAGCAGACGTACAAGGTTTGGCTTGTTTTTATTGTGCGAATAAAGAATTAAAAATTCATTTACAATTGGTTGTGATGATAGCACTGGTCTAACTTCAATATGGTTATAGAAAAGACAACACATAAGCTATATAAAAATATATATGTGGGATATTATACATAATTCTTTATCAGCCAGTATTTACCTTGCACTGGAATACCAACTCACAATCCTCTGTTACTTTCCAAGTCAAAAACTCCAAGAAATATGGCCCTGAGAAAACACAGATCATTACCAAATTAATCAATTAGAATTCAATGGAATATTAACCAAGGTGTGGTGTGCAGCAGGGCTGTGGTGAAGGCCTTCAGGTGAGGCCAAAGAGCAGGCTTGGTTTGGATGGCCATGTTGTAGGAGGTGGGGTTTATGACCTGCCTCTTCTTTAAATGAAGGTAAATGAACCAATCCATTACTCAGAGCTGAAGTGTTTTGGATATGTTTTTGTGCCAGGTGGTGTGGGAGGGGTGTGGGTGGAGGGGGACTGTTAAAGGCATTTTGGAAGGGGAAAGGCAAGGGCTGCTGGACTAAGCTCATTAATTGAATGTTAATTGATTAATTGACTAACTGATTCATTAATGAATCAGCTACAGTTGAAGTGTTTTGCATACGTGCTTGCCCCAGCTCTGTGTTACAGAATGACAGTGGTGAAGGCGTTTGGAGAGAGAAAGGGGAGAGACCCATGCACCAGGTGGCTGGGCTGAGCAGTGGAGGGGGGGGGGGGGGGGGGGGGGGGGGGGAGGGGAGTCCATGCTGCACTTTGGACCCTGGCCTCGGTCGATCCTAGGCCCCTCGCTCCTCTGGCCGCGCGGACACTCACCTGCTTTTCTCTTCCAGTCAGCAAGCTTGGCACGGGACTGCGCCAGGGTCTGCCGGAACTCTGCCAGGGAGAAAAAAAGGCAAAGAGCCGCGTTTGAGCTGACAAACCGCAAACACGGCCAAAAAACACATTACCTCACCAGTAATTACAGAATGACTGCACTCCCTTGGTTAGGGAGCTGTGCTTGGAACTCAGAGGCTGTGAGTTTGAATCCCATCTGGGGTACTGCTGTTACACTTTTTGAGCAAGGCACTCAACCTAAATTGCATCTATCCAACTGTATCATTGAATGGTAGGTTCAAAATAAAATAAAAAAAAAAACTTCTTTGGGATAAGCGCATCTGCTTAATGTCTGATTGTAAATATCTGACAAGGACGCAGAACAGTGATCTGAACGAGACACCCAGGGGTCTGCGGGCTCAAACCCAAGTTACTCTGGATGAGAGTGCTTATTAAGGCAGAACAGCAACCTAAAAGAAGCAGAAGAAACTTTCCCTTCCCCCAGGGATGTGCACATTTGATAAAGTCAGAACTTCACCTGTAGAGCGGGCAGCTGGGTAGCAGCCTCCATTCGATCTACATTTGTCTTGAACTTTGATTCTCAGCCAGTGACTGTTAGCTTTTTAAAGTCAGCTGTCAGAAAAAAAAATGAAGTTTCCAAATTGTGTTTGTGAGAAAAAGGTTACACCAGCTTGTGTTTGTAAGTCAGAAGGAGAGAACAGGTGGTGATATTGAATCCTGGCTGCTATATAAAAACAGGCAAGCATTGGATAAGTGTGGAGATGTGGACCAAAAAATAGACACCATATGGGCTTTGGGTCACAGCCCTGGTCACACTCCTCAGCTGTAACTTTACATTTTCATTTAGTAATTTAGCAGATGCTCTTATCCAGGCCGACTTATGCAGTTTGCTTTTTTTTTTAACACTATCCATTTATACAGGTGGATGTTTACTGAGGTAAAAGCGCTTTGCTTCAGAGCACAACAGTGCTTTGCCTGGTATTGAAACCTGCAGTCTGTGAGTTATAAGACCTGCTCTCCAAAAATGTATATTACACTGCCACCCTCCTTCGGCCAATGCTGTCTCTATGCCAAATCACCTGCCTGAGTCACCAACCCTGATCACTCCCAGACCCTTACGGTAAATATTCCCTGGATGTAAATTTGGCCAGTTTACTTCATGCCCCTTGAAGGTTACTTACCTGGTTGGAATGTTTTCCTGTGACCTTGACAGACAATATAATGTTCTTAGAATGTATGAGGAGTGTACACATTATAACATTAGGTCAAAACCCAGTTTGAATCTGACCTAATATTTTTTTTTGTGTTAGCCGGGATAGTACACAATTAATTATGCAAGCTTTCTTTTCCATTGTATCAAACAGGAAAAGGGCAAAAAGGAGACTCAAGGATTTCTTGTTAATGACTGTAAGGATATCTATCTTCATAATGGCTGAACAGCAACGGGACTGAAAGAGAATCTCGGGAGAGGCATTAGAGAAGTGATACCATAACACTCAGGGCCCCAGATGAGTAACTGGCTTAGAGGCCGTAAAATGAAATGTAAGCAATGCGAAATGTCACCGGCGGAGGCTGCGACTCTGCGGGCTCAGAGAGCTGGATTGACACGATACTGCACTTCCTATTTCCGAACCCGCAGAGCAACAGCGCAGGTATCTGGTATCAATAATGCGACACAAACACGGAATGCAATTTACTTTATTTATCCTGCCGGGGGAGGGGAGAGAGTTCAGCTCTGGGCTTCTGGAAATGCAGGTGAAAAATATGATACGGTACAAGGCGGAATACAATATACACACTAATGTAATCTGACTGAGGATTGTAACCAATACAACTCCTGATATGGGGGAAGAAAAACTATGAGACATAAGAGAATAGACTGTGTGGATTCAGCATTTCTGTGAAAGGATGAGATGAAAGCAATCCTGGTCTGCATTTATAAAACATCTGAGAGCAGGATTACTGGTCTGGGATCAGTTTGGCAATTCTGGCTCACAGTGGATGAAGTTTAATATGTACAAAGAGAAGGCATCCTAAATCAGCCCTCCTGCTCTGACACACTTAAAGTATACATTAACTGGGGTAACTGCTTTTCTACCTCACTAAACACATCGTAACTAAAATGATCAGAATGAAGGGCAGGTATATGTTGGTTCGTTATGGTAATCTGCTGGGTTGAATTAGATAAATAGCTGGCATACTGGAGTTTGTTCCTTCTACAGTCGAACTCTGGTGAACTTTTTCAGAGGCCAACAGAGTGGTGTTTTAACGGACTACCATACGTTGGCCTCTGTTGTCCACGAACATGTACTTTTAATTTGTGAGCACTCCAAAGGCCTAAAGAAGTGCACTTTTGACAGAAACAGTAATACGGTGGTGCGAACTCAGCCTGAGGGTCAGTTTGTATTAGGGGACTTACTCTCGTCCACGAACACCAGGGTGAACTGGTTCTTGGCGCGGCCGTCCCGAAGCTGGGCGGTGTAGGAGCCCTCGTCTGCCTGGGTCAGCTCGTCAAACAGGATCTCCAGCAGCCCGCTGGGCCTGTCAAAGTTCACCTTACGGCCCTGCACCCAGACAAACACACAATTGTTTGTATTGAGTCCTTTTGCCTACATTATAGGCATTTAGCAGACTAGTGACAGTGACACAGACTTTGCATCACTGCCTAGTGACAGTGATACAAAGTGGCTTATCTGCAATATGGCCGCTGGAGGAAAGGTCAAAGGTCGCCCGACGGAACTGCTGAGAGCTATGCGTTTTGAATGAGTAAGCATTCAGGACCCAGAGCCTGAGAGGATTTGACGCGCAGCACAGCGGACGTGTTGTGTGAGGCCAGGGTGTGTGTGTGTGTGTGTGTGTCTGTGTGTGTTCATGTTTGTGTTTTTAGAAGGGAGTCTGGTACGGCTGTCTCACGTAACGTTGCCCCGCGGACACCCTTATGGAACGCCGCGTCAGAATGCTTCATTCTCCACGCCCGGGTTCTGCGCATGCTGAAACCCGATAGCTCTTCATGGGCTATGATTAGTTCTGTTGACATTTCTCCCAGGAAAATAAACAGGTCAAGTGAAGAAGAAGGCCAAAAGGCTAATAGCTGAAGGAAAGGACGTGCCAAATTTTGCTCAGCACACACACACAAACACACACACTTGTATCCACAGACACACAGACAAACACACTAAAATAGCTACACACACATACAAACACACAGATACCCATTGCAACTGGAGCACATTTTTTCACAGTTCAGTTAGTCCTGTCACAATAAGTCCACGATTAAGGGCACATCAATTATTGCTGTTTCCCTACTTCAGTTCATAGAACACTTCACATCGGGCATTCATATTTAAACAGGCGCGGCGCTCTGTTATCCCGTATGAGTTTTTCATGAGTGCCCTCCTCCAGGCATGAATAAGGCAAGAGGGGAGGCTGCTCACCGGAGCGCTGGAGATCTCCTTATCGTTGAGAATGAGGTGCAGCTCGGCGGAGGGGGTCAGGGGCTCCGTCTGCAGCCAGAAACGAACCTCGCCCTTCTCCCCCACCTCTATCTCCCATGGCGAGATCAGGGCAATCACTGCAGGGGGGGAGGAGAGAGGGGAAAAAGTGAAATAGGGGGCATAGGGGGTCGGAGTCAGAGAGAGAGAGAGTGAGAGACAGAGGGGGTAGGGAACATGAGAGTGAGGGAGTTGGAGACAGAGAGAGGGGGGGGGGGAGGAAGGGGGAGCGGGGGGGGGGCAGGGGGGGGGGGGGCGGGAGGAGGGGGAGGGGGGGGGAGGAGGGGGGGGGGGAGGGGGGAAAAGAGAGGGGGGGCAGGGGACATGAGAGTGAGGGAGTTGGAGACAGAGAGAGAGGAGACATAGTGGAGGGATTTAGGAGGTATGGGACATGGAGAGAAGGGCCAGTGAACAGAGGGAGAGGGGGAAGGGCGCAGGGAATACTTTGACACAGCTACTAAATCATCAGCAGCCTCCTTGCATCTCCATTTTATTTTATGTGTTTATTTTCACACATGAATTGAATGTATACTGTAATGTAAACAATAGCTTATAGCTAAAAATAAGAACACTCTATCTGTCTGTCTGCCTTTCAGTCAGTTAGTCTGCCTGCCTGTCTGTCTGTCTGCCTGCCTGCCTGTCTTCCTGTAGTTGCTGTATTCTTTCATCATTACCATTTCCAGGATTGTCTCTAAGCTCCATAACCCCCAGGGGGCGGTGTAAACACCCCAGCGTTTGACCCCATTGTTCTGATCCGGTGTCATCATTACTGGCGCCTGGTTCAGTGAAGCTTTTAATGCAGTCAAACCCTGCCTCAGAAATGTTCTGTGCGGCGGCGCTCCCGTTATGTTGTCTCTTTTTGATCCAGAGATCAATACTCAGAGATCAAAAATTCCCCAGAGCCCTTTCTGTTCTGCTCAGGGAGAATAATGATGGTGGATTCATTCATTCCTGATTCGCCGTCATGGAGAATCAGTGTCTTTCTCAGTGACATTCATTTCCAGCAGCCCTTTTTAGATAATTCCTGTCAAAATCTCTGAAATAAAAAGGGGCTTTGCCAACCTGCACACTAAAATGGGCGCCATCTGTAGCTTTGTACTCAATTCACCTTAATTGTGCCTTTCAGACTCCTGAAATGGAACTGTCTATATGCAGGGTGGTTCTGTTCCAGCCAAATCCTCATTCTGACCGAGGGCCAGATTCAGTCTAGCCAAAAAGAAGAGTCACATCCTTAACTGCACTCTTAGAAAATAAAAAAGGTTCCTAAAGGGTTCTTCGCCTGTCCTGCTGTGGGAACCCTGAAAGGTTCTTCTTTGATATGGATTTCACTCACAGGTTATCTGTAGAACTTTATTCTGAGATGAACATTTAAGGGTTCCCCCAGCAGGACGAATGAAAAACCTTTAAAGGTGCTACAAAGCAATTTTTTTTTCTAAGAGTGTGTGAGCAAAGAATTCAAACAAAGTTTGTTTGTTTTGCTTTCAATTACTATTCCGAGCATGTAAGTCAATAAGGAATGGGGCTTGAGAGAACAGCGGCTATTTACATTAAATAAAAGAAAACTATTCTGCAAGAGGAATGGAAAGAGGAATGTTAAAGAAACTAAGATAAACACTTGTGTAACCCACCCCAAAAGTAAAACTTTGTTGTAACTTTGTGAAACTACTTTAGTCTAAGGATTGTAGAGTAATTACATGAACCTAATATATATATATATATACAGAGAGAGAATGTTCACTCCCTCCCGGTTTTCTTCATCCCCCAGGATGACATACAAGCAGAGGGAGAGAGTGAAAGGGAGAGGGATGGTGAGAGAGAGAGAGAAAGGAAGAGAGAGGGAGAGAGATAGGGAGAGAAAGGGAGAGAGAGAGAGAGGGATGGATGGATCACTTGCTCAGACTCACATGGGTTTCTGATATTCCAGCTCAGCTCCTTAAGTCTCTCCAGGTCTGGCGTGAGACAGAGGGAGAGAGGAAAGGCAGGTCAGTTCTTTTCTTACAGTTCCCACAGGCCCCAGGCATGGGTGGCTGTGCCACAGGGTACAGGCTGCCATGTGTAAAGACCCCTGGTGGGCTGCGGGTTCGAATCCCAGCCCGGGGCCGCCATGTTTGATTTCCAAGCACAAATACAGCCAACACATACAGCCAAGGAAGGAAGGATTAGAGAGGGAAGGATAGGGGGTCAGGGAGGAGGAGGAAAGAGGACGAGCGGTTACCCTCGGCGGTAAAGTTGTAGCTGGAGGAGTCTTGGGGACAGTCGCTGATGGCCACGGTGTACAGACCGAGGTCCTCCTCAGAAGCGTCGGTGAAGGTGAGCGTGGATCTGTGAACACACAGGAGCATGGTCACCGTTAGGGGACAGGCGACACCACATCTCCATCTCTTCTCTCCTGCTTCCTGAGGCACCTGCTGTGGCAATATCTGTTCAAAGGAATACACTCTGTGCACCAGCCGGTGAATCACTGTTCACACTATCAGAACGTATTAATGCAATATAGATCTATTAGTAAAATGTCATCGACTTTCACACTTTTCTCTGGCTTGTTAAAACCTGCTGCTTTTGAATTCTCTTTCTCACATCCTCACTTCCCCCACCCCTCTTTCCTACCTCGTATCTCTCATTCCGTCTCTCACCCTTTTTTCCCAGTTCCTGTCCTTTCATCTCTTTTTGTCAGACTATCTCTATTTAATTCATTCTCTTTTTCTCTCGATGATATCTCTCTTTCTCTATCTGACACACAGTCTATCAATCCACCTTACCCTCACCCCCTCTCTCCCTCTCTCTCTCTCCTTCTCTCTCCTTCTAACTCTGTTCACCCTCCTAGAGTCTGCCTTCCCTCAAACTGCTTCTTCTCTGTCTATCTCCCTCTCTTTCTCTCTGTCCCTCTCACTCTCTTTCTCTGTTTGAAGCACACACGCTCACATGCATGCACCCATGCACATCCACAGACTCACACGCATGCATGCACACACACACACACACACACACACACACACACACACACACACACAGACACACACACCTGTTGTCTTTGGTCTCCAGAGTGGCTCTTGTAGCATCGATGGCCTCTCTGTAGTTTTTGTTCCACTCAAACTGACCCGCCGTGTTTGATTCAAAGGCCAGGTATATGAAGCCGTCGTTGTCGACACCGACCTCAATTTCCTTCATTCCTGATGGGCACGCAAAATATTTCACTCCAGGTGAGTTTGAACTCATCAATCTTTTTCTAAAGAAAAATAAACTGCCTTTTGGATAGTGCACAGAGGAAAGTCTGCGGTGTAGCTGTGTGTCCCGTTTTCTCGCTATAGCCAGAGGTCCATGCAGACAATGTATTGATTAGTTCAGCAATTTGGTTAAACTCATAAGTCTCATCACTCTCTAGTGACCCCTCCTGGCCAGCTAGGCACCTGCATTTCATTATTCATCCAATGGCATAACAAGTAAGAGGAAAGCTTCAAAAATAGCAAAGGCTTATCGCTACGTGAATCAGAGGAGAGGAACTGTGATATACAAACAATGACCATTTAAATTTACCTAGATAATAGCCAATAGCAGGACTCACCTGGTTTACTCTGGGCCGTGATTGGCTCTGAGGGCAGAGAGGGCATGCCCAAACCTGCATTGTTGACTGCAGTCACCCGAAGCTGGTATGTTTTACCCGCCTTCAGGCTTGATACCTGGCAGAAAAAAACAGAAAAAATACTGCCTGTGTCATAAAAACCCTCCCTCCAAGACACATATTTCCTCATAAGACACGAAAAATTGTTTTATTTTATATTATATCAGACTTTTCACATGATGTTTTGAATAATGCAATTTTGACAGTACCCAAATGATGATCCACGCTTTCTACAATGTATCAAATTCACAATGGAAAAAAATGGAGCAATGAGTTATGAGGCTGGCAATATCCTTCTATCATCTGCCAATCATCTGCCTTGCCTGTCACTGGGCAAAGTGAGAGCAATTATGATGTCACAATCATTTTGAGTCAATCATCCCTGCCTCCAGCTATCAGGCAGTGAGGCACCTGGAGGAAGGTGTCTGTGATTGGCTCCTGGGTCAGTGCAGTCCAGCCCTCCTCCTCGTCCTCCTGGATGATCTCCACCACATAGCCGGTGACTGGACTCTGCCCCTCGTACATAGGCCTCTCCCAGAGGAGGACCAGCGAGTTCTCCCGGACCTCCCGAAACTCCAGGTCATAGGGACAGCCTGGGAAGACCAACAGGGGAAATGAGAATACTCCTATACAAGGCCAGTGCTGACTCCAAACTGTCTGGCTCGGACATAGATTTTTTGCTGCAGGTGAAAAAAATTTAAACGCAAATTCTGCTCTGATATCAGCAAATAATTTGAGATTTTTGTCAAAATTTGGAAGAGTTTTGGAGGTGACGTGGTACAGGTGAAGACACTTGGGGAGTTCAAGTCCAAGCGTCAAAGGATGTTCTCCATTCAGTAGGTAAATTATGACGAGCCAAGACTGGCTTGATATCGTCATCATGTATTCTAAAGCTGTTATGTTCTTTACATAGTTAGTCCAGTGCAGGTTTCAGATAACACAACTGTAACTTCGTAACAACATTAGCAATTCTGCTACAGAAAAGTTGTCTGAACATTCAGCTTCACGGGAGGCATCACTCAGCCGACAACCTCACCTGGACTTACTGAGTCGTTAAGCCGCCATCGTGGGCAGGCCTGAGTAGAGCAGCCTCTTCCAGTAATGGCATGAGAACATGATTATTATTGTATTATATGATTCAAATTCAAGGCAGGAAGCTGTGATGGCAGAAACACAAAGGCCTATGGGCTTTGAGGGCCTGGCGCGGGAGCAGCGTGCTGGCGAGGGTTCGACACTGAGGTCCCAAATGGGGGGAGGGGGGCTGTGGGGGAGGGGGTGGCGAGTGCTTTGTCTTGGCTTTCTTTACTGAGGGTACATCACTGTGAACCACCGTCCGTCCGTCTGTATCTCTGAATTAGCAAAATCACTCATTCAGGAGCTGTGGCCAAATGGAGGGTTTTTGGCTCAAGTCAAACAATTCAAGTACTCCACTCGAATACACACACACACACACACACACATATACTCACACTCACACATGCACACCCACCCAAAACACTCATAAACACTTTAACACACACACACACACACAGGCACACACTCATAAACATGTACTTTCTCTCTCTCTCTCACACACACACACACACACACACAGGCACACACTCATAAACATGTACTTTCTCTCACACACACACGCACACACACACACACACTGCTAGACTCCAGTATGTAACCCCAGTAAGCTAGCTAGCAGACAGCTCCCCCATTAGCAGTGGGTCATCCTCACAGGGCCTAGGATAAAGAGAGACGGAGGACGGCAGGGAAAGAGTATCGATCTTCATCCCTTTCTGGGCTCCAATAATAATGCAAGAACGGACAAGTTCACTGTAACAAAGCGGCCGCCCATTATAAAGGAATCAACAAGCGATAATAAATAAAGACGAATGATGAAGCGGTTTTTGCTTAATTTACGCCGCGCCTCGGGGCATGAGGCGAGGTAGTTAATTTTCTTAACGATCTTCTGTCACATTTAAATTATTAAAGACGGGCGGGGGATTGGGAGGGGGGTGCAGAAACAGCCCAGGCTGGGGAGGTAATAGCCTGTGCTGAAATAAGCCACGTGCGTGCTCCCTGTTTTTAGCTCCCCATCATGAGTGATTTATCTCCAGCACAACCTGGGGCTCTATACAGGGGTGCACAGTTCCGGTCCCGTAGGTACGCAGCGTGTGCCAGGTTTTTGGTGTGACCCAGCTCTGCCCAAATACCTTCACCCACACTAGCCCCTACTGGAGACGACTGGAAACCCCAGCTCTAATGATAGAATGGCAGCTACCAATCTAAAAAAATGCCGGAGCAGGTGGCACAGTGCCTGTTGGTTTTTTTTTGGTGTGTGAGATGCCACTTGGCTAAACAGTCCTCACACCTTGCTTACAAGGCCTACATTGGCTGCTGATGGAAAAAGAGACTACAAAACCCAGCAGGCACTGCAGCACTCCAGAAATAAAGTATATAGACTCCTCAATTAAAAAAAAACAAAACTCCTCCATAGTGTTCTCTGCATTGGGCTTAGACAGTTCCATCTTAAATTTTTCCTCAATCTTGAGGGGTGCATGTGTGTACGGGAGTCCTGATCTATTCGATCACCTTTGGCACTTGGGACTTTACCTCTCTCTAGGTTTATCTTCGCACTTTTTGTACTGTTCTTATGCACTTTGCCTTGTAAGTCGCTCTGGATGAGAGCGTCTAACAAATGCCCGTAATGTAATGTAATGTAATGTTGTGTGTACACAAGCATGTGTGTGGTGTGCACAGTGTGCATGTGTTAGTGTGTATGTGTGTATGAGTAAGACAGAGGCTGGGGTGCTGGTCTCACCAGGCTCGGCCATGGTCCACTCCTGGCACAGGAAGGCCTGGCTGGGCTCTGAGGGCTGGCTGATGCCCACCAGGTTAGCGGCGATGACTCTGAACTGGTAATGATGCCCATCCAGCAGCCCACTGACCTTTGAACAGAATACACACAAACACAAACACAGGCATTAGAGATGCATGCCACATTACATCACGCAACAGTCATTTAGCAGCCTGCGCTATCCACTGCTGCCTACAGCGTGGGGGGAAACCTAAGTGAATCCATCTGGTTAATATGAGCAATAGTGCCAGACCAAGCTAATGACATCACCAGACCCGCCTGTGCAAAGAGCCAGACAATTACTGTAGCATGGATAAAAATGCTAATGCAAAAGTTAGCTATGCTAAAGCAATTATCTGGCTGTTTGGGTGGCACACGGGGCAAAAGCCCCTGGTTTTGTGGTGCAAATGTCGGTTCAATTGAGTTAGGTGTTTGAATCCTGGCTGTGCCACATTCTGCCTTGGCAATAAAACCATTGGCTGACTCGACCTGGGGTAAGCGTAGCAGCTGAGCCAATCAAAATTCTCAGCCTCGTGGCTCATAGGCAGCCACTCCCACAGCTGGCCAATTACAAGAGTCTTGAACTCGAGCATCTCTTCTCCCCAAAAACAACGGCTAACTGGCTCAAATTCAATGCACAAGTAAATGTGCATATCCTCTTGATGTTGTCTTCATGGTGCCAGAGATGAGCAAGGAATGTCCCCCCTCTGGTCCAGCCCACTGATGCTCTCTGGCACAGCCTGAGGCGGGGAGGGGGGCGTGAGAGTGTTTGGCAGTGTTTCGGGGGCTCAGGTGTCCATGCGGCGGGATCTCGTGGCGTCCGTCCCCCCCATGCTTTGCGTTTGCCAGGAATCCCGCTGGCTCCCGTCCCCCCTGTAGATGAGGCATCTGGATGCTGCCGCTTACGCAAAGTGACCAGAGGGGGCGCCACAACCCACACCACTGCAGCTCCATCCTTAAAGGCACACTCCAGCCAAACTTACTTCCTGATTTCACTCAAAGAAAAACAAAGAAAAACGGAATCGGAATGTAGTGATGTCATAGTTCACAGAGCTAGCTGGAAAAGTAACATCCCTTTTTTTGTAACTTTACCAACAGGACACCTACGTCACATCTGCAATATTTGCAAGAATATAAGTCACGGTGCATTGGTGGGATATCATTTCCAGGAGGAAGTCAGGAGACTGACTTTTATGGCCAAAATGCTTGTATTATTACTGACATGTCAAATTTTCAGACTTAGATCATTGTGAAACACCATTTCCAAGGGACAGGATGTGATGAGTAGCTGAAGAAAGTCAGGATGGGTTAAACGGACTGTCAAATTGCACCCTGTTTGCTTGTGCTGCTTGTAGCCCAGGAGGTTAGTTCACAGCTGACACAGAATGTTCCAGAATGCTGGGGAAGATTCCAGTCAGACTCCCATTCGATGATGTCATAACTGGGATATTTCATTAACATTCCCTGAACCTTCAGCTCACTAAGCCTGGTGTACACACCCACAAAAAATTTACATTGCAGTTATTTAGCTGATTCTTTTATCCAATGTGAGGGCCCTACAGTTGCACTGTTCTTACTCTGGCTTCAACCACTAGGATATAGCCTGCTTCAGGCAGCCCATACAGATAACATATTTTTATTAAATGTTTATAAATGGTTTTATACATGATTTTACAAGAACTTATTTTTATAAGACCTATGCAAAATGATTATCAATAACCTATTTTTTATGTAGTGATTCCTTTGCCCACAAAACTGTAGCACTCATACTAATACACTACCTGTACGATGAGGGCTTTGATGTGTGTGTGTGTGTGTGTGTGTGTGTGTGTGTGTGTGTGTGTATTTTCTACTTTGTTATATCACATTAATGGGAACAGTTGTTTTATTTAGCTTTTGTAAAATTCATCATGCAGTAAAATTTATCGTCCGAGAAATAACATCCCCTCAGCGATGATTGAGTTTATCTGATCTTCACATGGAAAGCCTCTCACCCAGAGGACTCCATCTGCAGGCCCTGCAACATGTGGGGGCGTGGGGTAAATAAACGACCCAAGGGGGTAATTAGACCCACGCGACCTAAGTACCCAGCGTTTGATATTGCTACCCTTGAACCATCCTTCATAAATCATACGCAACGTTCATACCCAGCGATGACAAATGTCAGATGTCATAACTCCATACAGCAGTGAATTTTATATAAGAGATTGAAGATAGCTGATTAAAAATGATATGCAGCATATATTATGTATGATATATGTTATAAGCTACAATATACCACCAAGACTGGCAAGGCTGTGATTAAGCTATTGTGGAATACAATCTGAATTATCATGTAAGCATCTTTGTACCTGTCAACCCTGCTCCACAAGGTGGGACGTCAAAAGTGCGAAACTACCCCCATCCATCCCCAACAGCAACTGTCCCCTTGGATACCCTGTTCCCATGGGGATCCTCTCCCATGGCAACACACCTCTCAGAGGGGAATCCTCTCCTCTTCCCCCCCAAGGGGAAACGGACAGGCTTTGGATGCAGATCGATCTCCTTAGAAACCCAGAACCTCTCCAGGGGAGAATCAGGGCTCAGATTTGCAGAGCAGCAGGGGGGGTATTTATTGAGACATGTAGAAAACAAAACACATCCTGGAGAAGTTTACAGAGCTTATGGTATCAGTATCAGTGAGTTCATCAGGAAGGGACGTTCCGTAAAAAGGGGGTATTTAGTCGCTAATGACATTTATCTGGTTATGCAGAGCTACTTAACCTTTCATTTTGAAAGGTCTTAATCAGTTTTTCTTCCTTTGTCAAGAGATTTAAAGTAATGCAGGCATTAACAACCGCTGTGAGCGAGGGCAGACAATGGCTGTCAAAGCACAGAAGCCAAGAGGCCCAATTTCATGTATCAGTTCCTCAAATTATTAAGCTGTTTAAAAAACAAAAGGGAAAAATAGAGCTGTTCCAACACAAGCATTGATTGATCAATAACCGTTCTTACGTAATGTAACAAAAGCATTCTGATAAAATCAATACCTGCTCTGCCAGTAAACCTCTCCTGTGGATTCAGGCCAGCTTTTTCTCTTTTTGAGTCTGTCAGGACCACATGTGTGTTTCGCCACCAGATGGCGCTAGTTCATCAAGTGAAACCCCAGCCCGCAGGAGCCCGAAGGAGGAAATGAATTTCAATCAGTGGAGATACAAATCCTGTGGGCTCACATTTCAGACGGGTCCTAATGAGCCTGGATGTGTTGGATGCCGCCTGACTGCTAAATGCGATGTTAAGGTTGCAGAAAAAAATGATTTACATAGAGTTCACAGTGCCAGAGGCGAAAAAAAAAGCGCTTCAGAACATTATGGTAGGAACAATCGATATGCTCTAATTTATCTCATTTAAATTGAGTGATCCTCGAGATGGGCTTATATAAATACAGCAATAAATAAATAAATAATTTTTTTTCCAAAAGTCAGCTAATTTTGAGTTTGAAGGGAAATGTATTGATACCGATCAAAAGATCCTTAATAGAGGTGATAATAACACAGTTAATAGCATCTTCCAACAGAGGGCGCTGTGGACCACAACTGACCTTCAGGCACAGGTGAGCGTTCCTGAGATGGGTCTGCTCTCATATTTAAAACACTCAACAGACACAGGACTGAAAGTGAGCTACTTCTGTGGATCAGTCTTATGGGAGTAAATACCACCCAGTTCACACAGAACAGCAGAGCCTTCCTGCCTTTCGGTTTCTGGTTCCCAGTCTCTCACCAGAACGATAGGGTAGATGTTCCAAACGCTTGTCTGGTGTCCTGTATGACCCCTGAACATAATGTCCTTATAAATACATCAATGAGCACTACAGGACTGGTCTTTCAATGTAGATCGGTTTCATTATTTCAGTTGAGAAGAGTCAGAATTATCACTACATTCACTCGCACAGCAAGATGTGTGTATGTATGCAACATGGTGGGGGCTATTGTAATGGAAAATTAAAGACCTTGTAAGATGGTTTGTGTTATTTCCATAACAACAATGCCCAAGCGAACTGGGAAATCACCCCTAAAGTTCCCAAAACAGTCTTAAGACAGTACGTTCTTTCAGGAGCCTTGGGTAAAGGTTCCCAATGTCAGTCTGGGTTTCAGAAGGTCCCTTGACGAGTGTTTGCATGAACCATATATCCTTGACTTCCACAGAAGCAATAAAATTGGTTATTGGAGCAATACAATGATTTGGCTGGAGAAATTTACTCTTTGTAAATAAACAAAAAAACAATGGTTCTGTGTGGCCAGCAACAGGTGTGTCGCTCCTGGAAGACGTTGTGTTTTTCGGTGCTGGTGGGGCCTACCTTGTAAGTCCTTTCTTTGACAGCCTTGACGTTGACCTCGTGCCAGACCTGCACCTCCGAGTCCACCTGATCCAGGAAGTATCCGCTCACTGGGTCCCCTCCGTTATTGGCGGGAGCGCGCCAGCCAATCACCATCTCTGTCCCGGTGCAGTTCAGCAAGGCGATGCCAGTGGGCCGGGTCGGAACTCCTGTGGGGTGGGGTGGGGGGGGGGGGGGGGGGGGGGGGGGACATTTCAGGAGGGGGGGGGGGGGGGGGGGGGCGACTGTTTCGACATTTTACTGAGAGAGAAGGCCCGTGCAGGGCAGAGCTCCACATTCTTGGTCCTGGACGGCCATAGCGTGGGTTGTTTTTTGCCACCACTCAGCACTTCATGACAAATTACAACAGCCAATTACACAGGTATCTTGGTAACCTGGTTTCTTGGGACTGAACTGGTTGTGTAAGCATCTTCAAACATTCCCGGCCTGAGTCTGGACCTAGCTAATGACCGTCAGCTCCCAGAATATTCTCAGACCATGAGGGTGAATGTTTCCTACACATCAGTGACTGATTATACAGTTACCCCGGTAACCTAATAATGTGGATCTGAACTAGTTTTGGAAGTTCAGGTGGAAACACAGACCAGCCCATGCTTCGGCCCTCCAGGCCCACGAATGATCACCATGGATGTAGGCCTTCCCACATCCAACGCATGGTCTTTTCAGGCACACAAACCGCACGATAATGATCGGGACGTCCTGGCATACTAAAAACTCCCAACAGGCGACATGTTCATAAACAATATTCATAAACACCTTTTTTTCTGAATGCATCTGTCATTATCACATCGCTGTCTGCAATCGAAAATGGGGACATTTTTCCTTCAGTCAAGTCTGACCTCCAAAAATCACCATGTGTCACTTTAAGTGTCACAAAGGCATCTGAACTCAGAGATTGCCTAAGACTGACATACAGAGTTATCCAATGACGACATGAATCTGAAAGTTAAATCCGGATATTTGATGTTCATCATGATAAATTATTTGTGCATATTGACAAGACTACAAATACAGTTCAGAAATAGTCTGTATTTGTATCACATCAAAAACACACCGAGGCCCAATTCCCCAGCACTGACCATTTTCACCCATGGGTAGCATTGAGGGATATCAATAGCATATGCTTTAATCCACTGAGATACAAATTAATCCAGAGTTACTGAGATTTACTTCATTTCACTCTCTGAGGAAAAACACAAAACCCAAGTAAGAAATGTTCCAACAACCTGCTCTGTTGACAGACGCACATGTTAGTCACGGCAGGCTGTGTTCAGAGGCCTCCTTTGTTAAACCAAAGCACCATTAGCGCAAGTTACAATGAGAGGTAATTCAGAGCCGGAATGGCGGCTGCTC
Organism: Albula glossodonta; assembly: GCA_019788955.1. NCBI lineage: Eukaryota > Metazoa > Chordata > Actinopteri > Albuliformes > Albulidae > Albula > Albula glossodonta. The sequence continues at coordinate 346,703 of JAFBMS010000094.1, forward strand.
TCGCCATTTACCTGAGCTATAACCATAAACATTATGGATAATGCAATGAAGGATATAAATAGAGCCATATGCAACGTGAGGCAATGTTACTGGCTCAATGAAGAATATCATTGGGGTCATGGCCAACACTCAATGTAACTGACGCAGGCTGTGAATGGCACTGAAAGAGCCATCAAAAGGGGACTCGTCTGTGGCAATTTCGCAAAGTGCTGACATGCCATCATAATAAAAACACGCCTCGGCCGTTCAACAAACTTTGGTGCCGAAACGCAAACCTTGCCGCTGTTAACATCCTGAGGGCTAAGACGGAGTGGGGACGATGGCTATGGTTGACGTCATTCACCTGGGGTATAACCATAAACATTACAGATAACGCAATGAAGAATACAAACGGGGACATAGGTGAGACAAAGCAATGTTACTGAGCCATCAGGGATGATGATGATAATGATGATGATGATGATTACAATGGTGATGAAGGCAACGATAGGATCGATGGCTCTTGTGCTCAAATTCAAGGAGGACGACAGCGGCAACCAGCAGCTACTGCTCTCCTGTATACATGCTGAAGTCCCTTCCATGTCCCGGCTATATTTTATCATTATTGTTATTATTATTGGTTAGCAGATGCCCTTGCGTGAGGCACGTCACTGCTCATTGCTCACACTTTGGTTCAGATGGGTGTTTTGCCACTGCTGATTGCTCGTACTGAAGCGAATGGCTTTGTTCGTGCGCGTAAACACGCGGGCTCGTTCGGGGATTGACCCTGCAGCCTCTCACAGACGAGTCCGGCTCTCTAAATCCCTCTCAATTAATTACCAATCTGCCACTTTATTTCATGCTGTTCTCTGCAGCCAGACTGTTGGATTTGGGGATTTGAAGTTTTTGTAAATGGATCTGGAGTTTAAGATCGTCAGATGAAAGCCCCTCTTGATTCAGCCTGACATCTGACATCTGTATATTACATCCTGTAGTTTGAAAAATGGTGTTTGCGCAAGTCCAAACATTTATGTCAGTGAAAGTATGAACATTTTGGCTGTACTAGTCAATTTTCTGACTTCCTTCTAAAATGATTTCTCACTTGTCAAGGCGTATGTTCTTGCGTACATTATAGAAGTGACGCAGATGTCTTGCTCTTTAAGCTAATGATCAACAAGCAACCAACTAGCTCCTATGCCAACCCTGTTCTTCCTTTTTATGACTTTTTTGCAGTAAAATCATGAGGTGCTTTTGGCTGGAGTGGGCCTGCAAAAGTATATTTTTAAACTCTGTTGAGTGGGAACTTCACTTCTCTTCCATGGCTGTCTGCGTCAAAGCACATATTTTGTGTTAATCACAATTTTCATCAAAACATTAATGAGCAGCTCAGCTGATTGCTGAACATGTGAATCACAGAATCTGTCTTTCAAATGACATGAGGTATAATTCAATCCCATTAAAATGAAGTTAAGAACATTTGATAAAAAGCTTTTTTTTCACTAATTTAAAAGCTCTTTTCTACAGAAAAATCCATTAGCTTGTAATGATGTTGGAAATGGTCCATAATGCTACATTTACTGTGTTATTTATTTTAGTTTCCTTTATTTAACCAATTGAAGTGGGCCAACTGAAAAAATTTGGACTTTATTCTCTTATGTGGTTATGATACTGGAAACAGTGTGGCAATGCCAACAAAATCCAAGATGTTTCATTTTCTTGTCATGATTATTTGAGTCCCCATTTTTCAGTCTTGCAGAAATAAAATAGACATATTATAGGAAAATGCACCATGAAAATCAGAGTAAATATTGCTTCTCAATGAAATATATGGAAAAATTCTCATTTACTCAAACATCTACTGATTATCTATGGATTTCCAGATATAGGAATATATTCTAACAATTTATTTTTTAATTTTTTACAGTATACAGGAGTGTATATACATATATATACAGTATACCTGTATATATTTCATTTCTGTGAGAGTAAGGTTCTTTAGGTGTTGTGGTGGGGTTGTGCTGCATTGGGGAGAGACGGATTCATGGGAAGCCCTGAATACAGAGCCACTACGAGCTGATGCTATCAAACAGCAGTCCAGAGCGAGAGAGAGCTCTCACAAGCTCTCCCATTGGCTGAGCTGCGACCCGCCATCCCATTCCCATCCGCTGCTTCCCGCTTGGATTTTACTCCTGGGTCTGGTGCGTATAAATCAACCGTGAGCGATAAATTAGCACCCCATCGCTCTTCCTCACACTCTCTCAGGAGGACGGGGCTGTCGGAGTCCAATCGGTGCTGTTGGGGAATGTGGCCGTTATCAGTTATCAAGGAATTTCTAGTGCAAAAGCCAATTTGGAGGAGAATGAATGGACACAGAGAGAGAGAGAGAGAGAGAGAGAGAGAGAGAGGGAGACAGAGTATTAAATACAGAGAGGGTGAAGAAGGGATATAATATGAGAAAGAGAGAAGGGGGGAGAGAGACACTTGACTTTTAGGTCATACATAAATGAAAGAGAAGTAGTGTGGGAGAGAGAGAGTGACGAGGCTATAATTTACAGATGGAATAAATAAACCAAACAGGAGCATAGAGATTTGGTGCCATCGGGGGGGAGAGATTCAGGTGAGGGGGGGGGGGGGGGGGGGCTATTCAGCATTAAATTTCAAGAATTCCTAAAATGTATTTTACATACGTCTTCCATAATGTTTTTTTTATGATAATATTAAAACCATCCTAGGATGTTTCTCTGAAGTTTGTACTTGTACTATTTTTTTGTGACTTTGTTGTGACTTTTTAAGAACTTGGTTGGAGCAAAATTCTGAGGGAGCATTTGAGGAAACACTCTTTATCATCACAAATATGACAAAAAAATTTCCTGTGATTATAGAAACGTTCTGCTGCCTGCCCACCCATCATCTGTAATGAAATCCTGTTCTCATGGAACGCAAGGGCTGAGTCCGCCCATTGGGTTGCAAAGATGTTCTGGAGACATTTCTTGGACGTTTGTGGGACGTTACGTGCACTTACGAATGGCCGCTTTGACCAGAAGGGGTTGGGACTCCTCTGAGTACTCGCTGTTTCCCGCCCTGCTCACAGTCTTCACACGGAAAACATACTCCTTATTCATACTCAGCCCGTCTACCGTGAACCTACAGAGAGACAGACAGCGAGGGAGGGAGAGACGAACTTAAACACCCTCCTCCTTTAGTAGGATGTCTTTTCATCCACAAGCTTTACATCATCACTGTGTTTATTTCTGTAATGCTTTGATGTTACCTGAAAACAGAGATGTTTGGAATTGATGTCACCCGGTGTTAGAAGTGTTTGTTATTCATGTGTAAGAGGTGTTTTGGATTGATGTCACCGGTTGTTAGCGGTGTTTGCAGTTGATGTCACCTGTTTGTTACATTACGACAGGTGTATGCCAAGAGGTGTTTGTCATTTTCTACCTGTGTAAGTATTGAGTTTGTAGTTTGTTACCTGTGTTAGTGTTGGGTTTGTAGTCTCTTACCTGGTGTTGGTGGTGGGTTTATTGTTGACCGTGGTCCAGTCAGTGGTTCCAGTCTGGCAGTAGTACAGGTAATACCCCAGGATTTCCTCACTGGTTTTGGGTTCCTTCCATGTCAGCAGGACAGACGAATCTGTGTCCCGAATGGCTAACACCCCCAGGGCTGAAGCAGGGGGCGCTACAGGCAGGGGGGAGAAAGGCAATGTTACACATGCACATACACACAGACGCACACACACATGCATACACACACATACACACACGCACACACAGACGCACACACACATACACACACGCACACACATACACACAGACACATACACACACACACACATACATACACACACATACACACACACACACACACACACGCACACTTATATGCAGACTTTTCAGGAGTCTTCTATATCAGGTAACACACACAGAAGAAAATGCCAACTCTTTCTCTAAAAGATTTTCCACTGATTCAGCTCTCAGTTCATAAATCATTCATTTGTTCGTTCGTTCGTTCGTTCATTCATTCAGTTATTGATGTACAGTGGGATCCAAAAGTCTGACACCACATTGAATTGTTTTTTTTTCTTTTTTTTATGTAAACCTTGAAATAACAAGAATGTTTCAGGATGTCAAAATATTTTAAAGAAAAAAATACTGGCATTTAAAATGAAGAAGAAATATTAAAATTCTGCACTATCCATGCCAGCTCCAGTGCACGCTGTCATTAAAGCAAAAGGGGGACATACCAAAAACCGAATATTCATACCGAAATTCACTTTTAACTGAAATTGTTAATATAATATGTAATGAAAAATGTTGTATTAAATTATAAAATAAGCTCAGACTTCTGGACCCCACTTTATGATCATCCAGTGGTTTGCCTCTGAGTACATCTCCTTGTAAACATTCAACATCAATATAATATTTACCCCTCTGTGCTTGTATATGGTCTTGTGGTTGTTTGTCTCATGATTTAATATCTGCATAGTTCGTATTTTCTATCATTCATTTGGTTTAATGCAGTTCTAAATAAAAGCCTCTTCAAAAGTTTCTCTTTTTCTCTGCTGTCCTCCCTCCCTCCCTCTCTCCCTCCCTCCCTCCCTCCCACCATCTCCCCCTCCCTCTCTCTCGTCCTCTCTGTTTTCAGTTCAATTCAAAATGGTTTATTGGAATGACATATCTGAATAAATTGCCAAAGCTTACAGACACAAACAAACAAATGGACTCATCACCTTCAGCTTTCTCTCGCTTACTGTCTCTCATCATGCTCAAGGTTGAATTCGCCCACAACAAATTGAAGAGAAGCGTCGGTAGAGAACATGATGTATTCTGGATTATGGCTGAGATTTTAGATCACTGTGATGAGGACTGTCTCTGTAAGGTTTTCTGATGGAGTTTGACCATGTTTTAAAATTTTTCTTTTAAGTGTATAAAAATGTAAAAAATGTTTTGCATTTCATAGGAATTCATGCATTTTGATAGCTAACTGTTCAAATATCAACAATCTAACTCTTTCAGTCGCCATCTGTCATCACCTTGGCAACATGACATGACTTTTCTCATTGGTTATCTCCCAATCAAAACAGCGATATGGCTATAAGGCCCCTCCCCCTCAAACATGATGTCACAATGTTCTTGTAAAACAGTGTGCAAAATAAGAACAGAATACCAGCACACTGCCACCTGTGAGCCTGACAATTTTTCATCCATTTGGTATTCATCAGGTGACCAAGCACCTGTAGAAGTTCATGGATGTGTATATACCTTTGTAAAACTGTTAATCAATGACAAAGCATCAGATAATATCGAATTCTAATCCTGATTCTCTCTCACTCTCTACCCCCACTCAAATTCAAATTCAAAACAATTCACTGGTAGGAAATACATATGAAAATACAGAAAACACATGAAACAATATATTGGATCATGAACACCATATATCATAAATACACAATAATGTCATACAAAAATATGACATTGTAGTAGTCCATCCACATGTAGTAGTGCTAATAATACCAGCACTACTACCTCTCTCTTTGGCTCTCTCTGTCTCATGCTCTCCCTCCCTCCCTCAGCACACTCACCTCGGGGTGCACAGAGTGAGATGGGGTCACTGGGTGGTGAGGGATCGCTCACTCCATACTTGTTTACAGAGCGAATGCGGAAGGTGTAGGCCTCTCCCTTCTGCATGTCGAACACGGCAAACCTGGGGGAGCTCACTGTCATACCCATACTGGCCATATGCCAGCTGTTCCTCCCCACGATGGACTGGAGACACACACACACAAATTATATACATTATACACACACACACACACATTATATATACACACACACACACACACACATTATATACACACACACACACACACATTATATACACACACACACACACACATTATATATACACACACACACATAAACACATCAAACACATCAAACACACAAACACACACACACACACATATTATATACACACCACACACACACCCACACGTTATATACACTACATACACACACACACACACATTATATACACACCACACACACACCCACACATTATATACACACCACACACACACCCACAGGTTATATACATTACACACACACACACATACATATGTTATAAACACATCAAACACACACACACACACACACACATATCTAACCACACTCAGTAATCTCATTCCAAAATTATTCTCTTTCCTTTTACTTTTTAAAAAAAAAAAAAAAAAAAACGTATCAAATCTCGTTTTGGAGGAGCAGAAGAGTTAAACAGGAGGGCGGATATTACAAAACAGTGAAGTAGCCCACAGCTTGAAGGAAATTTGAGTTTTCATTTCTTCACAGCACACAGACGTTTTTAAGAGCTCCGCAATTTTAGATGTAGTTGATGGAGTGGCCAGTTTTATTACTGAGCTACTTATAAAAGTCCAATAAAAAATGTATTTCCTGTGGCAGTTTTCTGCATTCAAACTCATTATTTGAACTGCAAGCTGGTGCACTCCTTAGCCATGGCTGCTCTGATTCTCCCAGCACAAATGTAAAATAATTACTTTTACCACTCTTATATTGTCCAAGACATTTATTTTCAGGGTACGGTGAGGTACAAATTCAAATTGAAACTGGCAGCTCATTTACAGAAAGAGAGAAACTCCAAAATGTCTGATTCAAAAAAAAAAAAATTGCAAATTGAATCCGAGCAACAGAAATAGCTAATTCCAAGAGTTGTGTAATTGATGCTGTCTGGGTTTCTCACACTGGTGTGTGTGTGTGTCTATCTAAACTGTCCCAAACTGTGTGTCTAAAATATAACGGCAATGCTATCTAATGGCCAATAAAGTCACAGCAAGATGAAGAAAAACAGCCTGTTAGCAGAGTCTACCTTTGACTTTGAGTCTAATGGTATGCTGCCATTAAATACTCTGTATGCAGTTACTATTCAGATTAGGGTGTAACTACACACACAGAGGTAAAAACCAGGGCTGAAAAATCAAGCTGAAACCAAAGCAGAAGAGCGAACCTCATGTGATAGAAAGGCAAGGCCAATGTCATCGACTACGGTGAGGTGAGGTGGCCAATAGGAACATGCAGACAAGAGAAATAGTAAAATGTAAAACTGGGTTTCCATATGAGCCTAAGACACCTGAGACCAAGTCAAAGTTCTTGGGGTGTTTACAACTGATCCCTTCAGTGTTAGAGATTAGCAGTTAGCAGTTAGCGGTCAGTGCATTTAGCTACCCGCATATACACCGCATTTTGTTTGGGTGCACAGCTGAATGCTTCACTGCACATATGGTATTTTTGATTTGTATTTGGGTAGTAGAACAGCCCAATTTACTGCATATGTGCATTAGCAATGCTATAATTACACTCTGGGAGTGTTTCCGGGAGTGTTGTTAGGTTTGTATCGCTGCTCCTCTTAAACTCTTCTGGATTTACTTATGTTATTTCATGTTTTAAGTCTCTGGGCATAATACTATTTGGTAAATGACTGCTGAGTGCAATGCAATGCAATATAATATGCTGTTAGAGTTTCTGGAGAAACATTTTGCCGTCAGTAGTTATTGAGCCTACAGGGAATGACGTACTGTTAGGATGTATGGATCAATTCTTCGCTGTTACTAGTAAGAGGGTAGTACGCCTTTGAGGGTTGGTGGGTGTGGGGGTTAAGTGCACTGCTAAAGAGTGGTTAGATGAATGGTTTGCTCTTAGCTGTTAGCTTTTGGATACATGCCTTGCTTTTAGAAGTGAGTGGTTAATAGTTACTGAGGTTTGAATTATTTGCTGTTAAAGGTTAGCCATCACGGAGCCTAAAAGGTGGTGTAATGCAATGTTAAAACATTTAGATTAATGCTGTTCTGTTTGCAGTTAGTACTTAGCGAGCCCTGAGCCCAGGGCCATGAATGCTTCACTGTTAGCAGTTAGCCATTTGCAGTAAGAAGTGTGTGATCTTAAATGCCTCGCTGTTAGCAGTTAGCCATTAGCAGTAAGAAGCGTATGATCTTAAATGCCTCGCTGTTAGCAGTTAGCCATTAGCAGTAGGCAGCACATGAGATTGAATGCTTCAATGTTAGCGGTTTGCAGTTAGCACACTTAAGGAGGCCCGGTTGTAGCAGGCTATAGGCCTGTCTCACCCGCTCCACGTAGAAGGTTAGAGGTTCTCTCCCACGGGGGTCTGGCTCACTCCAGCTCAGCACAACATGGGTGTCAGTCACCTCCGCTGCATGGACATCAGTGGGCGGGAAAGGGACCCGGATTTGACCTGCACAGGTGAGGGTAGGGGGGGTGGGATTGAGTGGACAGGATTATTTGGGATCACCACACAATTAGGCCAAATATATAGAAGTTGGTCAGTGACATAACAGACACAGAATTGTTTTTCTTACTGGCCTGCAAAACATTGAACTAATGCAGCTGAAGACTGGACAAAAATGGAACAGCTCAAAGCTCAGTTATAAAGAAATCACAAAACCCCAGCGAAATCTAAATAGAAATTTACATGTTAAGTACTGACTAAAGACTAATGTTGTGTGCAATGAAAATTGCGTTCTGCTTTTGTATCCTTGCTTAGTTGCCCATCTTTACATTGTATTACTGCCTATTTCTATATTAGGCTATGATGCTGTCATGTTGAGTGTTATCCAGTTCTTCAGGCCACATCCATTTGGTGTTTTTTGTGTTTGGTGTCAGTTTATTGGACAAGTGAGTGTCTGTTACATCAGTGACCAAACCTTCAACCTAGCCATGCACCCGGAACACACACACTCTGTGTCTAAACTGTGCCATACACCCAGAACACACACACCCTGTGTCTAAACTGTGCCATACACCTCGAACACACATACCCTGTGTCTAAACTGTGCCATACACCCAGAACACTCACGTGAAGACTGGCAGCCTTCTGTCTTCACGGCCAAAAAACAACCATAAACCTGTCACCTTCATCATTGCCATTATTTGTCTACCGGATCATAAAAACCGGCACAGGTGTATTATATCTCAATTCACAAGTCCCCTGAATGATGAAAAGATACTGAATCATGTCCTTACATGACCGCCCCCCTCCCCCCCACACCACCTCCACCAATAGCTGTGACGCTGCATCAACGTTACGGTAACGTTTCAGCAGCTCTCCTCACTGGAGAAGCGTTATTAGAACATTTGTGGAGCGTGCCGGAGAGATCCGGATTGTAGGCTTTTTTTTTTTTTGGGGGGGAGGGCTTTGTTGTGTGAAGGCAGCCGGGAAGGTCGAGCGAACGCGAGAGCCTGTGGGTCCAATTAGTGGCGCAAACCTCTGACGCTCAGATGCACTGGTACTCACCTTCTAGCTGGTCTTTAGTGATAATGATCTCCTTCCCCCTGTCTACTTTGACCACTGCGAGCACAGAGGGCATAGATAGAGAGGATGGAGGGAGACAGGAATGGAAAAAGAGAGAGGGAGGAGGGAGAGGAAGGAGGGAGAGTGAGAAAATAAAAAAGAGAGGGAGGAGGGAGAGCAAGAGAGGATAGGAGGGGGAAAGGGGGAGGGAAGAGGCAGAGGAGAGGGAAGGAGACAGAAGCAAAGTAATAGAGAGAAACTAAAATCTCATAAAATGAGTTAAAACAGATAAATATTCATTTTATTATTAAAACTATATTATTAAAACATGTAGTTGGTAACCTCATAAAATACAAAAAAAAAGGTACATATCTCAGTAGGTTAACGAAATCAGCAAAAAGGACTACACAGCCAATAATATGATTCAAAATGTAATGGAACCAGACACCAGGGCTGTGGTCAGTTCAGGAAATGAGTTGAAATGAAGTTCACCAACTGAAACACACTGAAAATTCCCTCTGAGATGTTTTAAATGAATGAATTAATGAATTTAAATTATGGATTTCAATTGAATTCATGAGATTACTGAGTAGAGAAATGGAATGGACCGCTGACCCATGGTTCTGCCGGGCTCGGCCGGGTCGCTGGTGAGGATGGGGTCCGTGGGCCTGGAGGGTCTCCCGGCACCGGCCCGGTTCACGGCCCGAACTCTGAACTGGTACATGGTGCCATCCTTCAGGCCCATGACAGGGAAGCAGCAGAGCTTCTGCACTGTTTCAGAGCAGCGAACCCACTTCCCCTCCCCAATGTCACACCTGGGGGGCAGACAAAACAAAAACAGTTGGAGAGAAGGTCTGGAACTCATGCTACACGGTGATTATATGGACTTGTATCAAGTCAAGTAAATCTCTACTGTCATCACAACCCTATACAGTGAAGTACACAGTTGGACGAAATTTTGACATTTCTCCAAGACGTACAACATACACAACCTACAACACGCAATTTAAATACACAGTGTGAAGTGACAGGACTGACCCAAACGGGACGTGATATAGTGTAATACAGACAGTAGTGCAGAAAAAAGTAACAAGTCAAAGTGCGAATGAGATAGTTATGGGGGTTCAGAAAGTGTAAAAAGTATATCATCCTCCAGTCAGGGTTGCAGGATGGCCTCGATACCTACACCGGTGCATCAGTGTAAAGCTGCTTTGGGACATTTTCTGTTGAGAAAAGTGCAAATAAACACACGAACAATCCCGTATGAACCTGAATGAATGAATAGAGCTTTGACAATGTTGCACCTGAAAAAGTTGTCTTTTCCCATGATGACCTGGGGTTTGAAAATAGGAACAGGCTGTAAGGGATTATATAACAAATCAGACATAGGGGATGTTTAAGAGGCCTGAGGTAGACGGCCAATTTTTTAAAATGGATTTGACCAGAACACTGGGGATAAGACCCCTACTCCTCCGAGTTAAGTGCATAGCTAAAGGGTAAAGCATGAGTGCCCTACTGGGGAATCAAACCCGCAGCCCTGCTCCATAATCGTTACATCGCACTTACAGCAGAGATGGAAAAGGTACACAGAAACGAAAGCCCTGTAATTTTGCAGAATAAAGAAACTATGCCCTTTATTCTGAAGAGGCTCTCGGAGGAAAACAGACGGTGTACGATTCACGGCGGAGACAGGAGGAGAGACTGCGCAACACCGGCTACACAGAGTGTTCAAACAAACTGACAAACAGGAAGTGATGTAAGTATCAGCATATTATTTTTAAAGAAGGCCTTGTTTCTCAAGTTCCCATTGTTATTTTGAATGTAAATGTGATGATGGTTGAGAAGTGGTTTCGCTAACCCTCTTACGGGGGAACCAAACTCAGTTGTCAGTCACTGGTTAGAGTTAGAATTTTGAAAGCCAACACGTGACTGAGTGTGTGTTAAGTGTGTGTATGGTGTGTGTGTATGTGTGTGTGTTAAGCATGTGTATGGTGTGTGTGTGAGTAAGTGTTGGCCTGTCTGGCCCTGTGATTTAATGGTGGACTGGTCACCTGTCCAGGGAGTCTCACTGCCTTCTGCCCAGTGCATGCTGGGATAGGCTCCAGCCCCAAACCCTTGACTTGATGAAGCTGTTACAGATGATAGATGGATTGGATTAAAAGTAAACAGTAAACTTTCATGGGAGCTTTTGTAGCAAAGGCACACATTTATAGTGCCGCCGGCTCACCACCCCACCGTGTCAGGGTGCTTGAGACTGAGCTGCAGCCATTTCCAATGAACCATGTTGGCGTGGCAACAAGTGGCTCTCTAGCAGCCTGCCTTCGCCCTGCCAGGTGCCTGCAGGCCTGCACACTGATCAATATGCTGACCTTGTGTTACACCCATGGTATAGGCAATATGTGATAAGAGTCACATCTGCGGTGTGAAGAATAGGGAAGGCTAGCTGCTACATGACTCCTAGAAGCTGAGTGTGCGTGTCTGTGCTTGTGTCTGTGTGTGTGTATGCACGGACACCTCCTCCTGAGAGTGTGACAGAGGTTCCCTGGGCGGAACTGATAATACCTTTCAATACAGGTGGGGAACAAAGGATATAATCTGCCTTTTAAAAATTCATATTTCATATGTCTTCGACAGGCTTTGGCAGTGCTGCCCCAGTTGTCCTGCCAGTGAAGCTCAAATGAATTGAACTCACTTGTTGGAGACAAAGAGGGAGATTGACAGCGGGGGGCACAGATGGAGAGAAGACTTATCTTAGATCAACACCGCTGTTATAAGTTTGGCCGTTACAGCCGGCGTTCAGCTGGGTCCTGCCTCGCGGCTCTGATTATCGCAACAATGGAGATAAGGAGACGAAGGATAACAATGTGGCCCGCACGAAAACATAATCACCTGGCACAGTCAACAATGTGCTGATAAACCAACAGCAGCGAAGAGTTCTAAGAGTGTGTGAGGGTGTTGCTAGGCGACGGGGAGAGAAGGTACTCTGGGTCTTTCATCAAACGAGGTCTTTCATCTGCCACTTCCTCCTGCCTTCTGCCAACCTGTCTGGGGCCTGTGCGCAAAATCCTCCAAGTAATGGCTTGGTGATAGTTATAACACACACACACAAACACACTCACATGCACCTGCAGGCTTAGCCACATATGCACACACACACACACGCACTCACACACACACATATACAAGTATTCACACACATACACACACACAAATATGCATTGGAAATACTCATGGATACATGCATGTGTATATGCTTCTGTGTGTACATGTGCATGATAACACATATGTGCACACACATGCACATACACATGTACGTTGAGACGCATATGCATATGGACACATATGTGCACACATATACATTAACACACGTGCACAGGTATTTTAGCATTATGCACAAATGTGCACGCACACACTCATTTGGGCACCACACACACACACAAATACACAACACAAAAAAAATGTCACACACGCAGGTGCACACACGCTCACACACACACAACCATATCACACACAGGTACACAAGCACATACACACACACACGGATATTACACAGAGACACACACAAACAGACACGGACATTACACAGAGACACACACACACAAACAGGCACACACATACACACACACACACACATACACACACGCCTGCAAGTACAGGCATGTCACATATCACATGTCACACACAGGCACATAAACACAGGTGAGCTGCATCATATGAAGGCTGCACTGATTGACCAGCTGCAGGGATCGGTCACCACGCAGAACCGGCCCACACCGGCAGCTCCGACAGAGCCTTATCAATATCAGCTGCCTCATTCATCATCAGCCTGGCGCTGCCGCCTCACCAGATGGACCTCATATCAAAGGTGTCATGGGATAGAGTGGCCCCTCGCTGTCTCTGCCTCTCGCCGCCCAACCCGCCCTCCCCCCCTTATGCTTGCCCAACCTCTCTGTTTCCTTACCTCATCGACTGCATTTTTGTCTACTTTCTAGTCTCCTGTACAGTCTCTGTTTTTGTTGTCCCCCTTCCCTCTCTTTCTTCATCCCTCTCTTTTCCTCTTCCTGCATCTCTCTCTCTCTCTCCCCGAAGAGGGTTTTAAGGGGTGTCTCTGTCACATTTTTTAAAGGATTGTGACCATGTTTGATGCCCTTTTAAGTGTAATACACCCTGTTTTTTAATCTTTGAATGAATTGACTTAATGTTTCAATAATGAAGCATGAAAAGAGTCTCTCTCTCTCTCTCTCTCATTATCACCGGTGACATAATAAGACTTTTCTCATTGTTTTATGTTCTCCTTACTGTCACAGTGCAATGTGATCGTAACACACCTTGCCCACGGCAACGTTAAAAGGATGGCTCGTCCATTCATCATTGCCTGTCTAAAACTTTCCTGACCACTGACTTTTCCCAGACTCCTTTGCACATGGCCTGCTAAGGACTTCCTGTAAACGCTACAAACGCATCTACTGCCATGACCGTAGCATCAAAACAAACATTCTACAAAAACAGGAGGGCTACAAAATCCTGGGTAGGAGGAGGACGTCTTCCTGAACATCTCAGGGGATTGGTCATCCTCAACCATTTCCCATTTTTAATTTGCATTTAAGTTCCTACCTTCTGCTGCGCTGCAATTACACAGTCCCCTGGGGGGGCGCCTGATTGTCTTGCACAAACCAAAGGTCAGTAAACTCTGCCACGTCAGCAGGACGGTGAACCATAATGGCGCTGATCAATGATTGGTGCTTGAGGTATCGTGACAATCAAAAATGGGCGTATCCTACGATTGGATATCAATCATCGACTTGTTTCAACCAAGCGAAATCGAAATTCTTTGCTCTTTCTAAACAAATACAGAATGATTGGTTCAAATCGGTGAGATACTAGTAATGTATGCTGGCTGGCTTACCCGGTTTGGTGTCATGATATCTCAGAGCCTCATTGCTATATAAGAGCAGAATTTTCCCTATACACTTCCGTATGCCAATATTTTCATCGCAGCGGTTTTCCTGATATGTTCTGATATTCTCCCTGACGCTCTGCTCTGAAACCAGAGTTCTCTGAAATGTGTCACACAGCGCATAATTATTTTATAATTTACAAACGCTCCAGCTGCGTTTGGTGAGGACCACCCATCCCCAATCGTCACGTTTGCTGCTTTTCTCTGACAGGTTTTGGTCGTGCGAGTGAACTAACGAGGCTCTGACGATCACACTTCACAGCCAGCCGTGCTCAGACTGAGCTCTCAAGACTGGGATGTGCGGAATTGACGAATGAAAGCTTGGTTAGTGCTCTACTTTTTCTTTCAGCCAGACCGCATACAGACACCCTAAGAGCAAATATCCAAGGAGAGTACACCTGTTTTACACACCTGGGGTTTTCAGTCCTCGACCAGGAGAGCCGTAGCGTATTCTAGTTTTTGCTTCCGCTTTACATTCTACAACAAATGCAGACTAGAGAAGGGTGATGAGGTAACATGTCACCAAAAAGGGATTGCACTGCAAAAACAGTAGCTGTCAATCACTGACTATTTTCAATCAGTAAAAAGGCTTTGCTCTACACAACAAAGCACAGTGATTGGTCAAATCCAATGAGTTACTGACATTGTATTTTAGCTTCACCCATTTTTAGATTCATGATTCCTTGTTCTCCCATCATTAGTCCTGACCCAGGAAATGAGGTGAGAAGAGTTAACTTTGAAATAAATTACAGGTGACCCTCCCACATCGTGGCCTCCCACATCACCGCTTCCCACATCGCAGCGTTCATTTTTTGCGGGTTGGCAACACACAATTAAATGGGAATTTCATGGGAGCTTTGCGGCTTATGCTGGAAACCACATAGCACTGCAGATGAAGTGTGTAGCATACAAATGTAAAGAAAACATTAAAAAGTTTAGTAAGTCATAAATGCAGAAAATATTTGTATGACATTAATGTATTTTGTCAAATTTTTCAAAAAATTACATGATTTTTCCACATTGTGGGGGGTTAGGGGCTCAACTGTACTTTAATGGATCAACAAAGCACTGAGTAGCAACAAAAAAACAAGCACCCCCTGCAGGTCTCCAGGACCTAAGCTGTTGTGCTCTTTTATCCCATCATGCTTTGCAGTCTCCTCTGCCCCCCTGTACTTATGGTACAGTTTTAAATGTCTTACACACACTTCATAAATCACCTGCATGGCCGGGGCCTGTCTGAGGATAATATGGGTTAAGTGTTTCACTGAAGGGCAGGAATTCCATAGCAACGATTCTCCTGGAATTCTAACTCACCACCTTCAACGTCCTTAACCATAAACTGTGATACATAAAACACTGTGACTTATATTTGGGCACTCACGCAGAGTTATGCGCACTAAAATGCAACGTCCCCGACCACAACTGACAGACCAGCTCACAATACAGTAAATTTATAATTATGAATGCACAAATAACAACAAACCAAATACATCTGAGTGCAGGCAATACCTGTGAACCAGGCTCCTGCATAACATCAGAGTTACAGATAAATAAATAAATAAATAAATAAATAAATAAATTCACAAACAGTCCAACATTCGGTCTCAATATGTAGGGTAAATTGCAGTGCTGTGGTGTTTTGTGCACTATGGCCTGGGGGGTGCAGTTAGCCAGGTCTGCTCTGCTGTTGCTTGTAACTCTTGCGGATGCGCTTACATTACGCTATTTTTCTACTATGCACCATGGGCTTGGAATAACCTGCAAAGCTTGTTATAATTAGAAGTGCTTATCCCACTGAGTTATTTAAAAAAAAAAAACTTAAGCACAGAATACATTCTTGAAGAATGTAGCTGTTCTCCAAGGATATGCCTACTGTCTACAACCTCTGTCAGAGGGGAATTGTGAATTTTAGTGCTTTGTTGTATTGGGTTTTGCCTCAGTTCTGTTTTTAACTCCTTTTGTATCTGTTGTTAAGCTGCTCTCTTTGAATCCAACATAGTTTTTTTAATGTGGATTAGGGCACCTGCTTAACCACTATGATGAAACATTATGCAATAAATTCCAATTGAACAATATCTGCAAATAAGTGAAACAGCAAAGACAAGTTAACAACAAAAACTATAACAACTTACCGAAACAACCATTTAGTTTACTTATCTTTTGGCATTGAATTATTTCTCTTGCATGCCCGCCCCCCCCAAACCCCTTACTTTTCTACGTAATATCCCTCTACAGGTGTGGCTCCATCCGCACTGGGGGGGCTCCAGGTGAGGAAGACGTAGTCCCGGTTCACATCCCTGCAGTGGACATCCAGCGGGGAGCCAGGGGCCCCGGGCACCGAAGATGATCCATCTTTGGGGAGGGGGGCAAGGAGGCTGTGAGTTGGAGTTACGCTACACGACATCAGTCACACTTCTTTCTGAATTAAAACAGGGGACTTGATTCTGAGCAAAAAAGGTAAAAAATGCGCTAATGAATTGTGCTAACGCTCATTTTTTCTGAGGCTGCTCTACTGTTGAGTGCGCTGGAATATTACTAGCTCAGAACTGAAGACATAGTTCACCCAAAAGAAAAACATTTTTGTTATTTATCACACATCTCACAAGTGACCTGTAGACCACTAGAGAGAGCATCAATGATGACCAGTTTCTTGTGCACTGACTCATTTAAGGCACCTACTGCGAAAGTATTAGCTGGGTTTGCATAGATATCGTTGGTGTTGTTAGCCGTGTTAGCATGTGATGGATGCAGCATTCAAACAACTGGCTCATTGCCGTTATGCTATTCCTTAGAATGACTCAAGTATATGCCTTAGAACAGTGGTTCCCAACGTCGGTCCTGGGGGCCCCCAACTGCCCACTGAATTCCCTCTGCCACCCAAGACAATTAGCTGACACGTCAAAACATGCTCCGTCAAAAGTTATATGGGTGAACTTTTTCATCGGACAACGGCGCACCAATTTTATAGGGTACCGTGCGCTAGTCTCTGTCGGCTAGTGTAACGTTCCCACAGAAAACAATGAGGTTCTGCAAAAGCATAAAACCAGAAGTGCATTCATGATGGATACGGAAACGGCGGTGTAAAACGGCCCTCTCGTCATGTCGCTGAATCTAAGAGGCCCATAAAAATCCTCGCTGTAATTTGTATGCCTTAAGAGTCCAGTCTAGCTCTACGTGACACGTCCTTAAAACGAGCGTGCAGTCGTTGCTTTTCAGTCCCACAGAGCGAAGAATTTATGACGCTTTCCACTCTTCCGGGCTTCTCACAGCAAACAACACAGCACAAGGAGGAGAAAAGCACTGTAACGCACGACTAATGGGTTACTCTGGGTAACGAGAAGATTAAAAGCAGCAATAAAAGCTTATTGAATCATTAATATTAGCATTGCACATCATTAAAAAAGGCATTGTTGACAGTTGGTTGGCACTAATAAGTGATACCAAGCACGCTGTTAAAATAGGGGACTGGATGGCCATGAATTTTATTATAGTTACCAATTATATTACATCTTATGTCAGTGGTACACAGCTGTAGTCCTGGAGGGCCGGAGTGTTTTTGTGGAGTACTTTTCTGCACTTTTCAAGGCTTAAAATGGCAGGCGATTAAAAGGCAAAAAAAATCAGCAGACACTGCGGCCCACTCGGACTAAGTTAAAAACGCTGGTTTTAAGGCACAGATTGGAAGAGTGAAGATTCACTGAATCCTGTAATGGGTGCAGCCGAAATTAACTGTCATTTACTGACGTTTTTGAACCTTTCAAAGAGTTTCTTACTGCACAAGCCAAACACAGTTGCTGGGCACCCCTTATATAGCTACCACATCATAATAAAAACTTATAAATAAACAGTGGATAATATATATTCGCATTGATAAAGGTTGCACTGCAAATCAATGTGTTTATTATTAAAGTAGTGTAATATGGTTATTAATGGTTTACAAAGCCTTAATAACAGTACTATATTGCAAAGTGTTACCACCAGTCTGCTCTTTATGTCGGCACCGTGTCAATGTCAGAAATTTGGGATCCTAGAATACAGAACACCCCCAAGACGCCCCCCTCCCCCCATTTCTCCATCAGCCCGTCAGATGCCCGGCTCTCTCCCTTTTCCAGCCTACCCTGAGCCAGGGGAAGAACTCTCAGCGCTCTCTCTCGAATCGAAAAACCGTCAAAAGTCCCCCGACACTCTCCCCCACACACATTTTTACTCTTAATAGATTTATAATGCAAATTCAGCCATGGAAACGAAAAGAAGGAGGAGAGCAAAAAAAAAAAAAAAAAAGAACATGGCCGAGTCGGCCTGGTCTCTTTAATTAGAACTTCTGGCAGCAGAGCGACTGAGCAAGATCCTTTAATAAGATGGAAAAGTCAATGCTTGCACAATTACTGACGTTAAGATCTTACTCTGGCTGGAAGTTTATAGCCCAGGGAACGTGGAGTAGGGGCAGGGAATGGTGGGAGGGATGGGGGGGGGGAGGAGTGGGGGTGGTGGGGGGGGGTTCATGAGGGCTCATAAAAGATTCAGCACAGGGGGCCTCGCAACAGTGTGAGTTCAGCTCATCAGGCCCTGGGTCTCAAGTGCAGGTGCAGTAGCCCAGGGAATTACGGAACAGGAGAGATTCAGTGCTAGGAGCAGCTTCCAACCCCTTAATGTAATTAGCGAGGGTAGGATTGCTAATATTTTTCAGACTGTGGCCTTCACCAGACGCGATGTGCAACGAGGGCCGTGATTAGCTGTTCAAGTACAGGCTAAATGTCCTCAGGAGATGAAGCTCAAGGCAACTCCAACTGGAGCTCCAGTAAGAGGAGGTAAAATGTCGGCGCCATTAGCTAATGCTAACATGCTAACTGGCGTGCTAACAGTGCTACATGTGCCAGCTTTAGAAAGCCTTGACGCTAACATAAAAAAAACACACAAAATGGATTTTATTTTCCCTTTTAAATGAAATAAAACACACTTTTTTGGAATGAAAATGTCTATGGGGGGGGGGGGGGGGGGGTCCCTCAGGTTCGGCATTACTACCAAACATCCTCTCAAACTCTCGGCTGTCATGGAATGCAAAACATCTTGATGCATGTGATTATGAAAATACCCAATGTCATCATCTGCTTGAGGTTTCAGGAATCAGCATTTCCTGAT
Organism: Albula glossodonta; assembly: GCA_019788955.1. Lineage (NCBI taxonomy): Eukaryota > Metazoa > Chordata > Actinopteri > Albuliformes > Albulidae > Albula > Albula glossodonta. Next base: position 366,099 of record JAFBMS010000094.1, read on the forward strand.
TAATCGATAAAGATCAAGAAAAATCACATCACGTCTCAAAATGCAAAATCACTTCTTCAGCTGAGCAGCATGAAATCTGAGAGACCCGTGCGGTCTTTCATCGCCTGCGGCCCAAAGTCGTTTTTCACCAGGGGCTTGATGGGAAGACCACAGCTGACTCAGTTAGAGTTCTGAACGAGCACTCAGGGAGTGGGCAGTTAAAGCTTAAAGCATTCATCAATGTCCACAGAAAGTCAATGCAATACTGTCAATTAGGAGTCTGATACCTGACCACTTGTTCTCTTTTTTTTATTCATGTTTCATTTAATTACTGTATTTTATATGTCCTTCATGTGTTGTGTGTACAGTGTGAGTGACTTAAGGTGTTAATTTAGGTATAATTTAGGTATAAATTACGACTTAATCGAAAATCGGCTTATGACAAGCCGTAGGAACGGAACTCATTCGTAAGTCGAGGACCCCCTGTACCTGAAAACAAACGCAGAGAATACTGACACAGAAGTTCATGGAACTGGTTGGAAAACTAACCACTTTACCTGCTTGACCTCTGGCCATACCTGGGAATGGCACAGCTGGAAGCTGAGCCATTAATATTTTACTTAAAAAGTATGCAAAAACAGGAAAAAAACATTGACCGTGCAGGCACAAAAACAGACTGATGGTAACACATAACAGTACTAACCTGTTATGAACATGTTATGTAATGGAACTGTTATCAACTGTCAGTAAATCATTAATAACCTTATAAGTCTGCCCTATGGAATGCACTGTTAATTTTTAGTCCAACATTTAAAAATAGCATATAACATTAACATAAAGTCCATTGTTTAGCTAATATATGACATTGATTAATAACTTTTTCAATTATAATGTAGTTATTATATAACACAGGGGTGCACAACTCATTGTGTTTGGCTCACTTTGATTGGTCCAAAGGTGTCAGTGAGTGACAGCTCATTTGTGGCACCGCCCATTATGTGGTTCATGAAACCTCCCTCCACCAATCCAGGCCTTGAGCCAGGGACCACAGCCCAGTCCAGGAGAGCTCTCAATCAGCAACCTATTCAGGTTTGATTGGTTGGGTTTGATTGGTTCCGCACACGCTCAGATGGGCCTCACCTTGCACGTACACATAGGCGCTGTGCTCTTTGACCCCCTCTGACGTGCGCAGCCGCACGGTGTATGTGCCCTCCTGCTCCTTGGTCACACCCTTCAGGGTCAGGGAGGCAGAGCTAAGGCTGGTCTTAAGGTCCACCCTACTGGACTCCCGCACTGGAACTCCTGCACACATGTACAGAAACAAACACACAATGCACACACACACACACACACACATACACACATGCACACACACACACACACGCACACACACATACACACATGCACACAAACACACACACACACGCACACACACACATACACACATGCACACAAACACACACACACACGCACACACACACAAACACACAGACACACATGTACACACACACAAACGTGTGCACACACACGCACACAAACATGTGCACACACGCACACACAGAAACATACATGCACACACAAACACACACGTGAATGACATACTCACATATGCAAACAAAAAATATACACAAATACATCAGAATGTCCAGGCTTTTAAAAAGGCTAAATGCCTATCTTGGCAGACAGACCACCTACACACACACACACACACACACACACACACCCACCCCCCTCCTCACTCACCGTCCCTGAACCATGCCACGTCCTGCTGGAAGGCCAGGAGAGCCGAGGTGAAGCCGCACTGCAGGGTGAGAGAGTCCCCCTCCTTCACAAAGGACGGCCGGAAGGTGGAGTCAAACAGAGCCTCTGGCTCCGGCAACGGGCCTGCAGAGACAGGGAAGAACGGAAACAGATAACACCTTACACAGACTATCTGCCTCTATCTGTGTGTCTGTCTGTCTCTATCTGTCTTTCTATCCATATATCTCTATCTGTGTGTCTGCCTGTCTGTCTTTCTATCCATACATCTCTATCTGTGTGCCTGTCTGTCTGTCTTTCTATCCATACATCTCTATCTGTGTGCCTGTCTGTCTGTCTTTCTATCCATACATCTCTATCTGTGTGTCTGTCTGTCTGTCTTTCTATCCATACATCTCTATCTGTGTGCCTGTCTGTCTGTCTTTCTATCTATATCTCTATCTGTGTGCCTGTCTGTCTGTCTTTCTATCCATACATCTCTATCTGTGTGTCTGTCTGTCTGTCTTTCTATCCATACATCTCTATCTGTGTGCCTGTCTGTCTGTCTTTCTATCTATGTCTCTATCTGTGCATCTGTCTGTCTCTATCTGTCTTTCTATCCATATATCTCTATCTGTCTGACTGTCTGTCTCTATCTGTCTTTCTATCTATATCTCTATCTGTGTGTCTGTCTGTCTTTCTATGTATATCTCTATCTGTGTGCCTGTCTGTCTATATCTGTCTTTCTATATATATCTCTCTATCTGTGTCTGTCTGTCTTTCTGTCTACATATCTCTATCTGTGTGTCTGTCTGCCTGTCTATCTCTATCTGTCTATATATCTGTTTGTGTGTCTGTCTCAATCTGTCTCTCTGTCCATACATTTCTATCTGTATGACTGTCTGTCTGCCTGTCTGTCTTTCTGTCTATATATCTCTGTCTGTGTGTCTGTCTGTCTATTTATCATTTAATAATTGTTGAACCTACAGGTAAAACTCAATGCCTTATCCATGTGAATTACAATTGCTGCAAAGACCGCACATAACAATTTTTCGCATGGCGGATTCTTAAGTATTAACTGTGGTTAAATGTGTAGATAAACACACAAATCGGATTCAAACACTGATGCGTTAAATTATCACTTAGCAGCTCATCCATGAGTCTGATCACATTTCATAAAACCTTGATTCATATTACACGTATATTAAAGCATAGCCGCTCATGGACGCCACTTCATTGCAGAAAAAAAAATGATTAAATGTGACACACACTGTTTCTACTGAGGCAAGACTGTGCTTAATTGCTTTTCAGAAAGTCCATAAAATAAAAACCTGGGTTTCAGGTTTAAGCTCATAGCATGTGGTTAAAAAACACTCAGAATGAGAACGATTTTAATTAAATTCTTCTTAGTGGCGTAGTTGAGGCCAGCTTGTTTAAGGTGCAAAGGCGAGAAGACAAAAAAAATGGCCTTTTCCACTTTCAGGAGCTCTTCTGGATCACATTGTGGGTAAATATTGAAACAGAGAGAGCGAAGCATGGCTTAAGACACCGAAACGAGTAGAAGAGGTTTGACATTTTGAAAAAAAAAAGAAAAAGGTACATGATTCTTGACAAGCTATTTGTTGAGGTAGCCATATCAGTGGCTGAGCACGCAAGAGCGACAAGATAACTAAAAAAAAAAAACCTGTATTTCTCACAATTCATTTGTCAGAATTCACTGAGAAAAGATTTGTGAGGCAGAAGCAGGATTCTAAATGAATAATCCAAACCAGCGGTGATGAGAACCACAGAAATGATAGGTGAGAAGTACCCACACCCTCCCCAAAAACATAGCTTAATTACCACTCTTCATTCTCTTCGCCCCATTTGATTTACCACCATGCGTTATCGTTTATCGATGGCTATTATGGGGCACCCACAGTTTATTTTTCATTAGTCACCGTTATTCCTTTATTGGGCAAACAGGCCTTATCCACGGAGGACTGTCGTTCAGAGCAAACAGAAGGATGTCCTGCTCTTGCCGAGGTTTCATGCCGAGATTTACAATATCGCGTCCGTTGCGAGGTAATAACTTTTCCCCTGCAAGGTGCCAAGCTCCTCCTCATGTACGGTGTCGCATGTGGACATTGGATCTCTCTGTGACTGGTATGAAAATGGGCCCCGGGTGGCTTAACTGGAGTGGAAATGTGTGACATTGGACTGACCGAAGGCCTTGTAGGTAAGAGAGAGTAACCCTGCATTCACTGAAAAAATATGAGTGTGTGTGTGTGTGTGCTCGTGTGTATGTGTGGTTATGTGTTTCTACCTGTGTGTGCGTGTATGTATGTTTGTATGTATGTGTGTGAATCACACCATTTCAATCACTCCAAAACCATTTGTAGTAAACCCCAAATTTGGAGAAGCAGAACAAGAAAAAGAAGAAAAAGAAAAAAAAAAGACTGAGGAACGAAAATCCAGATCAGTGTCAGAGCCTTCAAAGGACTTGTCCTGGGCGTTCTAAGAAGGAGCGGGAAAAAGACATCAAAAGGGAAGAGGAGAAGAACGACGACTTCTGATTTGGTACTCACTCGGGCTCCAAGAACACTCCAATCCAGCTTCTGCGCCCTGATAGGCTGAAATGAGAAGAGGGGGGTGGGGGGGGGAGGAGAGAGAGAGGAAAAATCAAACCCACTCTCAGCAATCACACTGAAAGCCTGCATCAGACATTCCCTTTAACCTATTTTTAACAATCGCAGGCGTGGTGAAAGATGGATGGTGGGGCTACGGACGACGCCCCCCTCGGTATGAATCATCCGGCTCTTCCTCTTGGCCTAATTAAAACGTGAGCGGTTACAGGGCGTTGTTGTCAGGCCTCGTAGCCCCATGGCGCCGGAGCTCCTCAGAGATCAGTTTCGCTCTTGCGTGTCGTAATTGGATCCCTGTCACGTCTTAATAACGAGGAGGAAGTAGGGGGATCCTGAGGAGTGGCCGTCAAATACACTCCTTTCTTGACCACGTTTCTCATATCGAGGAAATTTAACATCTATGCTGTCAAAAAATGCAATGATAAAAAATGCAAAAACACACACACACACACACACAGCCACACAGAGATTAGGATTTTATTGTGAAATTTCCCCGGAAAAGTGGGAGTTTATTGAATCAAGCACATCGAAGGAGGGAAAAAAAACATCCATAACTAACTGATTTAATTCTGAGCACGCTTGCCCAAGTCATAACATGCCTTAAAAGTATTTAAATTCAGGTGATCTCAACCAGCTCACAAAATACCAAACAGCAGCGTCTGCTCCTGGTTGGCTGAGAGAAAAGAAGCAGTTCCCACAGGTGAGGGCTGGCCCCTGTACCTTTTGGCATTACCTGGATTTCAAACATTTTACTGAAAGTAAGCTTTGGACGGCTGGCGCGTTCAATCAGAACTCTCTCAAATTAATGATGGATGTTGCAAGTGATTGGACGTGCATTGAAATAAGCCTGGAGACGCATACTGTGAATTTGTAAAAAGGCAAAAAGAGTGGATAAAAGCTGCTTTAAAAACAGGAGATGGAGAGGGAGAATCCCCAGCTGAGACAGGCCCAGGTGAGGCAGTCAGAAGTTTGTAAATCGGCTGATTTATGATTTAAGTCTGAGTGAGAAACGTGTGAGGAATAATAAAGCTGCTTACAGTTGACCACCAGCGTGGCGAAGGTGGTGGCTTCGCCCAGCGAGCTTTTGGCCACAGCCGTGTACTCCCCTGCGTCTTCGACTGAACACCTGAAACCAAATCCAGCGTGAATGTCAGCGCATCCCCAAACAAACCCACTCGCACGGTCTCATCAGCACAGCGCATATTTGTAACAGAGTACTACACAATAGTTAAAGAAAAAAATCTAAAAATAAGGCAATATTTTCTACATATTTCTAATATTCTACAATATTGCAATCACTTTTAGTTCATATTTTTATACTTGCATATCATGTAGGCCCATATCTCCTGAACACAAGGATGAACAGATATTGGATATAGTGTTTGTGTGCAGAAAAATATGCATCACTGAATAAAAGGAGTAAAAAGTCAACAAAAACAATGGAAACATATTACACAACCCTAAGGTCAGGGGTCCAAACCTCCCATTGGCACCTGTACTGAAGCAAAACCAGTTTGATCCAGTTAAATCTGACATTTTCAGCATTTGGAAGATGGTCTTATCCAGAGTGACTTATCCAGCTCATTCTTTACATACAGGTGATTGCAGAAGTAATTGAGGTTAAATACCATGCTCAAGGGTAAAATGACAGTGCCCCGCCTGGGATTTGAACCAGCAACCGCTGACTTGCAAGAGCAGCATGTGTTCCTAACCATTATGCGACACTGCCATGAAACAACACTCTCTTTAATCTCCTCCATGCCACCCTCACCCCATCCCACTCTCCCGCCCCTGGCCATGGTTTAAACCACAGCGACCCCAGGCTGACCTCCGGATCTCCAGCACGCTGAGCCCAAAGGTCTGCCTCAGCTTGTAGTTCCAGGGGTGATGGAACATGTTCAGCGGCACCCCGTCTTTGAACCTGCGGAGACATGACCCAAGCTCAGGCTCTCAGGGAGGCCATGGATATCGGGCTAAGTCTTTTATCTTCCTCAGAAAAACGGGCTAATCCACTCAAGCTCCACTGAACCGGAGCCTCAATGCCTCTGAACTTCACGCATGACAGGAAGTTATGACTACAGACTTGGAGCGATGCAGTGTCTGCAGGTTTAACTCCAGTCCTGGAGGGCTGCAGTGTCTGCAGGTTTAACTCCAGTCCTGGAGGGCCGCAGTGTCTGCAGGTTTAACTCCAGTCCTGGAGGGCTGCAGTGTCTGCAGGTTTAACTCCAGTCCTGGAGGGCCGCAGTGTCTGCAGGTTTAACTCCAGTCCTGGAGGGCTGCAGTGTCTGCAGGTTTAACTCCAGTCCTGGAGGGCTGCAGTGTCTGCAGGTTTAACTCCAGTCCTGGAGGGCTGCAGTGTCTACAGGTTTAACTCCAGTCCTGGAGGGCTGCAGTGTCTGCAGGTTTAACTCCAGTCCTGGAGGGCCGCAGTGTCTACAGGTTTAACTCCAGTCCTGAAGGGCCGCAGTGTCTACAGGTTTAACTCCAGTCCTGAAGGGCCGCAATGTCTGCAGGTTTAACTCCAGTCCTGGAGGGCCGCAGTGTCTGCAGGTTTAACTCCAGTCCTGGAGAGACACAGTGTCTGCAGGTTTAACTCCAGTCCTGGACGGCTGCAGTGTCTGCAGGTTTAACTCCAGTCCTGGAGGGCCGCAGTGTCTACAGGTTTAACTCCAGTCCTGGAGGGCCGCAGTGTCTGCAGGTTTAACTCCAGTCCTGGAGGGCCGCAGTGTCTGCAGGTTTAACTCCAGTCCTGGAGGGCCGCAGTGTCTGCAGGTTTAGCTCCAGTCCTGGAGGGCAGCAGTGTCTGCAGGTTTAACTCCAGTCCTGGAGGGCCGCAGTGTCTGCAGGTTTAACTCCAGTCCTGGAGGGCAGCAGTGTCTGCAGGTTTAACTCCAGTCCTGGGGGGCCGCAGTGTCTGCAGGTTTAACCCCAGTCCTGGAGGGCCGCAGTGTCTGCAGGTTTAACTCCAGTCCTGGAGGGCCGCAGTGTCTGCAGGTTTAACTCCAGTCCTGGAGGGCCGCAGTGTCTACAGGTTTAACTCCAGTCCTGGAGAGCTGCAGTGTCTGCAGGTTTAACTGCAGTCCTGGAGGGCCACAGTGTCTGCAGGTTTAACTCCTGTCCTGGAGGTGTGTGTGTGTATGGGAGTATGCGTGTGTACGTGTGTGTATGGGTCTGAATAATATTGTATTGGCTCTCACCAGGACACTGTGGGTGTGGGGTACCCCTGTATGGTGCAGGACAGTTTGACCCCCATCCCCTCCCACACAGTGTGGCTCCGCAGGGGAATAGGGAAGTCTGGGGGTTTCAGGCTCAGGTCTTCCAGAAACTTCTTTCGCACCATGGCCCTCCCCTGTGCCTGTATGCAGTCAAACACACCCAAAGACAGACATGATTCCCTGAACCTGGAACATGGAATGAAGAACACAGAACATGCTACAAGGAACATGAAATATGAGCAGAATATAGTAGATAGAACGCATGGAATTAGAGCAAAAAATGTACTCCATTTGATTCAATATATTTGTGTGTACTTGTGTCTGTGACACACACACACACACACGCAGGCACACACACACATACAGACACAAATCATATCCGAAGTTATTTTTATCTTGCCACACAGAGGGCATTCCCCTTCCCATTTTCTTGTCTCCCTTAAATGGATAGGATGGAGACCACTCTCTGTCCGTGTACTCATAAATATTCATGAGGAGTCCGGCTCGGAACCTCTCAGAGATTACAAGTAATTGTCAATTACAAAGATGTGCTCATATCGATAGTGATTAGAATCAACTTAAAAAAAGGTAAATAGAATCTGACCACTGCTGAATATTCATGAGTGTCTGCCAACAGTACAGCAGCTCAATAATATGAGACAAATAAGGACAAGGCCGTACAGGGACGAATGAGCCTATCTCTTCAACCACCTCTACAGCTACTGCTGCTCACACTACAGCTACTGCTGCTCACACTACAACTACTGCTGCTCCCTCGACAGCTACTGCTGCTCCCTCTACAGCTACTGCTGCTCCCTCTACAGCTACTGCTGCTCCCTCGACAGCTACTGCTGCTCCCTCTACAGCTACTGCTGCTCACACTACAGCTACTGCTGCTCACATTACAGCTACTGCTGCTCACACTACAGCTACTGCTGCTCACACTACAGCTACTGCTGCTCACATTACAGCTACTGCTGCTCACATTACAGCTACTGCTGCTCACACTACAGCTACTGCTGCTCCCTCTACAGCTACTGCTGCTCACATTACAGCTACTGCTGCTCACACTACAGCTACTGCTGCTCACACTACAGCTACTGCTGCTCACACTACAACTACTGCTGCTCCCTCGACAGCTACTGCTGCTCCCTCTACAGCTACTGCTGCTCACACTACAGCTACTGCTGCTCCCTCTACAGCTACTGCTGCTCCCTCTACAACTACTGCTGCTCCCTCTACAGCTACTGCTGCTCCCTCTACAGCTACTGCTGCTCACACTACAGCTACTGCTGCTCCCTCTACAACTACTGCTGCTCACACTACAACTACTGCTGCTCCCTCGACAGCTACTGCTGCTCCCTCTACAGCTACTGCTGCTCACACTACAGCTACTGCTGCTCCCTCTACAGCTACTGCTGCTCACACTACAACTCCTGCTGCTCCCTCTACAGCTACTGCTGCTCACACTACAACTCCTGCTGCTCCCACTACAGCTACTGCTGCTCCCTCTACAGCTACTGCTGCTCACACTACAACTCCTGCTGCTCCCTCTACAGCTACTGCTGCTCACACTACAGCTACTGCTGCTCCCTCTACAGCTACTGCTGCTCACACTACAACTACTGCTGCTCCCTCTACAGCTACTGCTGCTCCCTCTACAGCTACTGCTGCTCACACTACAACTCCTGCTGCTCCCTCTACAGCTACTGCTGCTCCCTCTACAGCTACTGCTGCTCCCTCTACAGCTACTGCTGCTACTCTTATGACAATTACAACTTATTCTACTACTACTACCACTAATAATAATAATACTAATACTAATATGCCTAGAGAATAGGTAACACCCACTATGAGCCATAAGGCAAAACTGATTCTAGATCAGGAGCATAGAATGGATTAAGTTGGGAAATATTGGACTGGATATATTGGATTGATCCTAGACCAGAGTTTCTACTCTGAGGAAATTCATGAAAACGTGCCTTGATCCCCCCAGTCTGTCTCAGGATAGGAAGTGGGGGGGGGGGGGGGGGTTGAGGAAGGGATGGGTGTCAGCTTGTGGACCATGTGCAGGTTTGGTACCTCTTGGCGCAGTGCCATGCGGTCGGCCCGGGTCCGGATGACATGCTGGTTACGGATCACCTCCACCTCCACCTTCTCCGCCTCGTTCCCGAACAGGGTCCACTTGTCCCTCCTTCTCAGCTCATCCTCCCTCACCATCTGCTTCAGAACCTCCCTGCAGTCGCCAATGACAACGCCGTCTCGTTAGAACACTGCGCTCGAGATAACGAGCTTAATTACAATTCCCTTTTTTTTCTTAATCGAAATGAATTTGACTGTGCAGTAACAAACTCTGTTACAATACAGTCTATCCACTTTAGAGGGTGCATGATCAAAGCACAATGCTCAGTAATTATTTAACTCTTACCTCTTACATTCATACTTCATTTCCTCTGGTTTAACAGCTCAATAACAGAAATATTACAGGCCCTCTGCACACTGCAATTGCAGATTCCCATATTTAGTCGCAGTTTGTAAACATTCCTGGCAGTTTATAGCGTGCCTTTGTGTGTACGTAGTTCCCGTTATACTCTGTGATCAGAGGCTCACCTGCGAAAGCAATCTTTGATCTCAGTGTGGCTCCCAGAGCAAATGAAGCGTGAGTAAAATGCAGGTCTATATTTGAGTATGTAGGACATGTCTCCATGACAACACATTAAAGTTGTCATGCTGTAAGCGGGATTAGCGAGAATGTCGCAAATCCCACAACGATGAGCGTATGTGTTTGAATGCGACGAGTCGTTCTCGACTCGTCTGTTGTCGGGGTGGGGTGGGGGCTAGGGGTAGATCCGCACTCGCTGATCTGCGCCGTCGCTCCCACATGCCAGGGCACCCTGCAGGCCCCTCTGGTGTCATTGGTGGCTGCTTTTAGCCGCCGCGCGCTAATGGAGTAATGATCGGGCCAGACGACTTCTACTGCATGCGGTGGGGTGGGGGGGGGGTTATAAATTGCACTCATCTGGGGCTCCCTGATGGCAGCACCCCCCACCCCTCACCCCTGCCCCCAAACCCCCCACCCACCAGACCGCCCCTTGAATGCACTCACAGCTGCCAGGACATTTTCACCAAGGGTATCAGTTTTATTCATTTTTTTAAATAGAGAAGTTTTCCCTGGAGCTAATTGTCTCCATACATATGCCCAACAGTCTCAATACGACAGTGTTTCTCCACCCATCCCCCAAAACCTCCTACCTCCCACAAAGCTAATCTGACACCCACACACGCTGGCACCGACCCCCCCCCCCAAACCCAACGAGGCGCTCATGCTAAGGTGCTTGTTAAAACTTAATTGTTCCATCTGCCTGTTGAGCTGCATCCACTGCTCGATTCCATGTTATGCAAAAAAAAAACATAAAAAAATTAATAAATAGAAATGTAATCTGCAAAACTGCACTCAAAACACCCCAGATTGCTATGTATTTACACAGTAATCACATACTAGGGCTGTTGACCTGGGACTGTACTCTGAAAATGTACCAGCACTTAACCTTTCCATTATAATTGAACATGCATATATAATTAGGTGTCAAATTTTACAGCACTGCCTGTACAACACAATGAATTTTTGAATATGGTTACATGGGAGGCAGTTTGATTGGACGCAGTGTGTGTGTGCGTGATAGAGGGCAGTACCTTGAAATGTAACCTTTTCCTGTAGCCATTAATGTTTTCACTGAGCAATTTTCGCTTCCCAGTAATTACTAACTGAGGCATATGGAGCAACTTCAAACTGAGTGAATGAACCTAAATGCACAAGATTAGCAGCGAGGAAAAATTGCACTGTTTGCTTCCTATTTATTTATATACCACTTTTCATGGTTTGTGGGAGTGAGGGGAGATAAAATCATCTCAATCTCAACCACCACCACTTTGTATGGACCAGTCGCTGGGCATGGCAGCCATTTTGTGGCAGAATGTGGCATGGCAGCCATTTTGTGCCATACTGCCCAATATGCACCAGCTGAGGTGGATGGAATTACTGAACAGATAGGACTGGGGGATGATCAGGAACGATCTGAGAACTTCACTGCCAGGATGTCCACTGGTATAACGAGTGTCTCAGTCCACTGTGGATGCAGCACTGAGATCAGCTACGGCCAACGTTGCTCAAGATGTGAACCTGCACCAGCATGAAGGAGATTTCCCCATTTTCGTCGAGTCAGTAGTTTGGCTGTGTGTGTGTGTGTGTGTGTGTATGTGTGTGGGGGGGGTGGGGGGGGGGGGTGGTCACCAGAAGTGTCCTAGACCACTTCATCATGAGGTTTAGGTGCTTCTGTCATTGAATGGAATATCGTTCCACCGCTTGAGTCTGTATTCCCCTGGCTTGCAAGAACTTTGCAATGAGGACAAGAAAGCATCAAATCAAATCAGTCAAACATTTCAGCAAAAGTGAAAAAGGTCATGTAACGACACTGTCTTTATCTCAGCTTTCACTGAAATAGACATGTTATACTTGGATGGTAAAATTAAGGCGTTTTGTTCTTTTTTTTTAACAATAAGCTAGGTTTATCCCTTTGTACAACCCGAGGAAGGCCCTGTGGCCAAAACATTTCTGTTTGTGTTATAAAACAGAAACTGGATGAGAAAAAAATAAATAAACCCGATGTAGTGCTTTTACATTTGTGCCTTTCTATTACAGAGGGGTTCTGAAAAACATTCCCTAAGGCAGTAACCAGGGGTTAAAGAGTTGGCGTATGACAGGACTATTTAATCAACAAAAACCAACATAAAAACTGTATGATCATAAAAAAATGCTATTTTTATTCCATATTTCTATTTTTTGGGCGATTTTTCGAATACCTAGTCTTACTGTAGCCTTGTGGTCCTCCTTCCTGGTCCAGGAGGTGCACTAGAGTATTCTGGTTTTTAGTTTCACCTGAAATTTCAGAATAGGTACCAAACTGCACAAACAAGGTGATGTGAGGTAACTACTGTACTTGCTGATTTGATTGGTCATTTATTAGTAATGACAACAGCAAGCATACGCAATGGGTCTTCAGTGGCCACACCTGAGACCCAATCTCATCACTGAACAAGGCTACTCGAAGGAAGGCCTCTGTGTGTCCTTTACTACATGCCAGTCCCTCCTGCTACAGCCAAAGCTTCTGACGTTACGGTAACGTAGAGGCGGAACATTTGCCAAACATATAACAAACATTTGCCAAGCAATGTATTAACAAACACACTTGTCCAGAGCTTACACTTACAACACAAACTGCATTTCTTTCGGGACAAGGGTGTTAAAGTGCTAAAGTGTTATCTGTCATAAACCACGATTATAGCTGCTATGAAGGACCGGAATAGACTGGGGGTGCCCCAGGATGAGCATGGGGAACCCCAAATTTAGCAGATGTTCTTATCCAGATCAACTCCTGAAAACATGCAATACATCCATACAGCTGGGTATTTTTACAGAAGTGATTCAGGTTAAGCATCTTGCCTGGGGGTTCAACAGCAGTGCCCAACCTGGGAATCAAACCTGCAACCTCCGAACCAGAAGCCCAGCTCCTCTTGCCATTGTGCTAACGCCGGGCCCATTAGATGGGCAGGGAGCCATTAAATGTGTAATTACATGTGCAATTTTTAGAAAAACTGCCACGCTTTTGGGTGAAACTGCATCGGTGTGGGTTTTCTAAGATCCCAACACAGCTGACAGCTGTGTAACAACCGAGCAGAGAGGAAGGGGAAGATCTCACAGTCTCGCTATCGACTGGCGCTGTGGTGGGAGGGAGGGAACGGTTAGGATGGTATTGGGTGGGGGGAGTAGTGTGTGGGTGTGGGGTGCTTCACCTTGTACTGTCAATTAAAGCAAACAGGAGGGTAGGTAAAGAGAAGGAGAGAGCACAAGAAAGATGCAGAGAGTGGGACAGAGAGAGAGATGAGGGGAGGACTGGAGAGAGGGGGGAGACAGCTGATTGGTGGAGAGGCACCATAGGTTTGCTGTAGCGGCTGAACCGAGCTGAGCCGAGCCGCTGTGATTCTCCCGGTAGCCTAGCGCTATTGATTTGATCTGACACTGTCTCTTCCCTTTGGTTTGACGAGGCTCTTCCTCCCTCCGAGCGCCCGGCTCCCAGCGCACCCCGCCCAAACGGAAAAGCAATCAGCCCTGCCGTTTGCCTTTCAACGCTCACTGTCCGCTCTGATATCACATGGGATCAAGAGCCAGATCCCCGCTTGATTGACATCACACTCAAACACACACACACACACACACACACTGTCAAACACATGGTCAAACACAAACAAACACACAAACAAGGATATACACACACAAAACATGCTGTCACACTGAATTACAAAATATAAACAGAACACACACACTATATACAAGCACATATGTACAAGAACACTCATACACACACATACATGCCTACAATCACAATCACACACAAAAGTTTCTCTCTCACACACACACACTCACTCTCTCTCACACACACTCTCTCTTATACACGTACACAAACACACACACTGTCACTCTCTCTCTCACAAATATACTGTAACTCTCTCTCACACACACAAACTCTCTCTCTCACACACAGACACACAGTCTCTCTCTCTCACACACACAAACTCTCTCTCTCACACACACAGACAGACACACACTCTCTCTCACACACACTGACACACACACACACACACTCTCTCACTAACACACACTCACACTCTCTCCCTCTCTCACTCACACACACACACACACGCATTCACTCTCTCCCTCTCTCACTCACACACACTCTCTCTCACTCTCTCCCACACACACACTGCCACACACACACACACTCTCTCTCTCACATACACACACACATTCACTCTCTCCCTCTCTCACTCACACACTCACACACACTCTCTCTCACACACACACTAACACACACACAGTATCTCTCACACACACACACTCACTCTCTCTCTCTCTCTCACACACACACACACACACACACAGTCTCTCTCTCACACACACACACACACACACACACACACAGGCCCACACTGGTGTTGAGCATGAGGCCGGTGGGGAGCCTCAGGCGGTACAGTGCCCCCCACCACCCGCTGTGAGAACAGTGTGCCGCAGCAGAACGCTCAGATTCTCTCGCTCACCCAATGCCATCCGACCTCTGCAATCAATCGACCCTCCGTTCCACCCCACCTCACACGGAAATTAATACCTACACCAATCATCCTCACAACATTCAGGTTTAGGGTCGATACCGTTTTACATTCAGTCAATTCATACACAGGAACTGAGATTCAGTTCATGAAATGAGAAACACGCCTATTGTTATGCGCCCCCCCCCCCCCCACGCCCCCCACGCCCCGTACAACCCAAGGTATCCGCAGTGATCATCTGCTCTTCAAAGGGATCAGATCTAACAAATTCAAGCATGCAGGAAGTGTGCACAAATGAGACATCCACAACCCAAGCAGGAAGTGGGTCGGATTCACGCCGGCTGTGGGAAGCCGTGCTCCGACAAACACAAACAGCGCAGCTGGTCGGGCGCTGGAAGAGGTTTTTAAAAAACGAAAGAGAGGTGGTGAGCTTTCTTCACCGGTAACACCTTGGACGCAACCCAACACGCAAAAAATGTGTCCTCCTCTACCACCTCGTTTCCTCCCTCTCACAAGAGTCCCAATTTCGGAGAGAGGGAGGAGCTGTGCGTGGAGGGACCCCTCGCCCCCCTCTTAATCCCAGTCCATCAACTTTCATCTGTATTGCACATTTAACAAACATTTGCCACTATACGCTTTACAGTCAGCCCTGTACTGAACCCCCACAAACACAAGCCTGTGGCGACAGTGGCAAGGAAAAACTCCCTATGTGCAGCGGATAGGAAGAAACCTTGGGAGGAACCAAGTTTGAGAGGGGGAGCCCATTGTGCTCTGACTGGCCCAGGGTATGAGTTTATGATGACGAACATGGTCAGTGAGTCCGTTTAAAAACAAGTGCAGATTTGGGCGTCAGACCGCGGTAGCGGCGTAGGTTGGACGACGTCAATGGTGGAGACTGGGCAGCACTTGGACAGAAGGCCGGATGGCGATGATGGCTGAGACTGGGCAGCAGCCCGCCTGAGCTCTGCCAACTCCATTCTCTGTGTTTCCCAAGCTGGGGTTAGGAAGAAGAGTTCTCAAGACCTCATTCTTGTAGGTGAGGTCACACCTACATCACCATTGCGTAAGTAAGCAAAGAACAAGTGTCCTAAATGATGTGCGTGTAAATGTATGTGTCTGTGTATGTGTGAGTGTGCGTGTGTGTGTAGGCGTATGTGTGCGTGTGTGTATGTGTGTGTGTGTATGCTACATGTGAGCCCCCTAACACCATTATATTCTAAAGGATTTCTTTTAATTAATCTAATTGAATTTCAGTTAATTTCCTATACAAACTCAATTCAAATTGATCTCACCTACAACTCTGAAATCTTATCAGGGTAAACTGATTTCTGCTACTCTTAATCAGTCAATCACCCCCAGTCATTTGTGTGATCTAGCATGTAGGCCAGGTTCCTCCATAAGCTCACCGACGGCAGATAAAGATCGTTTCTCTGTCTCAGTGTCGTACAAATTCCCGTGGTCTAAACTGTGAGAGAAAAAAACCACACAGTGCTGGGGGCATCCCGTGAATTTGAAAACCTGCTGTTCGTTTCTCATTTCCGTCTCTCCAGTCTGGCTTCTCCGACCCCTACATAGCTGGCAGCAGGAGCCATGACAACCAACGTCAAGGCTAAATATGGCGTTTCTCTATTTATACGCTTCCCCGATGCTGTTTTGTTCCTGATCTATAAAAGTTACCCTTACCTCTAGCAGGACCCACAGTTTTTTGTAGTTTTTTTTGTCAGTTTTTTTTTTCTTTTTGCCCGCATTTCTCAAGGGATTACAACAAATGGCCCATTTTGACAGCGAGCTCTTAAAGAGAGTGCGTGAGAGAGGCTCTTTGTGGCATTTTGCATACGAAAGCTTTCTCTCAAAATGATTAAACCTTTTTTTACACTTTGTAGACAGAGAGAGAGAGAGAGAGAAAGAGAAAGAGAGGCAGAGAGAGTGACAGTGGCAGTTAGAATTAGAGAGAGAGAGAGAGAGAGAGAGAGAGAGAGGGGAAGGAAAGAAAGAGAGATGGCAGTAGGAAACGAGTGAAAACTAGAGCAAAGAAATGAGGAAAAGGTGTGAGAAAAACAGACGCATCAGCATTTGGTCGGAGTCCAGCGAAAGCACTGGGGCGACTGCGCCCCGTCCAAAAACAAAATGTCACCCTAGCTGAACTTTGACCTTTGCTGCCACTCCAAATGCCAGCTCCCCTCCATCACGCCACACATCACCAGGGCCGTCTGCTCAATCCCCCCTCCGTCACAGCGGGGGCTGCGGGCTCCAGCCCGGCTGCTCTCTGGCCCGAGTCAGCACCCAAGCGATTAATTTGAGTCACTGATCTGCTAACGAGTCCACACACCTTGTTTCCAAAGCACAAATTTGGCTGGCTGCCGGTCAGAAATGAACCAAAAACACTTCAAAGATAATATAACCCTGAGGCCCCTACCCTATATATATTAATACGTGAGATTGCTATGGTTTAGATTATTATCTGACTCAATCAAAAACACATTTGTGTCTTTAAGGGCATGAGCAATTCCATCAAATTTGACTTATGAATTATGACATAACTTTCTTTTTTTTTTATTTCACTAGAGACAAGGAAGCATGTCCTTTGGAATGTGTTTTAATTCTGAAATAGAGCCACATCTGCCCTTAAAGAGACAATTTTAGTCTGACTAAACTCCAGCCAAAAGCTGGAGTTTTTTTAACCCAGTACACCTCTCACCCCCCCCCCCCCCCCCCCCCCCCACACACACACACACCTATACCTCGCAGGGCCAGACACCCCCCCTGCCCCCCCCCCCCCAACCAACCCACTCCGCCCCTCTCTGCCAGCCTTGCTCTCCCGGTCTCTGAAGGGCTTTATTTTTAGGAGAATAAATATGCTTCACCGGGAGAAACGACCTTGTTAATGTCTGCCGCTAAAGGAATTATCCCTCCCAAAAAGGTTAGCCCCGCGCATTTGTGTCACGGCTAAGCACGTTAACCGCAGAGAGCACGAGCGGACTCTCAATCGGGTGGCGGGCCGTTCTTTTCCTCATTCAGGTGCGGCAGGGGGCCCGTGGGGGGGCGGGGGGAGGGGGGGTGGGGTGGATACGGCTCCGTCACGGCTCAGCCTGTTAAATGTCAGCCGGCAGAGGGATAATCATCTTCTGTCTTTAAAAAAGAGAAACTTTTCCGCTGCGGGCGGAAACTCTGCAGACTTTACCGATTGCAGTAGCTGCAGCAGCAGCCAGGTTTGTGGAGACTGACAGACCGCGCACACAGGTGAGTATACTGTGGCAAAGCTAACGCAGATTGCAACAACAGCAATAATACTAATAACAATAAAATAATCATCATCATCATCATCACCTTTTCTTTTGATATTTTTGGGGGTGGGTCAAATAGTAATGGTTATTTTTGTCATTGTGTTTGTTTTTTTTTTTACATTTGGCAGTATCTGTTACTGTGGTAACAACTAATGGGTGTCCAAATAAAGGAATCCTTATCATATTGTAGTTCACAATTCTGCTCATTCCTGTGACCTCCTCCATAACACAGAATGTCAAGATTTAATTTCAGTCTCATTTTTAAACCATTTTGACTAAACTAATATTTCAGTACATATTCTGACATGATTTCTTAAAAGCATTTTTTTACTCTGTTAGTGTCATTCCTTTTGATTGGCTGAGAGGGTCAGACCCTGGACCCAAGACCTGAGGTATCTAGTCTCATAGGCTGCCATCAGCAGACATCCTAAAATGTGACTGTTCACACTGAGCAAAAACTTCCATTGAAAATGCTCGCTCTCAAGAAACTAAAGCCTTCTCAAGCTTTTGCAGTTCCATCGTGACCCATTCACGCCAGTAGGGAGCATGTTACCATTAAATGGAGTTTTTTTTACTGTAACCATACAGCACCCCCAGTCTGTAGGTTTCTCATCGAAAAGGGATATATGTGTGTGTGTGTGTGTGTGTGTGTGTGTGTGTGTGTGTGTGTGTGTGTATGTGTGTGACAAAAGGCATTCTTAATAGGACACATTCATTTTTTTCTGAAATACAGTCAACTTTAGAATTACTGCGAAACATAAAAATGTTTTACAACAATGTTTTTCCATAATAAAATAATACAGTCTTCCCATATATTTGAGTGGGAAACAATATAGCTCAGTATCTTTATTTTTTACGGTCTGTTTTTGATCATCTCCATCTAGGGTGGCAGTGAATCTGACCTTGACTCAGAAGCAGGTGAATGAAGGCCATAGGCCAAACCCCACTGTACCCTTTCCGCTCTTACTCCATAACCCGTGGTTTTTGTATCCTCTTGGCACACGTCAGTGTTATGAAAAAGCGTTTGATAGCCACGTTCTTGGACAAGGCATGGCAACTCTGACAGCTTCATGGAAGCACCAGAAAAGGCACACGTCAGTGATGAGCTGTGAGATCAAGCGGCCGCACAACAAACAGCTCCGCACTGTGCTCTGTGGATCCATCACCCAGAGATGCAGAGCATTCAGAGAATGCTGTAAACAAAAACATGCTAACGGTCTAACCCTTTTTGGTTCTCCACTTGATTTCTGTAAAGTTAGATAAACTTTCTCAACACTTCAATGTATCTAGTTTTCTTAATGTTCTTTTCGGTTATTTACATGGAATGTTTCTTTTATTGCTTGCTGTTAATGTCTGGAATAATAACATATTTTGGGTTGTCAGGGGAACACTCTATTTTTACCTTTATGGAACAACTAAACGGGAATCTCAAGTTAAAGTTTCAAGTTTATTTATCATATGTAGGTTTACACAAGGTTAACAGTACAGTGAGATGTGATGGACGAGACTTTCATTTCATTGCACCGTTAACCTTGTGTTAATCTAACCATCTATTGTGAATCTAACCATAGTCGTGTCTTAGTCAGGGATTGTGATGGAAGAGCAAGACTTCGGCAACCGCTAAACGGATGAACCAATCACAGCCGCTGTTCTATTAACAGAAACATTTTTGATTGATTTGCCCAAGGGGGTGATTTGACAGCGCAAGGTAGCTCCGCCCTTCACGGAATTATTTCCCCCGGAGCGCTCGCTCTCTCATCACGCACCGGCAAACAGTCCGGCCGTTTGTTTTTTAACGTACCATGTCCTGTGGCGCGGGAACGTGCCGAAGTCCAGGAGCTCCTTGGCAGAAATGAGGTCGCCCGGGATGATGGGGTAGTATTCTGCATAGGAAGCCTCTTCGTCACTGTCAGGGAGGAACATAAAGAACAATGACGAAAACACACAAGCAGATCTCGCTGGTGCCATTGGGGCTGGTCAGAGGAAGCAGAAAAGACAGAGACATGCTTGACCTCCTCTGTCACTCCACCCCTCCAGCCACAAATATACGACTCTACCATATGCCCACTTAAATTTACCCAGCCTTAGAATTCCAGCCAAACGTTGGTTCATGAACCAATACTTCTATAATTATTATAGTCTTATTATGTGGGAGTTTTGCGTTTTACAATGAATATGGCATCATAACAACAAAAAAAATTGTTTAAAGCTTCAGTCCCTACTCCTTTCCTTGAGGTCCTTCAAAAAGAGGAGTTTTTTTGGGCGCAGAGATTGTGAAATTGCGTTTACAGGGCCGACAGGAGGTCAACAAATTTCCAAGAAATGTCCAGCAATATTAATTTTCACCAGTAGGGGGAGTGATGCGTAGAAAAGCCAACTTACCTATGGTAGTTCACACATGATGCTTCCTTAGTTTCAGACTTTACAAAATTACGACGCTGCAACTGATTGCCGTTTCATGGTAATATGCTAAAGGGTATAATTGTTTCATCGCAATATTTTAGATTCATGATGGAGAATTAACATTTTTCTTTTGGTGTGATTTTAACATGCAGTCTCACACACACGCGCGCGCACTCTCTCTCACTCGCACACAGTAATGGTTTTTACCTTTTAAAGTATGTATTATGCTGTCGCCGACTATCCAAAGTTCTCAGCCTTCAAGTAATTTCAAATCACATTTTACATTAAGGCTATTCAAGGACATTGGTTTATTCATACCTTTGACTGCATAATTTGTGGTTAACGATTCCACTCACGCATTTAGACACAAATCTATGGAAACTAAAATGTCAAGGGAGAACAAAAGGAAGAAAATAACTCAAATGCGTTAGTGGCTGTGTTGAGCCCTTACGAACAGGATTCATTCCTCATCTGAAGTGACGAAGGACAACGTTGGCATTCCTATAAAATATTCAGCAGCTGCGAGCGCGCTGTTCGCCGTGAACCCGCGCCTGTCATGATTTACAACGCAGTTGTTAAAAACCCAGGCACACTGTCTATCTGTACAGTCTGGAGAGTCACAGATATATCCTCCGGCAGCTGATCACACAACACGCGTACCTAACTATAACGTTGTCCTTTAATTATAGCTTTGTTATTTTTAAATGGCGAAGAAAAAAAGAGGGAGAGAAAACATTCAAACTATTAGCATAATTACATTCAGCAGCAAATGTTTCTGCTGCAATATTTCGGAGCTTCCCCAATCTTGCCAAGAACTTTAATACGTTCATTAGAAGGCGCGAGGACACAGTTGCCTTTCCTGTGCTGAGCCCAAAGGCACGTGCGCATCGCACGAGGGTTTAACAGGTGATACAGTATATGTATATATACACCACCATGTCCTGGTAGTGGCAGAGGTATTCGATGCAAGTACTAGTACAAACTTTACGCACTCAGACCGACTTAAAATAAAAATCTGACCCTAATAAGCTGAAACAGAATCATTAGTTCATTAAATGGTAAACTGTCCTTGACGGATGTTAACATGACAAAATGCAGCTTTTGCCGTTATAGTTCAAGCAGCGCTGTCTTCTGAATATATTAGATATCTAACGTATCATGTTTACAGAGGATTACAGCTAAATTTACTGCTACACCATAAATGGCTCCTGACGGCCTATGCATATGATGGAACGAGATAGCAAGTTACAAAGTGCGTTTATGTGCGTCGAGGTCATGTTAAAGTTGCCAGCTGTCTTTATCACAGCCATACGGTTTCGATGCTTTGAGCCTCATAAAGACTGCGCAAACATTTAGTGACTGCTTTGTTTTAGTCCGTACCTTCTCACTTTCGGGTGCTCTTAACTGCTGATGACATTGACACGTTGTACTCATTGTCTGGTTTAATGCGCACCGGCAGTGCAGCGGGCTGCGATCGATCCACACATCGCATCTAGCTGAACTCCGGGTGTATTGAGCTACTTACTTTGACATAGTGCTACTTCATTTTGATAGTGCTGGTTACGCGACTCTGTTAAGCTGAAGCAGGGCACGGAGGGTACCAGCCAGGAACGAATGTGTTTGTGTGTATATATGTGTGTTTATACATTTGTGTACTTGCAATTTGTGCGAGTATGTGTGTTCATGTGTGTGAGTTTACCTGTGTGTATATGTGTCTGTGTGTTCGTATGTGTGTATGCAGGGGTGTAGCACTGGGGGGAAAAGGGTACTAAGTATAAAGCGTGGAGGGGGCCTCAGAGCCTACCTGTGTACAGGGCACAGAATTTCTAGCTACGCCCCTGTGTGTGTGTACATGAGCATGTGCATGTATATCCACACATATCTGTGTACCTATTGTTGTCCTCATTGCTTTGGGGCAGTGAGGGGACCTTCCCGGCCAACCTACCTAAAACTACTTGTTCTGCCACCTCTGGCATGTGGAGAGCCATGCCAGGCTCTCTGCTGTCCCGTGATCACACTTTTGTGTTTTAATGTGAGTGTCCAGTAGCTGCAGGCCATGTGTGAATCACGATGGCGTTTCCTGCCGGGTGTTAGCAAGGATGTTTTATGGACCTCCTCTGTGTTGCATGCATTTATTCACTCTGATAGAACATGTGTGTAAATCTGAGTTTTGTATTTTGCTGCCAGGGTGGCAGGGAGGCTCAGTGGTTAGCTAATGGCCACCCGCGGTCCACAGAAATGCAGACAGGACTCGCCAAATTGCCCGTGTGTGAGTGTGTGTCTTTGTGTGAGTGTGTATGCGTGAGTGTGTGTGTGTTTGTGTGTGAGTGCGTGCATGTGTGTGTGTGTGCATGTTCTGATCCCCCAGTCCCCATGGATATAGATCAGGGGTGTCAAACTGCAGTCCTGGAGGGCCACAGTGGTAGCTGGTTTTTGGTGTGTTTTAGCACTTAATTGATTAATTAAAATCACTGGTTGGCTAAAGAGTCCACACACCTGGTTTCCAAGGCCTCAAATGGCTGCCAATCGAAAGGAAAGAACAAAAACCCGCAGACACTGCGGCCCTCCAGGACTGGAGTTTGACACCCCTGATATAGATAATTGATGGAGGGATTTCTCTAGTACCAACTGTAAAGCACAGCTCAAGGCCTACAACAGCCAAACCACCTTCCCGATTTCTCTCGAAGTAAGACTACATTAACTAAATGGTGGTGAGCGACAAGGGGTGATGTCAGAGTTGAGGGAAATATTTGGAATGGCCCCTCATTCACTTAGTAAGTTTATGAGCAGGATAGCTACGTCACATCTGCAATACAGTGTATGCAAGAGTCGAGAACCCATGGGAAATTGCTAAGGAAAGTAAGAAAATTGACTTTCTCTGCAAAAATTATATCATACCTTCTTTCTTTAATTTAAAGTCTAGGATCATTGTCCGACAGCATTTCCAAACCAAATTATCTGATATATAGCTGAAAAAATGTCAGGATTAGTTGAACGGATTTTCGGGGGAGAGGGGGAACTCAGCTCTTTAACTGTTCAGTTTGGTTCGGATTTGGGTCACATTGGGTCATATCAATATGTATTTGACCCACCTTGACTAATCACCTCAAGGAAGTAATTCATAAATCAGATTTCACGTGTTACCATAGTTAACTCTTGAAAGAATACTCGTCTTCAGTACACAGTATACTTTGCAGAATTTTATGCTGCGTTCTCCGCAGCCATTCTGCGTCATGAGGTCGGTTATGATCCAACCAGTACCTTTGTCACAGACAGTATGGCAGTTTCATAATAAAAGGTGTCAAATTCAATTTTTTCATGGTTATATACCCTATGTTAAGGAAGTCATCAGGTTTCAAGCTGAACTACCAAGAGTAAATGACATTCCTGTTATGTCAAATGCTGAAATGAGTCAATTTTTCCCTGAACGTGAAAGGAGGTTAAATCCATTATGCAGCCTGGAGAGAGACCCTATTGAAATGCTTTTAGTTGTAGAGTATATACAGCAAACTTGTCTCACGTTGACAAACAAACCGCATGTTAAGACCAAAGTTCCAGAATCGTGGATGTCATGTTCTAAAACGGTCTTTCTGACATAAAATACACAGAACTAAATCTGTACGCGCATATCCACAGAACGAGACATCACAAAGCGATACACATAACAGCAGTAGGTAGTTCAACTTAAGGTTGTAGCACTAAATAAACAGCGAATAATCAAACAAGCATTTCTAACAATATGAAATTCACCTCCCAACCCTGCCTCCCCCACCTTGGCACCCTATCACGGAACAACTTTGCTACGATTCCTAGTCGATTACTCAACATGGTTTCCTGCCACGTTGCTTCCAACTGTCCACGTTGTGTTCACCAGGTGATGTAGGGTTGTTATGACAACTTCGCCGGCCTGTGAGGCTTTGCTTTCCATCCCTGGCGATCGCTGCCCACGTTCCAGCGAGGATAGGGCCCCCGTATACACGCCGCTACCGTCTGTTTGCAGCTGTCGCACTCAGGAGCCGCGCGGTTTAAACATGGGCTTGGCACGACGAGAGCCGACAAGTTTCCTCTCGAAACAAACAAAAGGAGTTAATCTTCTCCATCAACCCCCTGCACCCACCCCTTCCCACCAGGCGCCCCCCCCCCCTCCAGATGCTACGCTATCTGTAGAAGAAGGACTTCCCAAATTCTGCCTAGAGGGAGGGGGCCAGGGGCTTGTATGTGTGGTACCGTTGGTTACCGTTTAAGCTGCGGCTCACAGAGGGCAAAGAGCTGTCAGTTGATCTCTGTTTGAATGTGACATTTATAACAGGCTGCAAACAACAGCTATATGTTTTTCTTAAAAAAATTAAAGATGTGTGCCTTGAGGAATTAATAACCAGTGTTAATTTCAGGCAATTAAACTGGATACAAAGCGAAAGGTAACCAGCTGAAGCTACAACTTGGTAGAGTCAGTTTCAAAACATAATCATACCACCATCATATGGCATTTTTTAAAATTAATTTTAATTGTTTAGGAGGCTGGCAGGAGCCAGAACCTTACATAGACAATTAGGTCTGATTGTATTTTACAGTCCTGTGTATGTGTGTGTGTTTTTGTGTATGCATGTGTATGTGCGTGTGTATGAGTATGTGTGTACATATGCATATTTGTGTGTATGTGTATGTGTATGTGTATGTATGCACACATGTGTACGCAGAGGTTTGTGTATGTCTGCGTGTTTGTATGCTTATGTGTGTGTATGAACGTGCACTTGTGAGTGTGTGTGCGCGTACATGAGCGTGCGCTTGCGTATGTGTGTATATATATATGTGTGTGTGCTTACATACGTGTGTTTCTGTGTGTGTTTGTGTGTGAGTGTGTGTGTGCTTACGTACGTGTGCGTGTCTGTGTGTGTGTGTGTGTGTGTGTGTGCGTGTGCTTACGTACGCGTGTGTGTGTCTGTGCCCACGTCATTGTTGACTGCATGAAGGGTTGCTCATAGGTGCCTGGCATTAGCTGGGTACCTGGCACTCAGTGTGCCCAAAGGCTCTGTGTTCCAGCAGTCCTGCTAGGCCCCACAAAGACCTTAATACCCAGCAGATGTCAATGGAGGATTACCAGGGCTCTGAGCCCGGGGGGCTCGTCCGTTTATATTCAAATCCCCTTCCATATTGATGGCCCTGGTATTGCCGATTTATCTCAGGGCATTATATTAGACACGCCTGCAGTTCTGCAACCTGCGTGATTACAGCACGGAAATCAGGCCAGTTTTATTCAACCGCTCATAGGCTTAGCGCTTTAAATCTCGACGGTGGACCCTGGACCGGCACTTGTGTTGGGGGGGATTGAGGGTAGAAGGGGGGTGTCTTGGTGTCATGGAGACTGGGATGTCCATTCAGCATATAGCTATATAGCTATGATTGAGGGATGCTTGTTCCGGCACAAATGGGCTTTTCTGTATCACATGGTCTGTTGTGATGAGAAATCCCTCGGTGAGCCCTTGAGAAAGGGACCGTATGAAAACAACAACTGTTATTGTGTCTGACTATTGTATTGGTTCCTTGCTAAGGCATACAACGGCAATATCCTTCCTGAGAATTAAACCTGCAACCTATGAATTATAATCTGAGCTTCCCTAGCCATTATACTACATTGACATCCTTCAACATTATACTATAGTGCCGCCATCATTAGAAAAAAAACACTTTTCGCTCCACAAACTTGCAGATATATTGATATTGTGCAAAAAATGATAGAGATTATTCTTAAGGAATGACTTCTAATTTCAGAGGATTCTGATGTGAGAGGGGTTTATTTTTCTTACGCTTGGGGCTGAATGTCTTTCTCCGCTCAACAGTTTGGATTTCAGTTATGGGTATGAGTGTGTAAGAAAGGAAAAGCAGAAGTGTCTTTGTGAAATTTAAAATAGGGGGAAACTCCCTGACAAACTGTAAAAAAGGAAGCACATAACAAAATAAATATCTCTGTGGAAGATCTGAAAACTCAAAAATACGTGACAATACCCCCCTCCCCCCGAAGCCCTACCAGTATGTCAGTGTGTGAGTCTCATCAATGTGTGTGTGTGAGTGTTTGTGTGTGTGCAGGTGTATTGTTGTGTGTGTGTGTGTGTCCCAGTGTGTGTATGTGCCCATGCACAACAGCCAAATTTTCCCCTTGGGAAGCACTTGGTCAATCTCCCCTTGGGTTTACACGAGACTCAGTTAATATGTTAATGAGCTAAGGACATCTCCTCCCCTTCCTTTTCTAAGAAAACAACAACAAAAAACGTAACTGTTAACCTGCGGCACATAAAACAAAGGCGGGACCGCCCTCGGAGCGGAGATAGCAGGAATGGCAGCGCACGCATTCTCTGATTGGACAGTGGAAGTCCTTGGCCTCATTAGAGCCATGTTTGCTTAAACGGCTCAGATTACTGTGAGACAGAAATCAGCCAGACATACTGTACAAAGTCTTATCCCATGCTAAGAAATTCACGTGTCAATGGTCCCATGGCCTTCGAGTTAAACATAATCGTCTGACATTGTTCCTTGTGCTGCTTCAGCGCAGTGTTGTTTTTAATTACAGATATTTCCTCTGGCTTTTATTTTTCTTTTTAATTTCTTTGTTGAAATGTGAAATTTGTGGCATCAAATAACCCTCCTGCATTTGATTTCCTGTGCACTCCCTAAGTACGCTGGTTCTGTAGGTCATCAATGCAAAAGTGAACCCGACTAGCCTAGCTGCTAAATAAAAGTAAAATGAAATAAATTAAGATGTAGCAGCGATTGCTTAACCAGCTTAACACTGCAGTCAGGTTCTCAGAGGGTGGGTCATGTCATGGAAAAAGAGGCACGGCCAGGAATTGATAAACATGACACCGGCATCCCCCACCCATAGGATATTGATTATAGTAAACTTTTTTTGGGGCCCCTGTCCAGCCCGGGGCCCCACGAGTCATTCAGGGCACTCACGCCTTTACAGTGCCTGTGCAGTGAGGTGTAAAAATTATGACACGCCTCTCCTTGCTTCTCAACCCAACAGCACTAATACTACTGAATAAAAGTAAAATTAAATAAATTAAGAAGTAGCAGTGAGCGCCACACTCAGAAAATGGCCAGCTTACACTGCACTCGGATTTCCAGAGGGTGGTTAATTAAGGAAGGGGCTATGCCAGGAATTCTGGGCTTCATAATAACATAACACTGGTGCCCCCCATAAGATACTGATTATATGGAACATTTTTGGGGCCCTGTCCAGTACTGGTCCCTCTGAATAATTTAGGGCACTCACCCCTTTACAGTGCCTGTGCACTGAGGTGTAAAAATTATGACACGCCTCTCCTTGCTACTCAATCCGATACTATATCATTACTCATAGTTTAGGGTTGAATTGCCCTCATTCTCCTCGGAATCTTTCCCTCATTCTGCTGTGACTGGTTGAATAATACTGCTTGCATCTGCACATGTAACTCCAAGCTCCTCTGCTTTGTGAAATGCATTCATATTTCTCATTTATGTCTAGCATTTGTCCTCATCCTGAGTGACTTACACAGCTTTTTTAAATACGCTATCTAATTAAACCGTTTGATATTCACTGAAGCAATGCAGACAAAGAACCCATGCTGTAGGGTAGAACAGCAGCACCCTAGCTTGGGAATTGAACCTGCAACCTCTGCCACGCCCAGGGCAACATTCCTTTGTATTTTAGCACAACCCCTTTCGTTCTCCACTTCCCCAATGCAAGCACGCGCTAGTGAGGTTTTTTTCAAGTATCAAAAAATAAACCCTTTTGATCGAGGGGATGTGGATGAGGTCAGGGAACGTGGTCGATCGAATCGAAATTTTACCTTTCCATTCGCCTTACCTTCCTTTAAATGTCATCGAAGCCCCCCATAGCAACTTGGCAGAAGTTTTCAGAGAGTGGGATTGTGAACATGTTGAATGGGGTTGTGCTTGTACCCTTTGCTGGCGGGAGTAGAGATGAGGGAATGATGGATTGTGTTCTCTCCTTCCCCTCGCTGAACGTGCAATGGAATTTCACCCCAAGTTGCCAACGTCCTGCATCCGGGCAAAACCGGATTCGCTCAAATAAGGAGAAGTGACTTTGAAGAAGCAAACTTTTAACTTGGAACGGAATTCAGCCACTAACCACGATACTACACTGCCACTCTGCTATCATCGGCCCACAAGGCTTCCCAACAGGTAACAGGTATTGACAGGGAGAGCTCACCTGGACTGGAACTTCTTCTTCTTCACCTGGGAGGACAGCTTCATGCTCTGGGCCATCTGGCGCGTCTCCTCCTCCTGGCAACGGAACGTGACCATCTTGGTTGCCATGGTGAGCCCTCTTCGTCGTCGTCGTCTGAATGCCTTGGATTCGTGTTCGTGGAGTCTTGGGGAGGAAGACTGTCCTCACAGCTGGTCCAGCCTCACCTGCAGAATGAACATGTTTTAATACCAAAGGGCCTTTGTACTTTCAATTTACAGATGAAGGAGTTTACTTGACGAGAAAACGTTCTTTTGCACAGCCTAAAACTGCTGGTGTCATTTTGAGAGCTGTGGCGTAAGGCTGATTTTTGTCATTACTAAACCTTAAATGATTAAAACAATTGATTGCACAGTCAATATGGCCATTTGACCAAATTGGCCATATTGGTTTGATTTTAAGGATTGATTTTAAGGACCACAGTTTTTAAAACACATAGCTGAGGTGTTCCATTTTTAATGCAGTTATGTGGTCCTGTGGTTAAAACCTGACGTTTACACTCCTGGTACATGTAGTGTAGTGGTGCAGGAGCTGGACCCAAACACAAGTGACCCCCCCCCCCACCCTTCCCACTGCCTATAATAAAGAAAATACTCATAAGGAAGGTGGACTGCTTCTATAATTGGTTGGAATGAAAGTAAAAAATATACACTTGCCCTCCAGGAACTTAGCTGCTCAGCCCTGCACTTGGTGCTTATCCAGAATTGGTTCAAAACACCATATCCTGGGGAGGAAATAGATATGTTTTTTTCTCCAAATAACTAAGCTCTGTAAGTCACCTTCAGCTTTTTCTAGAGAAATAAATAATGCAGTGGATTCTTCAAAGGTGCATTCCGGATGCCTGACCCGCTCTTTGATCCCACAACCAGTCATTCAGCCACACACCTCAGTATTATCTGGTCTGAGCAGAACTACACGCGCCTGTGTTAACTTACAGGGCCTCTTCAAAACTTCCACAAAACTTTCAATCGATTGACCTTCCGAATGTAACATATCTGTGTGGTAAAAAAAAAAATAAGATAAAAAACCTTTGTATCTCCATTTTTTCCTTTTCTGTGCTTGTTTGAGACATAACAATGTAGAGATTGCATCATCAGGGTATTATGTGTAATGTTGTCTTGTGTATCTGTGATGAATAAAATTTATTCAAAATACATTTATGAATACATACAGTCTATTCAAAATGGAGTGACTTGGTATTTTGTTACATAAAACTTGTCTGATGTTTTGTAATATAATAAAAAATGTTTTTCTCAGTCCCTGAAATTTTTATTACCTTTGTCATGCAAAACACCCTTGCCCTTTCAAACGGGTTGCCCAGGCTTAGGTGGAATCTTTGTCTGGAGTTTCTCCAAGTTTACCCTGTCAGACATGGCCCATTGATATGAGGCAATATGATTTTACACAGAGAGTTGGCAATGCTTGATGCAGCTTGCCAGGTCATGTAGTATATACAGAAGCGCTAGAGGTGTTCCGTTCCAGACTTGACTCATGGCTGGATTCTCTCTAACCCGTAGGTACCAAGTCCTGGAAGTCCATAGTGTCCTGTGGTTTCTTGGTTTTTTTCAGCACGTAATTTCGACTCATTTAAACTCATTAAATGCGTTCCTTGATTGGCTAAAGATAGCTAGCCACGCACTGATTTTCCTGAAAAGAAACCAGTGAAACCTGCGGGCCGTCAGACCTCTAGGAATGGATCCTGACACCATGGCTCCAGGCTGTAGGTAACTGACAAGCCAAGATGCGCTCCATGCTCTATTCTGGTGTGTTCCTGTTCTGGTAGTGAACGTTAGGCAAGAGACGCTGATGTTTGAAATTAGGCTTCATGATCCCCAAGAGGGTGGAGCTACATGTGAATGGCAACAAGTGACTCGATTGACCCAATCAAAAGTTATTTTTTCCCTCTACAGCTGGTGTGCTCATTGTATATGTATACTTATAGTATATGGTAGCTCCTCCCATTCTTAGTTCATTGCCACGTGTTCCACGCACATCCCGACGCCTCAGAAGATAGCTGAATGTTCAGCTTCACGGGAAGGAAAGCTAAAAAAAGAAAGAACCAGAAATGGAGAAGTGGATATCTGCTCCCATTAACGGAATTATTCCTTTGTGGGCCATTGAGCGAGTAATAATTCATTAGTTCAGGTCCACAATACGCCAGCCTGCCCTCGTTATGTCCATTAATCACCCACAGTCCTCTGTTCACCCGAGCGTGCTGAATGAGCAGAATTAGTCTGATCTGAGCAGATAGCTCAATCTCACCAATCAGAATGGTGCTGCCGTACCTGTACGCAGGTATAAGCGTGTGATGGCAAAGGTGAAATCATGATTTGCAGTATGATGTTTATGATGTTTTGGGAGTTAGTCATGCAACTCAGAGGTGCACGTCTGATTCCCTTGTAACTGGGGCTCGTAACTCTGACACTGGAGATTCAGTTCCCAAGCAGGATACTACCACTGCACCCTTGAGCAGTGCACTTTACTTAATTGCTTTAGCAAATATACAATAGAAAGGGAGAGCAAATGTTAACTGTGTCAGTCTCCTTACAGACCAACATCTGCTAAATGCTGACAATGTAATTTGCGGAGCCTTTTTATGAAGATCTGTTTGTTTCCCCATTGTACCAGACTGCCCTGCCAAATAAGTAAATAAATAAGTACAAACATACATACATATATACATACATACTGTGCATACATAAGGAGTTTAGCTTTCAAATTAAGAGATCTAGGCCTCTAATGTAGAGGTCATGGGTTCGATTCCCAGGTAGAGGGGTGCTGTTGTACCCTTGAGCAACGTATGTGACCTGGATTGCTTCAGCAAAGTATCCAGCTGTATAAATGGACAGTGTCCATTTATATGCAAAACTGTGTTAGTCACTCTGGATAACAGCATCTGCTAAATGCCTAAATGTGATTCAAAATGATATATATGACACACCATATATCATATCAATATTTATTATATGGGCATATACCATATGTATCTAATTCATACCGCACGAGACTATGGATGAAGAAGTATCATGCTGAAGGGCGCATAGATGTGCCCCGCCT
Organism: Albula glossodonta; assembly: GCA_019788955.1. Lineage (NCBI taxonomy): Eukaryota > Metazoa > Chordata > Actinopteri > Albuliformes > Albulidae > Albula > Albula glossodonta. The sequence continues at coordinate 397,804 of JAFBMS010000094.1, forward strand.
GGGAGTTGAACCTGCAACAACTGATGCGTGAGAGAGGTGTCATGACACCAGAAATGTGTGCAGCTACAATAAGCTGTCAATCAATTATTTATTTTAACTCGATCAAGAGGTTGTGCCCCACCCACTTTTAGGGTGTCACCATACCTAGATCTGTCATCACTACCTGTTACACGCCCAATCCACCTGCATTACTCATCCCTGATATTTTGTGATACTGTGTATCACATCTTGTAATTTGGGAGTTGTGTTGCACAAAAATGCAACATTAAAAATTGACATGCCAGTGAAAGTGCAGGTATTTTTGCTGCAAAAGTCAATGTTAAAGTTATTTCCCATGTACCATGATGTGTGTTCTTACAGCTGTGAGGTAGCTATTCTGTTCATTAAAATACTGAGGGCATTACTTTACCAACTAGCTCGGTGAACTACTAAGTCACCACTCTCTGCCTACAGTTTATGAGTATGATGTGAAGTAAAATGAGGAAGGATATCCAGGTGGGTGGACAATCAACATACTTTGATTGGGGGCTTTTTCTTCTGACATCAGTTGTCCTTCACTGCTAGCACATTAGCAAAATGTGGAGACAGCCAGCCATTCACAGATATAAAAGTCACAACTCTACAACACAATGCAATATTCACAGCTTCGACAAAACACAAGGGAATGATGAAGATGGAGTGAAGAAAAAAATAAATAAGTAAGAGAAAATTTGCAGAGTTAAAGTCATATTTACACTACAAGTACTCAGTGTCTTACAGGTGTTCTGTTTCAAAGCTTTCAAGCTGCCAGATTTAGACAGACTGATATAACGATGAGCAAACCGAATGGGGGGGGGAGATTGGGGGGGAGGGGGCGGGTGAATCTGCAGAGAATCTCAGAATCTCAGCCCGCCGAGCTCCAGAGAGAAGCACCGCTTAATTTAACCTCTAAAAATAACCGCCAAGGACGTCAAAAGACGCCATCTCCCAAACAATCCGTCGCAGACATCTACCTGCCTGCGAGGACGAGAGAACAGTCCCAGGCACCCCCGCAGGAGAAGAACGCACCCTCTCTAAAAATGCCAACTGGGGGTCTAATCTCCCCTTTAATTCCACCCTCACCCCCACCCCCACCAATTAATCTCCGGTTAATGACCCAGCAGTATCTCCATGGAGACGCCGGTGTCCTCTTCCAGGGTAAACCGAATGAAAAGGTAATGGAAAAACCCACATAAGCTGAATTAAAAACACAGAGCAGCTTCAGAACACAAACTGTGACACTCACTCACTGCGATCTTGAGGGAGAATGACTCTTCAGGGCACCCCGGGAAGAAGGAGAGGACCTTCTGGACAACAAAACAAGGACACAACTCTCTCTCTCTTTCTAACTTCCTCTCTCTCTCTCTCTCTCTCTCTTTCTAACTTCCTCTCTCTCTCTCTTTCTCTCTCGCTCTCTCGGAGCTCAAAGTGTCCTTCACCAACAGAATACGTGCCCACAACACAATGCACCCTCCTTCACAAGTTGGTAAATATAGATCATCCCCTCCTACTGCCCCCCCCCCCCCCACACACATACACACACACACACACACACACACACTCCCCCACATCCACACCCACTCCCACCATCCATAACCCCACCCCCCCCCACCCCCCTCCATGATCAATGCAAACCATTCAGATAGATTTACAGCAGCCAGCGGACAATGGAAACAGACCACAACTACACAGCTCAACCGAGCCAAGCGCTGTGAGAATAGGTGCTCCAAATATAGGGACAATGGAGGCCATGCCAAAAGTGACTGGGGCCAGATTCAATCAAATGCACTGAGCCCCTTTAAGGACAAACACAATTCAATCAAAGCACATTAAACATGTGACTTACGTTATAGTATGATTTTTATTGAGGTTGTTGTTTTATTAGAGATGTGCATTGACGTTGTTTGAATGTGTTCCTTTTACTCGAAAAATACGGAGAGAGAGAGAGAGGTAAAGGTATAGGTAAGGTAAAAGAGTGAGTGAGAGAGAGATGATGTACTTTTAAAAGAAACAATATCATTCCCAACCAAACCCAAACACGAAAAAATACAAAAACGTTAAACCATCTTTTATCGATGTGTTATTACAAGATACATGTGACAAATTTTTATAATCTGACTTCAAACAGCCCATCATTATTTTTTGGCTGTTAAACTCAATTGGATTATCAAGTGACAGTGCGAGACAGAAAGACAGAAACAGCACCGAAACACTAATAGAGTGAGAAAGTCATCCTTCTTCATCCATGTCATCCTCGGTCCATTATAATAGCAATCCATGTTTTAGAGACTGAAGCTGATTAACTGCAAATAGAGCCATCAGCAGACACCTGGGCCGCCCATTTTAAACACAAAGAGTTAACTGAGTTTAACTACGATACATTTTTTTGGTAAATTTTTTGGTAAATATGGAATAGGTTGCCAGGTCATGTAGTTGAGGCAGATAACCTTGCCATGTTCAAGGCCTGACTTGACAAAGTCAAGATATTCTTTAGCTGAAATGGCGAGCTCAGCTGGGCCGAATGGCCTTTCCTCGCCATGACATGTTCTTATGTTCTTGTATGAACGATGCCAAACAACTGCCAAGGTAAACAGCGAAAGCTGAGCAGAGCCCCCAAAATTTCCCAAAGCAAATTCCCCTGTGACTCTCTGTTTACAAATCCTATGGCACACTGGGTAATTTCAGGGATTGTCCATGAATGCCCACCCTTTGTGGGGTAAGACCAAACCAACAACAACACTCCACCCAAGCGGTATCGACTGAGGGCATTCACTGGGGCCAGCCTAGTGGAAAGCTGTGATAATTGGTCAAAACCCACGGCTCTCAAGCTGTAAAAGACCATTTAAATCCCCCTTCATTTCGCTGGTATTGACTGCCCCCCGTGACAGAAATCAAACCTGGCTGGGCTGCTGAGAGGGACCCAGTGGGGAGAGGTATTTACACCGACTATAAAGAAATGCAACATTTCGGTGAACACACTGAAAAGCGCTCGCTGGGAGGCATGTAATGGCAAACAATTTTACTATCGAGCTTTATGTGTCTATCCCCTCCTCTCACTCCCTCTCTCTCTCCCTCTCTTTGATTTTTTTTCCTTTTTCTTTTAAAGCATAATTGTTATGGGTTAACGGATTAAAGCTTGTAAAAATGGTTATAGTAAATCTGATTATGAAAAATCCTGTGTTCCCTCCCTCTCTCTTTCCTTCTCTCTCTTTCCCTCATTCTCTCTTCCTCATCATCTCCCTTGCCCCCCCTCCACCCCCCCACCCCAGGTTGCCCGAGCTTTGTTGGCCACACCAAACCAACTAGTAAGATGTTACCCTAAAAAACAAGTACCTCATAAGAAATACACACATGTACTTATGCAAACAGACATATAAAAATGGTAGATAATACAGTGAAACTTTGAGAGACATTACATTTAGGAATGACCCACATGTAGTGATGAAAAACATTAGATTGGAATCGGCCCTGTCCTAGTGCTGTTTCAATCCACTGCATGTAGTAGCAAAGCATTCCATTTTCAATTAAAAAAACTTCTGTCAAATCATTAATTTTAGGGGTTGAAAAATCCTATTAATGTCATTAGTTTTCCTTTTCTTTCAAGTATGACAAACATGTTTATAGAGGGCAATTTAGTTTGAAATCCGTGCAACTTCTTGCATACTCAATAAATTGTGGCCTCATGCACAATGTTTTGGTAAATAAGATTATCACGATCACGATTACTTGTTCTTTAACAAAACAGGATTTTCCCGCCCACGAACAACATCATCTACCGGAATTGTGTGACTTGTATATGACATGTCTTAGAAACAGCTGATATAAAAGTGGCTCTGAATTTCCCCTGGTCCGCTTTCTGGAATATTCTCAGAGGCAGTGACAAAAGCGCGCAAAATGAGGAAGACACAACTACGCAAATGAGATCTGGGAAAAGCACCAGCGGACGAGGAGGAATTTGTCAAGGATCACAGAAAGTGAGCGAAATGACTCATTTGCAAAGGAAAGTTTATGTTGGCAGCCGTGTTAAGTTGGCAGAACATTTAAAATAAGCTGGTAATACAGCAACATAGCTTTCGTTCTTATGGATTAAATACCAATATTGTGTGTCAACCGCACCTCCATTCATTCTCAGTACAGGCGCGGCTTCCCATTGTGGTTTGAACAAGATAAATTCTCATCTAAAAAAAAAGAAAAACTGACAAAAGATTATCATTTCAGCATACGGTACTTATGATAACCATATTCTCTTAAAAGCTGTGTAAAGAAAGAAATTGTGGAGATCATGTTAATAAAATGTGCCTGTAATTTATGAATGCATTTTCTAGACACAGATTCACTTTTCCAGCTCATTTGGGAGCACTCTACTTAAAATAATATTCTACTTACTAACACAACCCACCTTGGTAATGGAACTTGTTCTCACAAGTGGGTTGCACTGTATGATAGTGCTGTATGAGACTGTATGACCATAGGAGTTACACAGTGTGACAGGGTGCTGTAGGACACTGTATGACCATAGGAGTTACACAGTGTGGCAGTGTGCTGTAGGACACTGTATGACCATAGGAGTTACACAGTGTGGCAGTGTGCTGTATGACACTGTATGACCATAGGAGTTACACAGTGTGGCAGTGTGCTGTAGGACACTGTATGACCATAGGAGTTACACAGTGTGACAGTGTGCTGTATGACACTGTATGACCATAGGAGTTACACAGTGTGGCAGTGTGCTGTAGGACACTGTATGACCATAGGAGTTACACAGTGTGGCAGTGTGCTGTATGACACTGTATAACCATAGGAGTTACACAGTGTGACAGTGTGCTGTATGACACTGTATGACCATAGGAGTTACACGGTATGACACTGTGCTGTAGGACACTGTATGACAATAGAAGGGGAAACATATGGTCGAGAGATGCCATCTGTGGCAATACAACCTGCAGCTCCCACTCCTACTTTACAGAATGCCCCTAAATGTTTATCCAATGGGGAAAGCATGTTACATAATACTACATTTTAACCAAGGGCAAAACGCCTGAGAGGAAGGAAGTTTCATTCATTCATTCATTAGTACAGCTCCGTTTAAAGTAAAGCAAAACGTGCTTTACATATACATATGGGCTTTGGAGTTACAGTATGCCCACCTACTCAGACAGTATACTCACCTATTAACCCTATTACCATTAATACATATGGGCTTTGGAGTTACAGTATGCCCTCCTCCACAGACAGTATACTCACCTATTAGCCTTATTACCATTAATACATATGGGCTTTGGAGTTACAGTATGCCCACCTCCTCAGACAGTATACTCACCTATTAGCCTTATTACCATTAATACATATGGGCTTTGGAGTTACAGTATGCCCACCTCCTCAGACAGTATACACACCTATTAGCCTTATTACCATTAATACATATGGGCTTTGGAGTTACAGTATGCCCACCTCCTCAGACAGTATACTCACCTATTAGCCTTATTACCATTAATACATATGGGCTTTGGAGTTACAGTATGCCCACCTCCTCAGACAGTATACTCACCTATTAGCCTTATTACCATGAATACATATGGGCTTTGGAGTTACAGTATGCCCACCTCCTCAGACAGTATACACACCTATTAGCCTTATTACCATTAATACATATGGGCTTTGGAGTTACAGTATGCCCACCTCCTCAGACAGTATACACACCTATTAGCCTTATTACCATTAATACATATGGGCTTTGGAGTTACAGTATGCCCACCTCCTCAGACAGTATACTCACCTATTAGCCTTATTACCATTAATACATATGGGCTTTGGAGTTACAGTATGCCCACCTCCTCAAACAGTATACTCACCTATTAGCCTTATTACCATTAATACATATGGGCTTTGGAGTTACAGTATGCCCTCCTCCTTGGACAGTGTACTGACCTCATCAGTCAGCAGTGCTCTGCTGGGCAGGGTGGGTTCTGGCCCTGGTTCTGGCAGTCTTGCCCTTTGTCTAAATTGTGTGCCTTAGCTCCAGAGAGGTTCTATTTACATGCGGTGACCGTCTGCACCTGCCCTGGAATATCTGTGACCCCCCCACAGACTCCCCCCGGGGTGTGGTGCACAATGCAGGCCCGAGGTGCCAGCAACCACCCCCCCCCCCCACTGCTGGTCTCGTATGTCACCCTCTTGACACCCAACTAAGAATAACGCTGCTGCCATGTCGCTAAGCTAACGACCCCTTTCTGTCAGACTTCTGTGGGAGCGTGGGCCCAGCTCACAGCGGCTCTGAGGTCCACGGGCCCATCCTTTATTTATATGGCCTCTTACATCACGTCTCTAGGGAGACGGGAAGGTTACGAGGCCGCGTTGCGTGACAGGTGCCCCTGACAAAATGTTTACCCAGCCGCTTCCAGTGTGGCCTAGCGCTTGAGAGTTTCACTTGAGTTTTGTATGTAGTTATCTTTTTTTTTTTATCAAAATCCAGCAATCATCCCACATTATTTTTCCTAAAATCCACCTTTATTCTTAACCTAAATCTGAAAATCCATCAATATCCCTGATACATTTCTGAAAATCCACTGTCTTAAACCAATGTTTTTCATGAAATTCAACATCAAACCCAGTGAATTAAAAAAAAAAAAAAACTCCGCTGTACATATCTGTACTGTATTTAAGATCCCCCTCACCCACTACCCCATTTTCAACCTTCCCCCTCCCAGAGACTCCTATGTGTATTTACTCTGAACCTACCCCAACGATTTCTTTAAAAACACACAGTATCTGGGCCTGCATCTGAGATTAAAACAATGACAAAACCATACCTTCTTTTGGCTCTTGAATACTGATTCTAACCCCTGTTACTTCTGTTGCAACAACATTACCAAGGTAACCAATACAGGACCCCCACAGGCACCCATATCATGACAGAGCCAGGAGGAAGAGGGGCTGGTGCTTTTTGCCCAGTGCTTGGTTTGGCACCAGTGAAGTGCTTCTGTCTCATTTTGGTAATCTGACACTCATTAAGGTCTTGTTGACTTGCAGAGCTGTAGGGGGCAGTTATAAATTGCACCAATTAAAAACATACTTTAAACAAATTCATCATGCCATTTTGATGTGAGTGGCCTTGTTGAATTTTTCCAGTTGATTTGTAAGTTATGTTCCTTTTCTAGAGGGAAGACAAAGGGACAGTAGGGTGGCACAATGGCTCTGTGGACAGGACAGACCTCTGTTTAATTTCCATCACTGCCAGGCTCTTTCTGTAAGGAGTCTGAATGCTCTCTCTGTCTCTGCATAGGTTTCCCCGGGCTCTCTGGCTTCTTCTGATAGTCCGAAGCCAAGTTAGACAGACTCAACTTGCTCAAGTTTCCCGTAGCAATGTGTGTGTTTGTGTGTGTGTGTGTGTGTGTGTGTGTGTGTGTGTGTGTGTGAATTAGTGTTTGTATGTCTGGCCCTGAAATTGACTGGTCACTTGACCAGGGTGCCTCCCTGCCTTTTGCCCAATGCATTGCATTTTGGGATAGGATCCAGACCCTGGATTGGATGAAGATTGTATAGTCGATGGATGGATGGATAGATGGATAGGGGTGTACTGAAAAAGAGGGTACAAAAGAGTCATTCAGAAATGAAAGGTGAACCTTAAATCTAAATGAGGTAACTAGGTGCCTCTGTAGACACAAGGAAGTATTTCCACTTGAACATTGAGGACTAAAAGACACTTAATTAAAACCTGTGACTAGGAAAGTCAAGTATACAGCATTCAAATGAGGACATTGCCCCTAAATCAAGATAATAGTGGTCTGGATGTCAAATTTGGCATAATTTCACCAAACACCCTTAGTTCTGTGAGAGTGTGAGAGAGTCTGAACTTCTGCAGGTAAAAACGGGCTCACCTGTCAGACCTCTGGATGCATTTCCTTGGTGTGCCGGAGATTGAGAGGCAGCGCTACCAACGGGGGTATCTTAACGACCGTCACTCAAGGGATGCTCCGACTGAAACAAAGACCAGCACGTCGCCGCGGAGGCTAGGGATCTTTCTCACGGCACAATCTGCGCCCGGGATCAGAGGCAGAACTTCATTAGCGAGAGCCACGCGCGGGTTTCCATGAAAGGAGACGAATTTCCACTCCTTATCAGGGGAAAAAAAAGGGAAGGAGAGAAAAGAGAAAAATAATGAGATGATATATCTTGTCACTATCAGGTTGGGATGGGATGAGGTTGCGGGGGAATGCGTCAAATGCAAAAAGGAGATATGGAAATCGATCTGCTCCCTCCCGGTTTAGCAGCTTCTGAGCCTTTTCAGAAACTTCGTCAGGCAGAGACTTTAACTCCTTCAAAGGACCCAAAAGCAATTTGGGAACTGTCATAAGGATGCGGGGACCCAAACCATCACGCTGCCAGTGATGCGTATGCTAAGCTAACGTGTATCAAGGCTAAACATGACTGGGACTACAGACGGACTGCAATTAGCTCAAAGCTAAGTCCTAAATGTGGACACACATATACATATCGATTAAATTCTTGATGCTAAGGTTTGAAATGGCCAATGAGTCTTGGGAGGCTGTGGTGGGGGGTGGGGTTGAACAGCTGATAGCAGAAGAGTAATTGCAGGAGGTCCTCAGGTTACGACGGTCTCGAGTTACGACAGTTTCGTGGTTACGATGCACTCCCATAAAATACTTAAATAACCTAGTTTCGACCTAAGTGGTTTGGTTCGTAAATACGACCACAGAAATAAAGATAAGAAATTGATCTCGCTTTTTTTTTTATTAATGTTTCATTTAATTACTGTGTTTTATATGTCCTTCAGGTGTTGTGTGTACAGTGTGAATGTCTTAAGGTGTTAATTTAGGTATAAATTCCGATTTACGTCGAAATTCGGCTTAGGACAAGTCGTAGCAACGGAACTCGTTCGTAAGTCGAGGACCCCTTGTACATACATATGCACTTACATACATAGAGCAAACATATATGTCTTCATTAAAATGGGTCCCTCATGATTTAGGGTGGGTCCTAGTTCCCACCCAGGCACCCCATAATTCAAAACCTGGTTAATATGTTGTATAAGTGAAATGAAGTTACCTGCAATAGCTACACTAGAATAATAACACTTAGCATAAAACGCATACGGAACAGGGAAACGAAACGGAAAGTGCACTGATCCTTGACAGGGTAAAGCAAAGGCACTCCTGCCGAGTTAATTCTGGCAGAGAGAGCCCAACCCGATGGTAACTCTCCGTCTCTCTCTCTCCCTCCGCTCGTCGCAGGCCTACCCAAGTCCCCGCTTTAGTCTACCTGCTCGAAAATCCAATTACACACAGAGGTGGAGTTCACCTGCAGCTGACCGTCGGGGGAGCGCAGCCTCAGAAAATCTGCCGGTGTGTGAAAGACCAGGAGGATTTGGAAACTTTTTCTTCCATGGAGCGACAGAGTGGGGAGGAAAGGAGGCTGAAAGAGCAGCTAATCCACATTACTCAGCCAGGTCATTCCCTTCTATTTCATATGAACAGTGTAAGGACTCTGAGAAGACATACCCCCACACACTCCAATACTGTAATAATGATTTTGGCTGATGTACAGTATAAAAAGTCTCAGTCACTCACGTGATACAGATTCCCCCCTTTAGACTCATGCCATGCACAAACGCACACATGCACGCACACACGCACACATGCACGCACACACGCACACATGCACGCACAAACGCACACATGCACGCACACACGCACACATGCACGCACAAACGCACACATGCACGCACAAACGCACACATGCACGCACACACGCACACATGCACGCACAAACGCACACATGCACGCACACACGCACACAAGCACGCACACATGCACGCACACACGCACACAAGCACGCACAAACGCACACATGCACGCACAAACGCACACATGCACGCACACACGCACACACACGTACACAAGCACGCACAAACGCACACATGCACGCACAAACGCACACATGCACGCACACACCCACGCACACACGCACACAAGCACGCACAAACGCACACATGCACGCACAAACGCACACATGCACGCACAAACGCACACATGCACGCACACACGCACACACACGCACACAAGCACGCACAAACGCACACATGCACGCACACACGCACACAAGCATGCACACCACATTTACACATAAAAAAGTACATGCACACACATATATGCACACGTACGTATACGCAAACATTTGCATAAGTATACATATTTATTGGGTCATGTTTTGCTTTTTTTCTCTTCTTGTGTGTTTTGTATTCACTGTTGTGAAGCATTTTGTTACTTGTATTGAAAATTGCTATATAAATGTTATTATTTTTATTAGTAGTAGTGTTAGTATTTATGTTCACACACAGAAAAACACATGCAGTCAATTAGAAACGCATTCATTTATCTCCACACACACATATGGACACACACACGCCACCTAATGTCCATGTGTTAAATCAACTCAACAGTACAGTTCCTCTCATAGTGCGCATTTGATCTCTTTCGGACTCTGTTCGAGTGAAATTAGCGCAGCTTAAATGAACATGTTGGCCGTGTTCAGACACACACATCTTACTCTGGCACACAGTGGCTGTCGGGGACCTTCATGACTCTAACTGGCTCTATTAGTCTGACAGGAGCTATCCTGAGCTGCCTAAGGTCATTAGCACATGGACTGTAAGTTCAGATCCACCCTCCCTAGTCCCTCTCTCTCCCTTCCCTTCTCTCATTCCCTTTCTTTTTTATTTTTTTTGAATGGCCTTATGTGAATTTTTAGGAGATTTTTGTGTTGCTGTAGTGGGGTTTATTTATCTCCTTTACAGTTTAAACGTTTAGTTAAAAAAAAACCAAAAAACTAAAGTTTTAGAGAGTTTTTGGTTTGAGCTGATCTGCCAATTGGGGTATTAAAAGTTAAAAAGTCTCTCCTCGCTCTTCCTCTTTTTTCACTTGGTCTGTCTGTCTTTGCTGGTGCTTGTGTGAGGTGTTGATGCATAAACCCCCCTGCACAGATGGGAACACCTCCTCCTTCCTCCCTCGTTTCTCTCTCTTGTTCTCTCTCTCTTCGTCTTTGCCTACCTTAGCTCCTCTCATGTGTGTATTAACTTTCCTCATCCTAAAAAACCTTGCAGTAGTGAAGTCCAAGGTAAGGATTGGGGGGGGAGGGGGGGGGGGCTGCTGTTGCTTTGGTTTGAATTTAAACATGCATTAATACCTAGGAATCTCCTCTCTTCTACCTCCCTGTTCTGCTTTTTTAATATTGGTGATGAAGTCAGTCACCACCATTGAGAGCCCTTTCCTTTGTCAGGAAGAGAAGTAGCTCTACGTCTAAAAAAGAAAAAAAAAAACAACAAATATGGCAATGAAGGACTGCCTGACAAATTCACAGAGAGCGAAAGGAGAGACACTCTGACAGCCATGGACCCGCTGGATCCAAACGTGTCTCTGATCACGCCTCTGGGAACCAAAAACACAAAAAAGAAGGAAAAGGGGCAATTAACCATTAAATGAAAAATGAACGGAATGTACACACTGTATAGCGTAGTATTTAAATTCAGCTTTATTTGTGAGCTGTACATTTTTAAATAGCTGTGCAATTGAACCCAGGCAAGTCAACCTGACAGTGGCATGGGAAAACTGGCAGGGAAAGTCAGAAACCAGTCAGAAACCTTGAGCAGAGACCAGCTGAGAGAAGGAGCCTGTCTGCTTCTGGCCAGCACTGGGCAGAGAAAGAGTTAGGCAAGAGTAACTGCAGTGTCATATTATGAGGAAAATAACTTATGTGGATCATACTGACTCAAACAGCAATGAAAACAGTCAGGAGCATAGGAATAATAAAACAGACCTGTAGTATTTCAATTACTTTCTCTAATTGAGTTGTAGTAAGTTGTGCCCCCCCCCCCCCCCCCCCCCCACCATAGGCAACTCCCCTGGAAACAGTAACAATTACAATTAATGTAAAGTAAACAGATAGTTATTAGCAATGCAGTTTAGTATTAGATATGCGAACGTTGCAAGGGAGGGAGAGACAGGCTTATTGGGAGGAGGAAGTTGAAGAGGCAGGAGAAGCTGCAGAAGGTGCTGGAGAAGCTGCAGAGACTGAGGGTACAGGATCACCTGCAGGTGCAGGCCTCTCTACCTTCATAAAATATTGTCCCATGCTAGTCTGGAAGAATAGCTTCCTCTTCTCCTCCCAGATCTCCCTGTAACACCGCACAGCATCCAAGACCCCTCTGGAAACCTCAGTAAACCTGGCCATGTTGGGATCCTGAGCCTCAAACCCTGCCAACGACTCCTCTAGCAGGGCAAAAGATTTTGCCAAGCCCTTGGCTGTAAATTTCCGGGGCTCTGGGGTCAGGGTGTCTTCCTCTTCCTCAATCATCTGATTCTCCAGCTTAATGAGGTCCTCAGCAGATAACTCCTCTGCATGAGATGCCAGTAGCTCTGTGACATCATCGGCCTCCACCTCCAAAAGAAGCTGCTTACTCAGGGCAACAATGTTCTTGGTGATAGCCTCAACTGTCTCCTCAAACCCATAAAAATCATTCACAAACTGGGGACACAGCTTTTTCCATGCACCATTCATGATCGTCTGCCTCACTTCATCCCAAGCATCAGCAATGTTCTTTACAGCATCTCGGATGTTGTAGGACTTCCAAAAGTCCTTGAGGGTCAAGTCCTTCTGCTTCTCTGTTGCTCCTAAAGCCATGGCAATTGTCCTACGGAGGTAGTAGGCCTTGAAAGAGGTAATGACCCCTTGGTCCATAGGCTGTAACAGGGCAGTGGTACTAGCTGGAAGGTAAACCACGTTAACATTTGGATGAAAGTCACTCAAATTGGCAGGGTGACCAGAGGCATTGTCCAGCACTAGCAACACCTTAAAGGGCAGGCCCTTGGAAGCACAGTACCGCTCCACTTCTGGCACAAAGTGGTTGCCAAACCAGTCCTCAAATAGATCAAGGGTCACCCATGCCTTCTTATTTGATTTCCAGATTACAGGTAGTTGACCCTTCCAAATGCCCTTGAGTGCCCTTGGATTCTCAGCCTGATGCACCAGCATGGGCTTCAGCTTGCAGTCGCCAGCAGCATTACCCCCAAGAAGCAAAGTCAGTCTCTCCTTGCCGGCTTTATGGCCTGATGCTGTCATCTCCTCCTTGGTGGTGTATGTACGGTTCGGCATACGCTTCCAGAATAAGCCTGTCTCATCCACGTTAAACACTTGCTCAGCACAGTAACCACCATCCTTTATAGTCTGAGCCAACGCATCAGGAAATTCACTTGCTGCTTTATCATCGCCACTAGCAGCTTCACCTTGAACCTTAAAGTTATGCAAATTGGCACGAGCCTTAAACCGCATAAACCAACCCTTACTGGCCATAAACTCTTCACTTTCACTCCCTTCCCCCTTTTGACTACTCAAGGTTTCAAACAATCGCTTAGCCTTCTCCTGAATCAACAAAAGGCTCACTGGTATACGACGTTGATTCTGGTCTTCCAACCAAAGCACTAACAACCTTTCCATCTCAATAATGAGCCCACTACGCTGCTTAGTAATCACTGTCGATTTCATAGAAGCAGATCCTTTCACATGCTCAAGGATGCGATCCTTGTCCTTGATAATCGTTGCAACAGTCGAACGACTTAAGCCTAGCACGCGGCCAATGTTCGTCGGCGTTTCTCCCTTTTCAGAACGCTTTACAATGTCTAATTTCACTTCCATGGTGATGGCCTTCCTTTTCTTCGAAGCACTGCCATCAGAAGAGTCTGCCTTACGCTTGGGAGCCATAATAAAGGGCAAAAATTACACAAATCAGCAAAAAATAAGAGCGGGTTAACACACAGCAATCCAAAATGCGAACTCAGTGACGCTGCCTTCTTCAGTGTAATACTGCGTAACTCCATGTCCGCTGCTGCACGCCAACAACTACTTCTCGCGCGAGTTTCGTATTTATGAACTAAACCGCTTAGGGGGAAACTGGGTTTTTTAAGTAATTTATGGGAGTGCGTCGTAACCATGAAACAACGTAACTCGAGACTGTAGTAACCCGAGGACCAAGTGTACTGCCCTTATATGTGCAAGGCATGAGGGCTGGGAAAACAATACCGCGCAATAGGGCGGACGACCAATGCTTGGCATGCGCTGTGACAGCTTCGAAGTAAGAGCAGTGAGCGGAGAGCACAGGCTCCAGCCGGGCACTGCTGCGCGCTGCAGAGATGGCTCCCAGCAGTAAATTCGGGACTGCTGTGCGGTTCGAAAGGGGACACCTAAACAATTCATGGGTCCGCACAAAAGGGTTTCATGTTTCAGGAAAGTAAATACGAAATGGCAAGGGCTGGCCCAAAAGAGAAGGCCCACGTGACTGAGCGGCCTCGCTCACAGCCCAGGGACCCAGCCAGCTCTCCTAATGAGCAATTAAATCCACTCAATTATTACCTCTTAATATATGCAACCTTTTTTAATTCTCCTCCATGGGACATGCTGTGTCAAATCACATTCAGACGCAGGCGGTGAAGGGGATTTTAAACAGCCAGCAAGAAAAGCCTGAGAGACCGTGATTAAAGTTACTACAAAAATGGCATTTGAGTTGGCAAACTCCTCAATAACTTATTAATTAACATTTATTTATTAATTTATGTTTAACCTTTATTTAATTCGGGGTTTCTTGAGGTTGAGAAACTCTTTCTCAGGAGAGACCTGGCATAAACCTAAAAAGTTGGCAGAGAAGAAAAACATAGCATTCCATTACTCACACGCAGCCTAGTCACAAAACAAACAGTACACTACGACAGACTAATCCATATAAGTATGCATCTGGTGCACAAAGACAGTTTAATCTTTAACTTATCCTGTAATAACTTATTATAACTAATTTGATGGATTGTTACCCCCCCCACCCCCAAACAGGGTCATTTCAGCTGTGGCAAATGGCTGCCAGGCTCGAACCCCTGCCACCACCTAAAAGACGTAACCTGGAGACCGGTTGCCAGGCACATACTTGGGCATGTGCATTCCATCTCTGGTTCACCCACCCATTTATTGTGTAAGCCATAAAACTATTTCTGGATGACAGGCTGAACCCATGGGGTGTTGGCTGTGCGCTCTCTCTCTCTCTTTCTCTCTCCCTCCTTCTCTCTCTTTCCCTCTCTGTCTCTCTCTCTTAGTCTCCCCCTCTCTCTCTCCTTCCCTCCATATGTCATTCTCCTAGCCCCTATCTCTCTCTCTCCCTCCTCCCACCTTTTCTCTTTCTTTCCTTTCTCTGACTCTTCTGGTCCCCCTTTCTCTCTCTATCCCCTGTTTCTTTCTCTTTCACTCTGTCTCACTCATTTATTCACCTTCCTTCTCTCTCTCTTTATTCTCTCTCTCCCTCCTCACTATCAGTCTCTCTTTCTCCCTCTCCCCAATCTCTTTTCTCTCTCTCTCTTTCTCCCTCTCTCTCTCTCTCTCTCAGTTTTTAATAAGTATTTGAATAGTTTTCACAGCATGAGGTGGCAGTGTGTCACACTGGCAGGACACATTTCATAGTGACGCATGGCACAGTTTCATTGGTCCTCACAATATTCCTGTAATATTAAAAAAAGTCCCCCTTTACTTTCTCTCCCCTTACATAATTACCAATAATTAAAAACATACATTAGTTTGTAGTGTTAATACTTTCCATGTTAACTGGCAACTGAAAAAATCTAATAAATAATAATAGAATAAACAACTGATGAAATATTGATCTCTCCACGTACATGTTATGTTTTTCCTGTTTTTTCAGCTTTTTTTTTTTTACATGTTCTTTGAACCTTATCACATTGTCACAGATCATTGCAGGACATGACATTGAGGAACATTATGGAGGGGGCTTTTTAATCTTTATTTGGTTCTCTTATCAGTTATGAATTATAATTCATCTTAATTGTATCAGGAAAATTGACAATACCAATACAGAAATCTGCTATTGCCCGTAGTTTCATTTTGGAATGTTGTCAAAAAATAAGCACCTGTCACAAATCCTTCACAAAGTTTTTTTTTCATGGTTAAATGAAATGATTACCATACGTAGACACTGCCAGTAAGTTTTGCTTTGACATTGATAGAACCTGTTTGGAAGAACAAAATATTCAGGGAATCTTTGGGGAATGAGGTCACAGTAAGCTTGTCACACAACCAAAACAGGAGTCTAACCACAACTTTACCACTCAGGGCATTTACTTGTGTTGGCTGGGTTTGCATTAGTTTTATTAGTTTTTCATTCAGAGGAAACCACAGCAATGAACCTAAGGGTAACTCATAAATGAAGAAACTGCACTTTTTAATGTGCGAATGGCTACCAAATATCATCAACTGGAAGCAAAATAACCCAATCCCCAGAATGCTGTTCACATCTCAATATGTTCTATATCATCTCTATATGTCATTGCTATACTGTGATTAAACAGTTACAAAGTCATAATACAATAAATGTCTGATGTACGTTTGCTTTGATACAGTCTGACTCTTTTCTTCTTGACCAAAGACAGAACTGTCTTTTTGTGTCTGAATGATCAGGTTTTGAAAGTATGGGGGTTTGGGGCGCTGATATTTATTGAAAATTGCATTGATTTCCACCTGAATTTTGGTATTTTGAAGTCATTTTTAATACAAAGAGATTTTTGATGGTTACAATTTGTTGTACCTAGTTGCTAGACGTTGCTAGTTCATTAACGTACAAGACTTTTACATAGAGGGTTTAATGTTCTTTCTTTCTTTATTTATTTATTTATTTTTCTGTTCTTTAGAAATTAAAACATTTGTATGGATTTACCATTGATAGGGGGTAAGCTGTTTATTGTGGCTGGTCTCACTGCTCTCTAGCGGCCTCTCTTGATCAGGCTGGGCAACTGCAGAACGCACACACTGAGTATAAACTGACCTCATAATCCTCTGGTGACATGTACAATATGTAAATGAGGCTGTAAAGATGGTGGAAAGAGTTAAGATTGGCTGTCAGAATTAAAGCAGATTTAAAAATGAAAAACTATGATAACCTTGCTGTGAAGCCATACAGTCAGTGGTTTCTATGGATCATATTCCCAGTCCCTCATTATCCCATTACAAAGACACCCAGCTAACCTTTCTCTGACCTGCAGATCATTTACACAGGCACACATTATATTTCAGGTTGAGTTTTCTCTAAAGTTTACAACAACAGAGGCCCACCAGGGAAATTAACCTCATCTGAGTTACAAACAGTTACCTAACCATTATATTTCACTAAATGGTGTGTGCCTTTGGGATTTGTTTTATTCAGAAATGCAAAAATAATAAAATAATAAATAAATAAAATGAAATGAAAAACAAAGGAGTGCTGCTGGAGTAGATGCCATTGCTGTGTGTGTGAAAAATTGTGAAGGTGCCTCTTTGGAAAGGCACACTCAATTAGGAAATCTGACAAATGTCACCCGCGCCTCTTCTTGTGTCAAAAAAGTTAAAGGTGCCTTGACTGGAACAACATATCCACTGAGGAGCTGCTGTTTAAAACTGTGTCACACTGATGTGTTTCAGCTCACCCGCCTTTGTCAGGTTTATAGTCGTATTGCATCAACAACGGATGCCGCAATATGCTTTCAAACGTCTCCTCAGTGGATATGCCATACCATTTTTAACTTTTTGACACAGATACCTGGGTGACGCAGTTGTGTATTTCCGAGTTTCAAAAACAAATATGTATATATGAAAATAAAAGAATTTTGCCAAATTTCATAAACCTAACATTCCAAAAAATATACACATTATTGATCTTGTCACAAAGTGGATGAAATACATTATGAAGATCAGTGACAGATTTTTACTGATGTACCCAATCTAAAGCACTATATAATATTGTTTTTATGTTGTTATTGTCCAACTATCCCATGATTCTTTGCACACTGCAGATGCTTCATCAATCACATGCTGCATATGCTGTTGAAGGAACACAAAGTCAAGCTATACTCCAATTACACAGTTGCAGGTCCCCAGTTGGCCAGGAGTGGCCACTAGAGAGCGATGAGACTGACAAACCTTAACTGGTTTAAACCCCTATCTTTCTCTGTCAAGGCCCGAGCAGAGCTCCAGCCATAGGTGTATATATATATATATGGTAGCCCCTGGGTACAATACTTTGCACAGAACATCTTACACAGTTTTGGAGAACTCTCTCATCATGTTATCTGGGAATATGTTTATTATTTAACTTTGCTTAGCAGTGTGTAAGGAATTTAAATTTTAGAAGCTGGTAAATGCTGTTGTGAGACTGTGAGACGAAGGCACAACATCACACAATCACATACAGGACCATCAGTTACGGTTCTTTAACGCACCACATTATTCACACATGCATGCCTGAGCAGGAAGCAGCATAACTTCAACAGTTTCTGCTTATATTTTTCTTAATCATATTTATATAGGAATTATATATTTACATTGTACAGAGGTCATTCACAGATTAAAATAATATAATAACACATATATAATAATAATAATAATAATAATAATAATAGTAATATATCATATATAAAAGAATATACTTTTTACATTATATAAAATAATTATTCTATATCACATTTCTGGGACATTTGATTTATACAGGCTTAATAAACATGTACAAAAATTAATGAATGAAATTGTAGACCCTTCATTTATAACAGCAAAAACAAAAAGACAAAAAAATGAAATTATTCCAATGTGCAGAGACACATGCAAGTATGACATAAACGAGACACACTGCACCCCTGCCTGTAATGCCTTGCTTCTGTCGCTGTCCAGCATGTGTCTCAGATCCTGAGTGTGTGTCCTTGTGTATGAATTCCTTCCGTTTCCCGTTGGGTTTCTCCTCCATGTCAAACCGAAATGTACTTATTTCTGTAGTTTGGCAAGTAGCTTATTTTTTGCTGCTGAGGTCCTGTGAAGGCTGGCTCTGAAGTGGTCACACAAAGTGCTGTCTGCCATCGTGGCGGCTATGGGGAACAGTCTCACCAAGGGTGCACGGTCAAAATACTCGCGGCTAAGGTGGCCGTTCGGCACGGTCACTACAAGCGCGATCCCGTGTGGCAAACGGCAGCTTTCTTCCCGCTGTTTGTTTGTTTTTTCACCGAAGTTTTCATTCAAACAGCAGCGTGTCCTCAGTCACCCTCTGTGGAACTCTGACACAAAGCATGTCTCTCTATCAGTCCTGTACCCTGACGTTCAGCTTTGCTAATAACCTCCCGAAATACCCCAGCGCTACCCCTCCATCCCCCTCGCCGCCAGCCTCGGGGCCTGTCACATCCACCACCACGGGGGACAGAAGAGCTGCCCCTTCCCCCAGACCGTTCCCTTTGTACGGGCAGGAGAAGTGGGCACTCGGGGGGGTGCCCCAGTCCGGAATGGGGTTTGGTAGTTGGGGCCGCTGGTAGGATGACCCGACAGGTGGGCTGGCACAGGGAGGAGGCGGGGCCTGATTTGGCAGGTAGCTGGTGCCGCCTTCGTTCACTGCTACCCCAGTGTCTGTTCTCACCCCCACCAGCATTCCCCCGTTGGCCACGCCCGGCCACTCCTCCTCCGGCTTCAATAGAGACAGGAGATTTGTCACCTCCAGGCCTCCGTCGCTCCTCCTGAACACCTCTAGCATCAGTGGGCCTGTCTCCTCACCCGCAGACGAGTCCTCGGCCGCCACCCCAAATGGCAAGCATATTTTTCCCTGAGCGCCCGATGTGACTGAATGGTCCGATGTCAGCGTCAACACTTGGGGGGTGCTGTTGCGCTCTCCGCCCATGGGATGGGAGGCCCTGCCCGCCCCCTCACTGGTACCTGCCGGCTGCACAAACACCAGGCTGTAGTTTGTGGAGGACCGGATGCTGTTGGACCGCTCGCTCGGCTCCCCCTGCTGGCCGAGGTAGGACTGACAGTGCCAGGGCTCCTCGCCGGGATCGGCGGTGGCGTCCTGCGGGGTGTAGGGGGAGGGGTTTTTGCACACGCTCACGGGCGTCACATGCGTGTACACCTCCAAGGCTGTGATACTCTCCGCTGGATACTGCAAAGGTGGAAGGGAACGGCCGCTATCCACCAAATTCTGTTTGAATGAAAAAAAAAGACAAAAAAATGACAGCACGCCCAATTATTGCAAATTATCCCGCAACATATTCTTTTATATTTAAGAGGTATTCAATAAAGATGGTTCATGTCATGCTAATACAGTTTCCAACAGTAAAAATAAATTAATAAATACAGGCATTTATGAGAAAATGGACACAGATTAATTGTTTTCTGTGCTCCCTGCTTATAGCAGCTGTGTTAAATAGCAATTAAAGAGTAAAAAAAAAAAAAAACTTAAAGAGTATGTGATCCAGAAGAAACTGAAATGAAAATGACTGAGGCTTCAGGACTGATCTATATAATTTTTAATTTTACAGCAGAGTAATCTGCAGTAATGACTGATAAATTCTTCCTGGTGCATTTACTTTCCCCAAACAAGATCGCAAGGGGGTTGGGGAGGAATTGTTATATGTTTTATTTCAAACAGCACTCATTTGTAAGTGAATAATGGTAAACAAAACAGAGGGAGAGAGACTGGAGGTAGAGTTTCACTGCTGGGACTTGCGCAAACGAGCGCAAACAATTTATGTGCTTTTTTTTTTGGTTGAAGCTGTGTGAGATGGACTGATTTGAGTAAGACAAGAGCTGACAACTTCATTCTAGCAGAGCCGTGCAGGTTGTGTGCGTGTTTTGTTCCAGCAAATTACTCTAGCCCAATTAGCTAATTTGCTGTCTACACCAATGCTGGTCCACTCATCGATCTGACCACACTGAAAATTTAAGACATTGCTTGATTTGCAAGTCTTTTTGATACCACATGCTTTTTTTTAATTGCTTAAAGTGTACAGTTTCTTTTAATCCTGCTTGATTTTGTATTATCTGAGAATGTATGTGAGTGTGCCTGTGGTTCGTTTTGCAGGGCAAAGAAAGAGAAAGCGTGGGGTGGACACGCCCTCATACACCTGAGGTCATTACGCATCATAGCGGTCATATGAAGTCGCTTTATTCTCCCTGCGTTAAGCAGGCACGGAACACAATTCTGTGGTCATATGATATTTAGGTCATGTGACATTGATTTACCATGGGAATTCTGAGCCATACTGCAGGAACATAGACCAGGGTTCTCAGTTTACTCCCTGGAAGGCCACATATGTACATGCCCCACCCCCCTCAACTCACTTTCCCTTCCAGCCCCCTGGGGACCCCTCTGTATACTTGTCCCTTAAAAATAAACTATTCCAAAACAAAATTCAGTCAGGCACTGTCTTCATTTGGATTTGTTGTAATTTAGTGGAATCCTGTAGCTGAAGCTTAAAATTCCATTGACTGCTGGTGTAAGAAATGTTGATTTCGGATCCTGGAAGCGACCCCAGAGGACGGAAACTCACCAGGGAGACGGGTATGGGACTCTTCCTTCGCACGGACATCTGACACACACCCAGAAGGACGGACAGCAAGATGAGGGCAGCCAGCAGGACGGAGACAATGATGATAACGGTCAGGCTTTCTGTGGAGGGAGGAAAAGAGTCTTGTTTATCGGTGTATGCTGCTGTCTTTGGCCGGCTCCCAAATAAAAAGCTTATAACAAGCTTGAAGGGACTTTTCCTGGACACATACAGGAGAATTAAATAAATACAAACATACACAAAAAAAAATATTTTTTGTTGGTGGTATTTTTTTGGTATTTCAGCTGCAGGTTAATGCTTTCCAGTGAGTGTGTATGTTAGTTACACTGCACCAGCTCTACAGTCTCGGTTCACCACAGTCGGAGCCAGGCTCCACAAGCATGAGCTACCTCCGTCTGCAAGGGAGGGGGTGTACTTTCTGACCCCTAGAGCTGCTGACTTAGAATTAGTGATTTTTCACATCTTCTTACATTACATTACATTAAAGGCATTTGTTAGACGCTCTCATCCAGAGCGACTTACAAGGCAGAAAAAAACTTTATTTAAAAGCAACTTTATTTTATCTACCCACTTTGGAGGAAAATGATACTGTTCAGACTTCCAGTGTGTTTGGCAACTGTGTGAAATGAAGGTTCACATTTGCTACCCAGCGCAACTGTTAGCCTGCTGCAAACCAGTCAGTGCATGATCACATGAGTAAGGGGGGGGGGGGTGGTGTGGGGGTTGTGATTATGTAATTTCATATTTAAATTGGTGTGTGACATCATCGAGTGACTTTCTCAAGAGGCCTGTAGCTCCTTTCCTTGGAAAAGAACTGATAAGTTCCACCCTCCCACCACCACCAGCAAACCCCCCCGCCCCTTCCTGGCTCCGTGCATACAATGCTGCCCAGCGGGGAAAAACCCAAGGGTTCTCACTTCTGGGTTCCTGCTTTGCATACAGACAGGCTTGCTCTGTGGAGTTTTCTTACAAGAATATCAGATTGACAAAGAGGATCACTGATAATGGCTCTTTCAGGCCACACCTTAAGTACTAACAAAAATAAAATGGAAAAAAAAAAAAACCAGAGTGTCGCAACAGGGCCAAAGGGCTTTTCTTCCTTATCATCTAGCAAGTAAACAGACATGAGGAAAGAAACGTACGTACTCCTTCAGCCGGAGGAGGCCTACGACTACAGCGGTGTCTATCGTAATGAGTTACATTAAGTGGTGTAGGGAAGGGAATTTCACCTCATGCTGGGGAAAGGTCCAAAACACTGACGTTTCTGACTTATCTGTTGTTTCTGCGATTTTAGGAGTCCTGCTTAACTAAATGCTATGGCTGCATGCTCAGGACAATGGTGAAGATTCAGTCAAATACACTTAATCCCTTTAAGAGCACTTGCAGCAGAATCTAAACAGACTTTGAAAGCTGCGATATACAGGGGGTGCTCGACTTACAAACGAGTTCCGTTCCTACAACGTAAGCCGATTTTCGACGTAAGTCAGAATTTATACCTAAATTAACACCTTAAGTCACCCACTCTGTACACACAACACATGAAGGACATATAAAATACAGTAATTAAATGAAACATTAATAAAAAAAAAAACAGAGAACGAATTCCTTATCTTTATTTCTGTGGTTGTATTTACGAACCAAACCGCTTAGGTTGAAACTAGGGTTTTTAAGTAATTTATGGGAGTGCGTCGTAACCATGAAACCATCATAACTCGAGACCGTCGTAACCCGAGGACCACCGGTACTTGCTTTTTAACAACACGTACGTGTACGCGTAGACAACCGACTGGGACGTGAGTGGCATCATTCACATACTTGCCTGTTTACTTTGCATATACATATAAAATGTAAATAACACATTCCAAAGGACATGTCTAGCTCTCTCCAAACAAAATAAAACATACTGGGTTATGTCATACAAAAGTTATGTTGTGTGAAACATCCAGTCTGGTTGAATCGCACATGACCTTAAAGAGATTGTGTATATTTGGTTGAATCTAGCCCCCTGGCCTTATCCTAACTCAGTATATGATGGGAACAATAGCGGCTGGTCTTGGCCAGCAGCCTCTTAAGCTCACCATGCAGGGGCTGGCGACCCTGGCTTTTTGAAAAACAAAGATCGAATGTCTTCTGTTTTGAGTAAAATATAAAATAATGTTTTTTTTTAATTCACTTTTGTCTCAGTGTATTACATTTCATGGCTAAACTGAACACCACTAAACTGCCCCCACCCCTCACCTCCACCCATTTTACAGCTCTCCTAGTCAGCAAATATCACACGTGTAAGCCTCAGTGCTGATGAAGTTATTGCATTATTAATTTTGATTGGTGTCCTATATCCAACCTTGGGAAGTATGGTCGACCTAACGATCACATAATTGAGAGGACTATGAGACAAATTAAACCGATTTAGTTTGTGGGTCTTCCATAGCTCCAGTGTTAAAGTGAGCTGTCAATCACTGACTTGTTTTGCACAAAAATGAACATATTTTAACGTCCACGAAAACACAACGCAAGTATTGGATCCATGGAATCTGCTGGAGCTGATGCTTTCATTCTGATGCGTGAAATTTTGGGGTGGGGCCATGAGAACATGAGCTGGGTCAGCAGTGGTGTGTGACATGTAAAAGCCACATGAAACACATATTTAACCGTTTTTTATGTGTGTCACAGCCTCCCGCCTGGGGAAGACACGGTTCCTACCTGGGTCATCGAGGGTTCTAGCGACGACTTTTAGGGCTTCACTCTGCCTGTTCGAGATCAGGGCGTACTTCACTGACAGTTGGTATTCCTGGTTTTTCTCCAGGTGATTGAAGTGGATCTGTGACGAGTTTGTCCTCACCTGTAGGAAAACGAAAGGAAGGCGTCATTATCATTCAAGAGCCATTTCTTTTACTTTGATGTGTGAAGGGCCATCACGGCCACATGAAGAAAGGGGCTCAGAGAGTGTGAGGCCGTCCTCTTTACGCTGGGCCCGGCAGTACATTCCACCATGCAAGGCCATGCTTTACTGAAATATAAGAAGGTCTCAGCCAAGCTGCAGAATTCATTCTGAAGCATGAAAAACTTGCATTCATGCATTAAAACTTTACCCAATATAAAAGGTCAAAACAGAGTTTCCCTTTTAAAACAAATAAGGGGAAATCTGAAAAAACTGAAAGCAATGTGCTTTCCATCCCCTGCAGTGTATTCGGGTTGTCGTGCACGGCGGGTGAAATACCGTATCTGTCCAGTCGTGGCGGGTCAGATTGACCAAGTATGTGACGCGACTGGATGGGATGAAGTCTCCCACAGCTGTTTTATTATCCGGCCCTGTGGGCATCTTCACCGTCAGGTTCAGTGACCTCAAACCACGGGAAATGGACACAGTAGGGGGCCCCAGGACCGCTGGAGAGAAGGGAGGAAGGGAGGAAGGGGGAAAAGAATTACTCGCTATTTATTTTCTGGTTTTGGTGGGTGAAAATGATCAATACCCAACAGCTATCTGTAGTTAACCTAATTTCTGACGTCCTAAAATATACAGACCAGTTCTGAAGAATATTATTTTTATTTTACTGATATGCAGCCTGATCGGATAAATATTAAATAAAGATTCTGCTCTCAGATAAATGATATCAGATTCATTTGGATATTATTATCTATGTTCACATCTCTCATAAAGTAGAACAGCAATTTTTGGGAGATTTTGGCATGGTATGGTTTCTGAATTTAAAGCTTCATCAAAACTTTTATTCATTTTCAAGAGTTTACACATACAAATACTGCAGCGATTTCACCACGATTTCCAACACATTTATGCACACGCTTAGGGTTTATCACGGACAAAGAATGACCAAGCTCATAAAAGCCTACACAAGATATATAATATTTAAAACAAGGAATTAAAATATGAAATAAATAGCAGGCATTAACTCTCTGGACAATTTATCAATACAAAGATTCATTGTGGTTTAAACTTGCACTGGCCACTGACAACGATGGAAAGAACAGCAAGGAAAACACAGAAAAGGCCATTGCTCCATTCTCCTGTGTTATGAAGCTTCGCAACAGCAGCACGAATGAAAATGGGTTATCTGTCTTAGGCTGTTCTTTTCAGTAGCTGAAGAATGTATTGGTGGACGGGGGGTTAGCTACATGCATTAACCAACAGTTTGACTCATAGTTTTTCACTCTTGAGTCACTAGATAAAAGACAAAATAAGCCCCATTCAGCATTATTGAGTATAAAGAGATTACAACTTAGTTCAGGGTTTTGCAGCTGCACAAAATATGTATTTTTTTTTTCAAACAGGGAAGAAGGGGAGGGGATGAGAGGAGGAGAAGGGACGGTGTTAAAGATGGAGGGAGTACAGTAGGAGAAGCGGAGAGGAGGAAAGAGATAAAAGAGGGAAAAGGAGGAGGAGAGTTGATGAGGAAGAGGTTAGGTGGAGGAAGAGGAGGAGAGGAGAGGAGAGGAGTAGTCAGAGGGAGAGGAAGAGAAAGAGGGATGAGAAGAAGAAAATGGGGGAAGGGGTTAACCCTCACGCTCTCTTGATCTTGATTTTTTTTTTTTAAATGGGGTCTATCTATGTCTTGTTTACATAGACAATATGCATGTATAAACATATTTAAATGTATTTATAAAATATATAAATAAAAAATGAACAACGGGAGAGGAATACTTGATCCATGCATCAGACAGTAGGTCATTAGTACTACCATGTTACTAAACTGTGTTTCGAGTTCACATTCATTTCATATAGAGTTGTTTCTCAGTTGTTGTTTTTTTAAATCAGAACAGGTTCCGTGACAGATTCATCAGGTTCCTGGTTGAAATGAATGTTTTCACATTTCTGGTTTCCCTGGGGTTGCACGTCGCTCTTCTAGAGTATGAGAACATAAGAACATACATGGACAAGAGCAGGCCATTTATTCTGACGAGGCTTGCGGTTTAATTACTGTATTATTGCCCTTTGACCCTCATCTTGTCTTCACGTTATCAATCACCCAGGATAAGAGCTCCTGCTAAAGGCCTGTAATGCAAGGTAATGGAATGTGAAAGGATGGGAGGCTTGTCGCTTACTGTGTTGCAGTGGAGAGAACCTTTTCGAGCAGCCAATCACAACGCAGTTGGCGGTCACTCTTGCGTAATAGTGCTCCCTGATGTTATTCGTCTCCTCTGTCAGGTCACATGACAGAGCTGTGATGTTCTGGCACTCTTTCTTATCACTCCACCCCTCTTCTCCATAGCTATGAGAAAAAAACAGAGATTCCCAATTTCATTTTTTCACATTTTTTTCAGAATTTAAAATTTTAAACATTTTTTGATATCTGTCAAGGTACTGTGTCACATGACACAGGGGAATCACATGTTCACAGCTACTTCCTGGGTTTGTTTTCACATGACACAGGGAATCACATGACACAGCTACTTTCTGGGTTTGTAGTCACAGGGCACAGGGGAATCACATGTTCGCAGCTACTTCCTGTGTTTGTTGTCACATGACACAGGGGGATCACATGACACAGCTACTTCCTGGGTTTGTTGTCACAGGACACAGGGGAATCACATGTTCGCAGCTGCTTCCTGTGTTTGTTGTCACATGACACAGGGGAATCACATGACACAGCCACTTCCTCCTGAATCAACATGAGGCTTAAGGTGCAGCTGAGTTTGGGGTGGGAAAATAGGGGATAAATTAAAACAATCACAATTTACTAAAATATTTATTAATGTTCTACTATTTAGTTATGAAGGTTTTCTCACACGTTTTATGTTATGTATCATACAAATGTAGTAAATATTTTATGTATGCAGTCCTGCCTTCAGAATGTACTTTTCATATCTGTTTTATAATTTTCATGTGATACATATTCTACCATGGTATCTCAGAGGGTAGCAATTTAAAATGTATACATATCAAAAAGACACCTATAGGAATATTAATAAATCTCCCCTGAATCATCTTCTCCACATCAAACCTGTGATGACTTTCAATTAGTCCCCATCCCTGCTATGCTACATAGCATGTCCTAGATGCTATAAATAGGTGATACCTTCTACGTTCATTACTTCCCTCAAACAAATTAAATGTGAGTAATGAAAAAAAAAAGGTAACAAGGCAAGCCAAGTTTTCATTTGCAAGAGACGAAAATGATAATGAGGAAGTTATGAAAATTCCTCAGAACTGTGCATTTGCCTGTGGCTTCTGTGATGAATTTTTCCGGTAGCCTGCCCAGGCCATGGGCATGCAATTAGTGCAAAGGAATGGAGGAACTGTGGTTCAGCACTACTCTTTTATACCTGATGGCAGAGCCGCGGAACATATTATTTTTGCTGCCAAAACTGTTGATTGAATGTGGGCCAAAGTTATGGGCAAACATTGTCTGAATCTAGGCCAAAGTTAAGGGTAAACATTGATTGAATCTAGATCTGAGTCTGCTGCACTTCCATTTGATATCAGCAAAACATTTGTAACGGATTATTCATTCTTTATTTGCTACTGCTGATTAAATGTCAGCTTTTATTACTGTTTTCTTGCTCTCTCTCTCTGTTTCGTCCCATCCCTTTGTGTCTTTCTTTTTGTTCTGTGAGATCCCCTGCTTTCACTGTCTGTTCTGTAATGCAGTTCTTTTGTATCCCACTTCACTCTCTTTCTTCTGTAAGTGCACCCCCCCACACACACACTGTCATTCTGATTGTTGAATACCAACTGATCGTGTGTATTCAACAATTGCATTTGCACTTATCTGTCATAATAATACAGTATGCAATTATGAATTTGTTCTGTTAGCTGCATTCATTGTATTCTTCAGTGGCGTTAATGTGTCAGGCCTAACTCTGAGACATTTATTTACGGAAGGCAGCATACTGCCTTTAAGGGAGATGACCATGAGAGAAATTAAATACTGGTGCAGCAGAGGACAATGTGTCATATGACTGATTTCTCAGGATAAATAGCATGTTCTATGAGAGTGCCACCTTGTACTTTCAATATAAGCAGTACTGCTATACTATTTAGCCTGTATTTATCAAATACATGTTGCCTTCTCTATTTCAAGGGTGGGGGAATGCTGGTAAAGAAAGCTGCATACTCCAATAGGAATATAGAAGCAGATACGGCACAACTATGAAAATGACAATGCAGTGAAACGGTGGCATTAAAACAAATCAATTAAGCCTTAGTCTGTCATGCATGAAAACAGGTACACCTCATTTCCTGTTCTGGAACTGGAAAGGGGTGAGCCGGGAAAATGGTATTAGCAGGTGAAATTTAATCTGCTCCCGGAACATGTTCCAAGGTGCATACCAATTAAAAGCTTCTCAAAAAGCTTAATAAGTTTAGAATGTGGATGGGGCACTCCGAGAAGTATTGCAGAAAATTTGTGTATTACTTTTGAAGGCGCTCGCTGCAGAGCAAACGCAGCGATCACCTGACCAACCTAAATGAAAGGCAGGGAAAAAAGAAGTCCCCGTCACTGCAGAGCAGGTGAAGGCTGCAAAAATGTTATCTTGTAAAATTTGCTGAACATAACATTGCATTTCAGGTACTGATCGGATGCACATTGCCTTTTAAAACATATTGGACAAGACAATGTGCATCCGATCAGTACCTGAAATGCAATGTTATCTTGTAAAATTTGCTGAACATAACATTGCATTTCAGGTACTGATCGGATGCACATTGTCTTGTCCAATATGTTTTAAAAGGCTGAAACTCCAATGCAGTATGATTTTGAATGGATACTGAGGAAGAAGAGGCAAGCTAAGCTGCAGTTTCTGGGCTCTGAAAATGACAGACAGTAGCTATAGCACTTGGGTGTACCTGTGTAGTGTTCCTTGAAGATGGAGACTCAGTGAGATTCATAGATGCTTTCAGACATTCACTCTCTGAGTGCCAGAGCGCACACTGGCTGCTCACAAATTCAGAGCGGTAACCGCGCCGTTGTTCTTTTATTCATAGTGTTTCACTCCTGGGGGTGTCAGTGCAGTATAACGGTTAGGGACCTGGGATTGTAAGGTTCTCAGCTTGCAGGTTTAATACCCAGGCAGGGCACAGTCATTTTACTGCTAAGCCATCTGTTTCCCTCCAGTGAATGTCCAGCTATGCAAGTGGATTGTGTGTAAGTGGCTCTGGAGAAAGGGTTTTGGTGAAGGGTCCGCAGCACACTCACATAAAACTGATTGGTCACTTCACTGAATTCAGACGGCGTCCTTGTGCATTATAAAATGGTTCTGATTAATCTGTAGTGTTAATCAGCCTGGAGGCAGACGGATTTCAATTTTAAAGTGAATATGACAATACACCATACAGACCACGAGACATCTTCCCAGGGGAACAAAACATAAATAATTAGGAAAAAATGATGCTCAGTCATAACCTGGATGGGTTGAACACTGCTACCATACGAGAGGATGATACGAAGATGAAGAGGTGTCTTAAGATCTAATTGACTGGGTTCTGAGACTAGTTCTTAACTGGAACTCATGGTAAAACACACTTTTACTTATATTACGTACATACAATACACCAATGCATTTACACAACCATTACACACAATCTAAAAAATAAAATAAAAAAACAAGCCAGATAAAAAAAAAAAATGTCTCTATAAATGAAGTTTGCTTTGTGGGTCTCAGGTCTTGTTGGAAATGATTCAAAGATTGCTCTCTGATTTATTGTGGTGCAATTAAACTGTGAGCTCAGCACACAATGGTGCTAAAGGTTTTACATGCTTATACAGAAAACATCCACACCCTTTCCACCAGCTGAGAACTCGTGCTCTCACTTTACCCAGCATTACAATATATACAACATAACTAATATGGACAGTCAATATGGATAACCACCAACCAATAAACATGGATAACATAAGGCTGAGCTGGATATCCAGTAGCACTGCCTTCTTTTTATTTTACGATCTGAAAGCACTATACAAGGAAATCAGAGGACCCTTATCTCAGCAGTGAGCAAACAGTTAAAGGAAAGCAACTGATCATTTAAAAAGAGAAGTTGACATTCCAGTCATTTAAATAATAATGAAAAAATTGCCTGGATTTGATTTCTCTTGGCTCATCACACATGCTTGTTTTCAAATCCACCTTTTGCACACTTTATCCTCCCCTGTTCCTCTTTCCTGGTGTCTCTCAAATTCCTTGCACTCCATTGAATGCCGGTGTGCTCATTTGATCAGTGTACACAACACTACAAGCTCATATTGACTCTGTGCTCAGGGACACAAGCTTTTAATTTAGACCAGACAGTAGCGCTGCCTGAGACAGGCCTTTTGTAAAACCCAAACTCTTAATTACGGCCCCTTAATGATCTCCCTGTCTCCATGTAAATACATATTAAATGTCCTCTCTGTGTACAGTTTATGTGAATCTGCATGGGCCAGGATTCAGTCAACATCTGAACTCCATTCTGAATCACAAGCAAAAAGAAAAGAGGTAGTTACTTTGATTCAAATTTTACTTTGACAATTTCAGCAACCCACATCAGTGATGACATTTGGGTGGGGAATTCTTGGAGGGTGTATCTATTTCTGGGTTTCATACAAACCTCTGATGTAATTATTTAATCAGCATTTTTAAGGACATATATGCTTATAGCTACACTGACTGAAAGCACCATTTGGCAATGATTCACCATATGATTAAGTGCCTAGCAACGGAGAATAATAAACAGACGCACTGTAGTTTCACCAAACAGCTTGCCGGCCTTATTTTGGCCATTACACCATTCCTCCTCAGTAGTCTCCAGAAGCTCAAACATTCTGTATTTTGTATTTCTGCCATACGATAGACTCTGTGAGAGTCTTTGGTTTTCTCTGCAGTGATCTTGTCGAGTGTCTTTAGTCCATGATATGACTCATTTCAATGAGAGTTTCTGGCTGAACAAAGCTGAAAGGAATGGCTAAAACACCTCGCTAGCGCCAGCTTTGTGTCCCGAACCACAAAACTGAGTGCGGCTGCACAGAAAGGCATCCCGTCGGTTTAATCTCATCACACACGCATCGCGGCACACACACACACACACACACACACACACACACACGGTTTCTCAGTGCCCACTCATAGCTGTGACTGCGGGAAGAATGAGATACCCAGCAGAAACGTGCAGCTGAACACCCGGCGATAGCCTCTTCTCTCCAGCAACGTGTTGCCGCGGCAATAGGAGGCGATGCTGCTGGCTGCCAGGGCAACAGAAGGTGAGACCTTATCAAAATGAGCGAAAAGCCACGGGAAGCCAGGCTGGCTACTCCTAAGTGGCAGACCCTGACATTACTAACCCGAACAACCTAAACCCCCCCCCCCACCCCCCGCCCAAGGGGAACGTTCTGCCTCCTCTGAAACGGTAGATTATAAGAACAAGCTACAAACAACAGGGATGATGGTGGTGCTACAATACCAAAACCAGAAAGACAGTAAAAGACAGTGAGAGAAAGATCAAGGCAAAGAAAGAGAGAACTTTTACTTTTAAAGGTTTTTTTTTTTTTAAAGTGCCTTTACTGATTACTTATCGAGATTGATTCCATGGAAAGTACACGATAATGACAGAAGTGAGCGGGCAACTTTTTTTCTTTTAAATCTCACTGCCATTTTTTGACAAAGCCCTTTATTTCATCTACCATTAAAACAAAGAGTATTGATGTAAAAAAAAAAAAAAAAACATTCCAACACACATACAAAAGAAATCATAAAAAGAAGACAGAAGAAAAAACTCAGAATTTCTTGCTTCACATATTATTGCAAGTTCTCCTTAACTAGCTTCACAGAGCGCTCTATTAATGAGCTATTTTCTGTTAATTATCATTCACATCGTTAAAGGAAAACTCCAACTTTAAGTGAGAAATGATCATAAACCTGAGAGACATAGATACTGAGAGAATGGGGGGGGGTGTAGGTGGGATATCAAGCTGTCTTAAAGTGCAAATCTACTCTCGGCTGACTTCAAGATTCAACAACTTCCACTTATTCGTTTTTGCTTACTTTTTAAACATAAAATAGAGTAGATTACAACAGTGCACAACGGAAAAGAAAAATATGCTACAACATTTTTGGTTGTTGGAACATTCCGACATGAGAGTTAGGGTAAATGTCTTTCCAGTTTCCGTCATACCCCCTGGAACGTTATTTACCTGGAATGTTATCTGCGACTTTGACAATATGAACTATATAATGCTCTGAGAAAGTTCCTGGATTCAGTGTCTCAGGATTCACATCATTAGGTCAAAACGCAATGAGAATCTGATCTACATCTCTCCCAATGTTCTGGGGAAGTTTCGTGTTAGCAAGGAAATACAACAGAAAAGCATGGTTATCACACTGTATTACCCAGTATAAGTTCAGTTCATTCAAGGTATGAGGAAGTATGTCACCTTGAACCACTTAAACAAGGCAGCATAATCAATATAAAGTCACCAGAGGCCTTTAACACCTTCAGCTGCAACTGATTAGGTTGTCTCCCGCAGAGAGGCAAAGGCTACTGTTTATCAGAGTTACCTGAGTAAGCTGAGTTAGTTGGGGTTTCACCACCACACAGAATAGAATAGGACAGAATAGAAACTTTGGGGTGTTTCAGTTTTTAAGCACAGCAAGTTATGGTACAGAGGCGCTGGTGTTGTTATCGTCAGCCTCACCCTGAGGGAAGTCATATGATGAAGATCCATCGAAATATGCAGCTGCCTTTTGTTTACGGTCGGCAGCAGAATTCACATTTATTTATTTAGCAGTTTGTTTATTTGGCAGAGGTTCTCACGCAGAGCTGTGTAGAGCACAGTGCAAACATTAAGGTTAGATTTGGTGGGGGGGGGGGGGGGGGGGCGGATAAGGCAGACAGCGGGGTGGTGCATCAGTTTTGTTG
Organism: Albula glossodonta; assembly: GCA_019788955.1. Lineage (NCBI taxonomy): Eukaryota > Metazoa > Chordata > Actinopteri > Albuliformes > Albulidae > Albula > Albula glossodonta. The sequence goes on from JAFBMS010000094.1 coordinate 431,080, forward strand.
TGCAAGGTGTGCTTGCAGACAACCTGTGGCACCCTCTACCCTAACACCACTCCAAAGTGGTTAGCTGCTCCACTCTTACAGCAGGCCATAGAAAAGGTCAAACGTTTTTCATCAATGATGTGACTGAATGCGAGCCTGCCGCTGTAGCTCATGGCCGTATACAACACGACAAATGAAATATATAAATCCAGGCTAATTAAATAACAATGAGGCAGAATGTGGCAGGGAAGACCAAAAAGACCGAGTTTTGGTTATAGTATCACTTGTATTGACACAGAAAAACTGACAATGGAACTGCAACAAATAACAAAGCATCTTCAGAAAAAAAAAAAAATGTGTTATCATAATCAAAGCTGTTGTCAAACAGACATATGGCCCACCCCTTATCTTTAGTCTAAGGCTGTTTCTATGGTTACGTGTCTTAAAGAAGTCAAAGGTTGACTGAGCTACAAGCCCAGCTCCCTAACCATTATACTACACTGTAACCTCTGAGCTACAAGCCCAGCTCCCTAACCATTATACTACACTGTAACCTCTGAGCTACAAGCCCAGCTCCCTAACCATTATACTACTCTGTAACCTCTGCGCTACAAGCCCAGCTTCCTAACCATTACACTACACTGTGACCTCTGAGCTCCAAGCCCAGCTCCCTAACCATTACACTACACTGTAACCTCTGAGCTACAAGCCCAGCTCCCTAACCATTACACTACACTGTAACCTCTGAGCTACAAGCCCAGCTCCCTAACCATTACACTACACTGTAACCTCTGAGCTACAAGCCCAGCTCCCTAACCATTACACTACACTGTAACCTCTGAGCTACAAGCCCAGCTCCCTAACCATTATACTACACTGTAACCTCTGAGCTACAAGCCCAGCTCCCTAACCATTACACTACACTGTAACCTCTGAGCTACAAGCCCAGCTCCCTAACCATTATACTACACTGTAACCTCTGAGCTACAAGCCCAGCTCCCTAACCATTATACTACACTGTAACCTCTGAGCTACAAGCCCAGCTCCCTAACCATTATATTGAACAGCCTCCATGTAAACAGCAGTAATATGGAAATTTATAGTAATATGTATATTGCACAAGTGTATGTATGATGCTAAAAGCACAGATCTGAATGTAACAGTTGATAGCCAATACAAACAGGAAATGAGGTAGATTATGTCACTCACATTTTGTACTGGACGCTGTAGAGGACTGGCTTAGCCATGGTGCTGCTCGGTTCTTTCCAGTGGAGAATATTGCGAAAGTCTCTGGACTTGAAGCAGACCAGAGATTTTTCTGCACATTCTGCTTTCGGCAGAACTCCATCACCTATGACTTTATGGAAAGGAAGGGAGAAAGAAACAAAAACAAAATATTTTGAATAAAATGACTTATTTATTTTTACTGATTTACTGTAAAGTATTACACAGATTTTGCAGCTGAGATTTTTTTTTTCTCCATTTTGCTTACTTCACTGCTCTTATTCAGAGCAACTGCCATGAGATAGGGCGATAAGACAGAGAGCGAGAGTGTTAGAGAGAAAGAGACAGAGAGAAAGAGAGTGTAAGAGAGAGAGACAGAGAGAGAGAGTGTAAGAGAGAGAGAGAGAGACAGAGATAGCCTGAAGCGAGCAGTGTAGGCAAGGGTGGCAGCTGGCAGAGACACATATTTCAGCATGTCATCCTCAGAGTCTCTTAATGGGTTCCCGGCAGAGGAAACGACAGAGGCGCGTTCCCCCTGCGCCGTGATGCACATAACCCCCGGCGATCTCTGAGTCAGCACGATCTCTCCACATGCCGTCCGCTTCACGCAGAAACCGAGAGCGTTCACTTGGCCCCGGAGCTGTGCCGTACTCTTACCCTATCTGTGTCTCGCTATTTCTCTCTCTCTCTCTCTCTGTCTCTCTCTCTCCCACCCCCGTCCACCTTACTGGAATAGGACTATGTAATAAATTAAACCAAAATATTCTGTCAAAATCTGGGTATGTACTGTAGTGCTTAACAATATACAGGCAAATAATTATGCAAATAATTGCATATATTTTCAGATATTGCATATATATTATTTATACATAAATTTCATGACGTATCATTATGTAGATGTAACCCCTAAAATCTGTAACATTGCAGAATGTTCTATGAGACCAGGGTTCGAACTGAGAGGGATCTCTGGAGGGCCAAGATGAAGTCACTTTCTCCGAGGTATTTTATAACTTCTTCATTCACCCTGTGACTCACAAAGTTATTGAAGGTGTAGACAATTACACAGCAGATAAAGTCTGAAGGCACAGCGGTGCTGTATATTAAGTCATACTGCATGATCTGAAGCGACTTGCTTCACTTACATTGTACACACTTCTACACATTAAAAGCAGCTAGATATTTTTTTGAAGTTATTCAGTTGACCAGTATTGCTCAAGGGAGGAAAGGAATTGCCTCACCTGGGAAATAACCTGAAACCTCTGAGTTACAAGTTCAGCTCCCTAACCATTATACTACACTGTAACCTTTGAGCTACAAGCCCAGCTCCCTAACCATTATACTACACTGTAACCTCTGAGCTACAAGCCCAGCTCCCTAACCATTATACTACACTGTAACCTCTGAGCTACAAGCCCAGCTCCCTAACCATTACACTACACTGTAACCTCTGAGCTACAAGCCCAGCTCCCTAACCATTACACTACACTGTAACCTCTGAGCTACAAGCCCAGCTCCCTAACCATTACACTACACTGTAACCTCTGAGCTACAAGCCCAGCTCCCTAACCATTACACTACGCTGTAACCTCTGCTACAAGCCCAGCTCCCTAACCATTACACTACACTGTAACCTCTGAGCTACAAGCCCAGCTCCCTAACCATTATACTACACTGTAACCTCTGAGCTACAAGCCCAGCTCCCTAACCATTACACTACACTGTAACCTCTGAGCTACAAGCCCAGCTCCCTAACCATTACACTACACTGTAACCTCTGAGCTACAAGCCCAGCTCCCTAACCATTACACTACACTGTAACCTCTGAGCTACAAGCCCAGCTCCCTAACCATTACACTACACTGTAACCTCTGAGCTACAAGCCCAGCTCCCTAACCATTACACTACACTGTAACCTCTGAGCGGCAAGCCCAGCTCCCTAACCATTATACTACACTGTAACCTCTGAGCTACAAGCCCAGCTCCCTAACCATTATACTACACTGTAACCTCTGAGCTACAAGCCTAGCTCCCTAACCATTACACTACACTGTAACCTCTGAGCTACAAGCCCAGCTCCCTAACCATTACACTACACTGTAACCTCTGAGCTACAAGCCCAGCTCCCTAACCATTACACTACACTGTAACCTCTGAGCTACAAGCCCAGCTCCCTAACCATTATACTATAGCTTCCAAACCATTTTAATAATCTGCAATCATTGAGTTATATGCCCAGCTCCTTAATCAATATCAACCATGTGTAGTGCAGGTGCAAGCTTTTCCTCTATCCCTGCAATAAAACCCCAGTTTTAACTGATCCGTTTCATCATGTTCTTTTCTTATCATGTGATTGAGATATCTCAGCACTGGACTCAAACAAAACCCTTCCCCCACTTTGACTCTCGTAAAATTATATCCATAATTTAAGAAAGGGAAATTGACCTATAGCGGTAATTACAAATTGACATGGCATAGAAACCCTGAAATTTAGTATTAGCAAAATCAAACCAATTCAAAATCACAGCAAAATCAAACCCATTCAAAATCACAGCAAAATCAACCCAATTCAAAATCACAGAAGTGAAATCGGGGATACCTGTCATAACTGGCTCAGGTAAATGAGACTCAATCCTGTCAGGCGGATCACTAGAAAGCCATCAATGTGTCTCAAATTACTTGGCACTCATCGACCACCGAATAAGACGGATGATAATAACAATGACTGTAATTATTCATTATTATTAATGACAGTATCAGAGCTGAAATACACTGCGATATATTATAAAAATACATATTTTCAGGAAAATATGCTGATACATATATCATTTATTGCAGTATCTGAAAATAGCAGTTACTTAAATTTTTACATTGTGCATAAATACACTTACTTGTTTATTATTATTATTATTATTATCATCATCATTAGTAGTAGTTGTATTATAATTGAATTTTGTATATTTTATATATATTCAGTATATTTCATTTCTGTAAGGGAAGGCAAAGGTCGATCTCACACTGCAGATATATTCCCCAACACATCATCGGAACTCACCGGTGGCAATCAGTGCCAGCAGAACGACTGTCCCAGTGCGCATATCCATCAGACGCAAAAGCTCACGATACTCTGAACAGCGGACCCGATCCCACAGCTCCACCCACCCGGAATGCCCAGGGGCTCCCCGCAATCATTAGCGACAGGGAGGCCGAAAGACGATGAAGGAACGTCCGCGGCTCATGTACAGATTCCGCAGAGCGAGGACGAGGATGTCTCATCTGTGGAGCGTGACCGGATTATACCTGCCGCGCACCTACGTGACTCTCTTTTACCTGTACCTGCCGTGTGAACAGCGGAGGCCCTTCCCCAGGTGTACAGGTGAACTTTGGAACCGTCTTAACGTCCTGTTCCTTTTTTTCTCTCGTCCCTCCCACTCTTCTACGTCTCTTGCCGGGGCCTAGCCCACTTCCCTCCCTGTTTCTCGACTTTCAAGTTTTGCCACATTGTTAGGCGTGAGGCCCGCTGCCAGCTTTCTCACGTCACGGCCAAGAAGTCTCATTTACCCGAAAAGCCAAAAGAAAGTGAAAGAATCAGTGTTACAGGAAACGTACACCTGCATAAAGAATGTCTCAATGAGAAAAGTAACAACTTGTGTCAGATCATTACAGCCCAGACTAGTCTGTTTTTTTTTACCCATTTACTGGATGTTCTTATCCATAGTCACTTTAACAGATAGTTTTTTAACATATGTGCTCCATTTGAACAGCTTGAAGATTTTTATTGAGATAATTCAAATGGAATGCCCAGCTCAAGAGTGCAATGGCAGTCTCACCTGGATGGTACAGACTTACCTGGATGGTTTAGGCTTACCTGGATGGTACAGACTTACTTGCATGGTTCAGGCTTACCTGGATGATACAGGTAAGCCTGTATCATCAGGGTAAAAATACCTGGCAACTGAACCTACCAATGGCTCAGTTACAAGCCCAGCTCCCTAAACATACGCCACCATCAAACAGTGTCAACAGTATTTTAAATACACATGTACAGTACATGACAAAACATAAATGAAATAAAACATGTTTAAAATTTTACTGCAAGACCAGAATAGATTTCGTTAATTTTGACAGAATCGAGGCAAACATGCAAACACAAATAACTGACATTTCCATATCTTGTTTTACAAAACATTATACAAAACATACATGTTTTACAAAATGTCATTATTATTACTATATTTTTCCAAAACATCCATTCCTCCTCAATGTGAGTGTGTGTGTGTGTGTGTGTGTGTGTGTGTGTGTGGGTGTGTAGGGGTGTGTGTGTGTGTGTGAGAGAGATACTGCAGCGGGGACCAGGCTTCCAGGTATGTATCTGATGCCTGCCACAACCTGGCAAATATTGAACCCAGATGAAACTACATGAGGTATATTTTCATGGGACTACTATGGATATCATGCATGCTCGTTTCTTCTACATATCTTTGTAAACCGAACAGTAGCCCTGTGGTTTTCAGTGGCCAGACGTTATACACAGAGAAATTTCCCCATTCCAGAGTTATGGTGCTCTGTTAACAGAATTAATGACAGACTTGTCTGGAATGTTTACGCTCCACGTGTATTCCATAATGTTCACAATGCAGAAAGTTAAAGAGTACAACTTTGCGTCGGAGCATTGAGAACAATGACCGTTCTCCTCGCCTGCCCCTGAGTAGAGCTCTCTGCGAAACAGGCCAATTAGTCTCAGCGGTGCACAAACACAGGCGTGGTGGAATAAAGCGGGAGTGCGAAAATGGGCCGGCTCTGAAAATTAGGCCGACCCCTTTCAGCAGACTGCTAATTAAGGATCATCAGGAGATAAAGAGATAGAGGTCCAATTAGAGAATGGAGAGAGAGAAAGAGAGCGAGAGAGGGACTATGCCAGAAAATTTGCGAGAGGTACAGAGGAGGAGACAGAATTGGGAGATTGAGATTGAGGGAAACAGACAGAAGCAGAGAGAGGGATGAAGAGAAAATGAAAGACTGAGAAAGAGGTAGAGACAGAGTGACTAAGAGAGAGAGAGAGAGACAGAACCACGAAATGAGAGACATAGAAATAAGAAAATTGAATTTCAAACTTGCCTTTATTGAGCACAATTCATAAACAAAAAATAAAGCATGCACAATTTTCTTTCAAATCTACACAATAAAAAACAAAATCCTAACAGTCAAAGCACGTATCCCACTCCAACTGAAAACCACCACTCCAACACCCCCAGATTAACAAAACATGTGGTTAGTTAAAAAGATTCCTGCTGTCAGGAGTAATATATCAGCACACCTGCAGCGGTAAACAGCAGAGCGGTTGGAAGAGAAATCAGAGAGAGACGGTAGTGACCCCTGATCTCTACAAATTGTCAGTGTTCTGATTCCTACCTCTTACTGCTATTAGTCTTATTATGTATGTGTTTTAATTTTCATAAATCATAACTACATGTTTGTTGTTGTTGTTGCCAATTGTTTCAGAATTATTTTAGTTTATGCTTTGGCAATATATATTTGCATAGCCATCATGCCAATAAAGTATTTCAATTGCTAAAATTGTTCATTGAGAGAAAGAAAGAGAGAGAGAGAAAGAGAGAGGCAGAGAATGGTCCTGGCACAGGCCCAGAAATGGGAGATATTTTCAGAGGCAGGCTGGCATACCTCTGCAGGGTTTAGGACAGGAAGTCAGGGCAAGCCCAGGCACGAAGCATGCCGGAGGGGACAGTGCTGAAGAGTGAAGTACCATTTAACTTTTGGGTATCGGTTCACTAGACCAAAACAAAGATATGGAAATGCGTGAACCTGGAGGTTTTGGTACACAGCTTTCAGCAGGTGTGAGAGCTTTCTCAGATTATGGTGCATGAGGAGGTCATGCAGTATGTTTCTCAGTGTGAACAATTTGAGTGGATGTACACTGTGTGTGTGTGTGTGTGTGTGTGTGTGTGTGCGTGTGTGTGTGTGTTTGAGCGATCAGGTCAGAGACTGCACTGGGGTCCTGCAGCAGAACCTCTGGCCATAATGAGCGATGGTGCAGCTGAGACCTGAAGACCTGGTCACAGGGCTCACACCTGCTCCCTGTGTAAGCGTCTTACTGCATGAGCCATCCACAGGCCCCCTAAACCGCATGTCTTCATTGCACTTTGTGCAGTTTGACCGCCGCACGCCAGGCAGCCAGCTTGGGTTTCTTGAGTTTGCGTATTCTTCACATACAGCTGTTGTGGGCAGGTGAACAGGGTTTGAAACGACCACCATGTTAGCCAGTTGTTTGTCTGTTAGTACTATTAGTACAGCTCCATTGACTTAATGGCTCCATACAGCACATGGCGTCATACCGTGAGTGATTCACACTGTTCGTGAGTTGTCCAGTGGGTGGTGTTTGTTTATATATCCATTAAAGGAATTCAGGGTGGTGTGAATATACATCACTGCCGCTGATGTTGTAATAGGTGTTGATTGTCCTAACTTGTCAAAGCCAGAAGTTTCCCCATGCAGTCTCCAGTCTGCTGCAAATGAGTTTGATGATTTTGAAATGATATATATTGGCTCTCAGTGCACAGGGGACTTCACTGGTCATGAGGTACCTGAGCAGGTAACTGTGTGGAGACCATGGCCTAGGAATGACCCCTTGACATTGCCCAATCAGCAGAAAGAACTTCCTGTGACAACAATCGGTCAGGAGGCGGAACTTCCTGTGCCGCTTGTCAGTCATCTAGCAGCGGAACACCCATTGTGAACTCTCATAATCACAGGGGGTGAACCAGAAAGACAGAGCATTGAATGTGATTTGATGCCTGTGAACATCAAGCATAATTGCAATGATAGGGGAAGGTCTGCCAGCTCATCCTGTCTATTGTTGACGATAATCGAGAGCGCAGCACTTAAAAGGAAGCGTGCACCGAAAAAATCGAGATGCCGAGAAAGCCGTCTTACAGTCCCAGTATTTGCAGGTCACACTTTAGCTACGCTCCCCAGTCTGCACCAGAGAACGATGAGCAGAATCTCTCCATGCCTTTTTTCAGAGCTGGGGAGGGACTACGCAAGCACGTTGGTACACTCTGTGCCAAAAAATCTAAACAGCTCAAAGCCAAATCCCACCAAAAAAAAGCAAAAACAAAAAAAAAAGGATCATAAAAGGAGATGCAGGCGAGCCAGTCATGCAGGATGAACTCTAAGCTCCACCGGTGTCCTGACAGCTTCGAATGCAATTCAAACAGTGATTTAAATCTCGCTCGGGCATTAAAGATTCAGGCGCTACTCAGTGGCAAAATAAAAATCAATCTGAGCACACAGTAACTCACTGCCTTGCTCCCGATGCTCAGAAGTGTCGGTTAAGACAGGGGAGGGGAAGGACAATTAAATAACTAATATTTTACAGTGAAACACTCTCCCAGAGATCGGGATTTGTGCTCATGAATTATTGAAAGGTCTAGTATCTTTGCCCTTCAAAGCAGGGCTCAGCGCTAAGCAGGAAACTAATATGATTGTGGGTTCTGCAGAGTTCTTTTTGCCTCCTATTCAAATCTATGTTTTTTTTCATGGCACTTGAATTCTCTGAGAGGCAGTGACAGACTAGCTGATAACAGGAGACACAAACTGCGAGATGCATTTTTACCTTCTGCCCAAGTAGCTTTGATTTTTTTTATTTTAAATGATAAATATAGACAGTTTTTTTCCCCCTTTGTTGTACATGTCTTTTCACGCCCCAGAAATGAAGAGTTACAGCAGCAGTATTAAAAAAAAAAAGTTTACAGAAAACTTTGTAGAAACATGGGTTACATAACCTCACTGTAACCTGTCTCTTATATACAACATGCAAATGCTAACCATTTGTAAGGAACATTTAGAAAAGATTCAGCACTTATCTTGAAATCCTGGCCCTCCAACCCCAACTCCAAAAAATTTGCTGTTTGTCATTGTCAACCAAACATGTGTCATTGTCTACCAAATATGAGATGCCTGTAGTCTAGTGGCTAAGGTACATGACTGGGACCCCTGAGGTTGTTGCTTCAAGCCCCAGTCTAGCCACAGCAAGAACACCATTGCTGTTGGGCCCTTGAGCAAGGCCCCTAACCCCACACTGCCCCCAGGAGGGATTGGCCCTTGGTTTGCCTAATCAACTGTAAGTCGCTTTGGAAAAGCTAAATGACTGCAATGTAATGCCATATGTCTTTATTTGCCCAGAATAAGAATTCTCATGAAATAAAAAAGAGAGTGATTCAAAGGAATCAACAAGGCCTTCCCCCTTTTTTCCCCTCTGTCATCTTTTCCTCAGTAGGCCGGAAGCACTCATGTCATTATATGACAAATTAATTAGTCTCTCCACAATTAACTAGCGATTTTTCCTCCCTCTGCTCAATCCTATTGAAATGCAAATGAGAAAAAAAGCCAAAGGTAGACATGGATGATTAGCAGAAATTAAACCAAACAAAATAAATTAATGGTCCCTCCGTGCTACGCCTGTTCCCCACTTTATTCCTAATTCAAACAGTGAAGCAAGACCAAAAAAAGAAAGACAAAAAAAAACCATACAAAACCAGAAGTGCAGGGTCTTTGCTTGAGTTCATGGGGTAACGTACATACACAGGTACGGCCCAATTCCCTGAGCTATGAATTGAGCTGCTTTGTTAGAGAAGTGGACATAGCTACGATTAATGAACACAACATGCAACGTTAGAAAAAGAGGATGGATATGGGGGGGGGGGGGGGGGGGGGTGGGTGGGGACCTTGGGAATTTGGGGGGCTGAGGGTCAGCAGATAGTCTGTCAACAGAGCATGAATTTCCTGATGAGGAAGTCAAGAGGCTCCTCGAACGCAGTGAACGAATCAAAAACAACGCGCTGATACCGGGAGGAGGCGTAAACGTAAATGGCCATGTGTGACAACAAAGGCAACGTTTCGATCCTCTTACTTCACAACTACACCAAACAGCCCCCGCCTCCGCCCCTACCCCCCCACCGCATTGAAATGTAGAGCACAGAGGGAAGGTAATTAAGCTCTCATACTCCTCTCAGCCTTCAACAGACAAAGTGTGTTTCATCTTATGAAACCACATGAAAACCGGCATAACACCAAATGGGTTGTGTGTTAAAGCCTTACGAGTGGCAATAAAAAAAAAATCAATAAATTAACATCTCACCCCCCCACCTCACCCCCCCACGCCCCTCCGCCCCCCGTCCACTAAACATCTTCTTTTTGTTTCATGTTAACAGTCCACTGCACACCCTTAAACTGTTATTATAACACATACAGTTCTCTGGCATGCGAGATTAATGTAGGTTTTGGTTGGGGTTGCCAAACATATTAACATATGAATGCATCAATGTACTCATAATGTAATGTTATGTTACACGCTAAATTATGCATTTCTCAGTTCCTTTGGTGACGGCTGATGAATCATATGATTTCCTTCATCCTCTTAATATGTTGCATTATACAGCAGATTATCCCAATCTCTGCCTGTTTTATGTAATATGTTTGAAATTACATTATACATCGGCATGTATATGTACCTACTCTGTGCAGTAGGTGCTGTAAATAGGCCGTGTTGGTACCCCGCGTTAAAATTCTATTAAAATATTTTATTGAGTTGTTCACACCAATTTAATTCATTACATCAGTACATCATGCTTTATCTAAAAAATTAACTGAACCTACAGAAAACACAAACACATGCCCTGTCCAAATCTTGACAAGGCCATGAGGTTTAAGGTGGATAAACTAACCTGTTGCGCTGCTGGTGATATTTCTTAATGTATATATGGATCATACATTGAAGACTAAGATGCAGCGGTTTAGTAATTTAGTGTGTCTTACTTAGCGCTTACTCGATTAACTTAAAACCCTGATTGGCTCAAGAGTCCGCACGCCTGGTTTCCAAAAGTCTGTACCTGGCTGTACCAAATTGAGAGGATGCCACAAAATCCCACATATCCCGTAGCCCTCCAGGACTTGAAAGTTTGACTTGGCCTATGCCGTCAGAGAACACCAAAGTCAGCATGCGCCTGGTTCATGCACTTGCAGCGAGAGAGTGATGAGATGATGACTTTAATTGCTTTAACACATATTTTTCCCCCAGGGAAGCTTAGTCAGCGTTACCTCTCCAATAAAGCACTGAAGCGTGGCTGGGCCTGGAACACCCAGCTGCAGAACTCACAGAGACGCCACGACGGTGTGTCTCCACTGTGTGAGCCGGCCCAGAGG